>CM060473.1:1924957-2529957 GCA_030544235.1 Lepturacanthus savala | reverse complement strand
AATCACTACTCATTCCTGCACATTTATTATTATTATTATATTTTTTTATTATTATATAATACTGGTTTTTGCATTTTTTTTGTACATTCTGAATATAATAATTTGATGATATTTTAAAATTATTTAAATTATATGAAAATATATTAATAAATTATTTTAAAATATATGTGAATACATATGAAAAACTATAAATTAAAATAAATTATTTTAAAAACATTAAATTATAAATAATTTATACATTTATAATACAAATTATTAAATACAAAAATATTTTTAAAATAGTTTAAAATCATAAAAAATATTTTAAAATTATTTAAATTATATGAAAATATATTAATAAATTATTTTAAAATATTTGTAAAAATATATGTGAATACATATGAAAAACTATAAATTTAAATAAATTATTTTAAAAACATTAAATTATGAATAAATAATTTATACATTTATAATACAAATTATTAAATACAAAAATATTTTTAAATATGTAAAAATATTTTTTAAATAGTTTAAAATCATAAAAAAAATTTTAGAATAATTAAAATTATATGAAAATATATTAATAAATTATTTTAAAATATTTCTAAAAATATATGTGAATATATATGAAAATGAAAAACTATAAATTAAAATAAATTATTTTAAAATTATTTAATAAATATTCAAACATATTTTAAAAACATTAAATTATAAATAAATTATTTATATATTTATAATAACAATTGTTAAATAAAAAATGTTTTTAAATATGTAAAAATATTTTTAATATACTTTAAAATCATAAAATAAATATTTTAAAATAATTTAAATTATATGAAAATATATTAATAAATTATTTTAAAATATTTTTTAAAATACACGTGAATATATATGAAAATGAAAAACTATTAATACATTAATTTAAAAATATTTAATAAATATTCAAAAATATTTGTAAAACATTAAAATATAAATAAAATATTTATATATTTATAATACAAATTATTTAATAAAAAATTGTTTAAATATGTAAAAATATTTTTAAAATAGGTTAAAATTATTTTTTTTAAATATTAAACATATTTAAACTATTTTTAAAATTGTTTAAAATGATTTACACTATTTTTAAATATTAAACATATTCTAAACTATTTTTAAAATAGTTTAAAATCATTTAAATTATTTTTAAATAATAATTATTATTATATTACAAATATTTTTCAAAAAATTTTAAAGTCTGAAATTTATATTTATTCTCCTTTAACACATCAGATATAATTAACTACTAAAAACTCTAATTAATGACTATTAATTAATGACATCTGTAGTGTTTCTGTAGTGATGTTACTACATATTCATACTGGAACAAGCAGTAAAAACCTGATCACTGTATAAATATGTAGTGTTTTTTCACTATTCTACATGATTACTACTTGGAACATGACTGTTTCACTACTAAACTCTATTAATAATGTATAAATTACACATTTACTACTCAGTTTTGTGCAGTAATTCAGCAAAAAACAAACTTTTAGTGCTTTTTATCGTCGTTCATTGAGAGTTTTGCTGCTGATGAGGTTGACGTCGTCTGAAAGACTGAACCGAGGGGATGAGAGCGCTGCTCTGTCTCAGTAAATGTAGACTCCCACCGCCTGGCACAAAGACAGACAGACAGACAGACAGACAGACAGACAGACAGACAGACAGACAGATAGACAGACAGCCAGCCGAGTGTTTCATCCCATTCCCCCTTATCTCCCCGGCCAAAATCCCCTGCCTCCAGAAAGCAATTTAAAGGCCAGACGGAGCGAGAGAGGTAGAGAAGGAATGAAGAGAGAGAGATGCAGGGATGCAGCCTCATGATAACATGCAGCAGATCAGATTCTCCAGAATAAAACAGGTTATATTCCAGCCAAGTCGCTGCATTAAAATGCATGAAAATACAAAAAGAATGGAGCAGAAGTGACTTTATTCTATTTTATCACACGTACATTACATCTTATCTTCAGCCATGTGCAGTTTTATATTGGGTAACTCAGATTATCAGGTTATTTTCACATATTAATGTTGGAGTCAAAGAATAAATTACAGCTGATTTATTATAGGATTCACTCTATCTTGACCTTTAACTATTGCAGAGACTGTTCATTCAGCATTAAAACATGTTTGAATGTCAAATTTCTTCTATAAAATCTCAAAATGATGCAGCTTTTTAAAAAAAATAGGCAAAGTTAACCATATATTACATAGTTAACAATGAATTTGACTCAATATTAGTAAAGAGCAGTGATATAAAATCCATGTTTTACTGTTTAGTTGTGAAAAATCAAGTCTTTTATTTTGAAGGACTAAAAATAATCACATCATGTGACCAGGAAATCCTGTTTTCACACACACACACATATATATATATATATATATATATATATATATAGGAATGCTATAGAATAGAAGGTTAAACAGATAATAAAATAATAATAAAATAGTTGTAATAGAATATAGATATTAAAATATATCTGCTCTACATTATAACATGTTATAAACCGTTTATTAATTATTTATATGGAGCCTATAAAAAGTTAATTTATCAATAAACAGCCTTAATAAGTTATATTCTTATTAGCAGCTGAAATATCTGTTTTTTGTGATTTCTGTTAAGAGCAAAGAGGGAAAAGATATTTTGATAATCCAATATATTCGTTTTAAGTAATTTCATTGATTTAAAGTCCTTACATTTTTTAATAGATGCTGTAAATTAAATATTTTGGGGTTTGGATCAACATTAATCCAGATTCAGATCCAGATTATAAATGTTGAAGGAAAAACTACATGTTAATAAACACTTTAAAACATCTTTATATCAGATATTATAGCAGGTTATAAATCATTTATTAACTGTTATGGAAGTTAAATGCAGTTAAAATAAAGTGTTAGAATAATTCAATTAGTTGAATTGATGGATAAACATATAAAGAATATTTATGATCATTTTAAGTCATTTCCAAGAGAAAAAAAAGAAAAAAAATCATTGATTCAAATCCTCAAATGTTTGAATAGAAGCTGCAAATTAAATATTTTATGGGTTTGGATTGTTTTATGGATAAAATAAAACCAGAATTTTGCTTATTTTCAGTTCTGATGCACAAAAAAACACCAAACCTCTTCTAACTCAAGTATAAATTATAATTAAAACACAAATATTAGGAGGAATTATAAATGGTGAAGAAATACAGCCCTATATCTGCTATACATGAATATACCATGTTATAATATAACCATTTATTAACTGTTAATATCCTTATTAAGGCTTTGATCATCAAATAATCGTTTGAAGTCATTTCTAAGAAAATAAAATAAAACCAGAATTTTGGTTATTTTAAGTTCTGATGCACCAAAAAACACCAAACCTCTTCTAACTCAAGTATAAATTATAATTAAGATATTATTCATATAAATATGTCTTCATAGGAGAAATTATAAAATTTGAAGAAATAAACTATATGTTAATAAACACCCTTATGTCCGATATGCATTAAACCATGTTATAATATAATTATTAACTGTTAATATGAGTTATATTGTTATTAGTGCTGCAGCTGTTAACATCTGCAAATATTTTGATCATCAAATAATCTTTTGAAGTCATTTCCAAGAAAAAGTCATTGATTCAAATCATCAAATTTGCTTATTTTAAGTTCTGATGCACCAAAACCCACCGAACCTCTTCTAACTCAGTTATAACTCATAATTAAGACACAGATATTCGTCATCATTATGAAACGTGTGGTTGTTTCATCCAATTCACAAAGAAGCCGCGCTCAGGTTGAATCTGTCTGCTACGTTCCACAAAGTAATGACTCTGAACCCGGACGGCAGCGGTTAATTAAATATTTAGGCGTCTTTAATGGCTGCAGCTTTATCGCTCCTCTCCTAAGACGACACTTCCATCTCTGTATCTGCAGCTGTATCAGGTGGATCCACGGCTGCTCAACACTACAACGTGTTGTAGAAGTAACTCTAACACGCCGCTGAACAGTTATGAATTATGAAATGCATTTATCAAGTGTTTGGTATAAATAATCCACCAAAAATAAAAGAGAAATCCTCTTTGCTTGTTGCGTGGCTGCAGCAGCTGAGGCCTTTCTGCAGATTACAGCGATTTAATCTGCTCCGTCGATGCTGCTGCCTCCACTTTAGGCTGATTTTTATTATTTATTTAAAGAGGCACAACAGCAGAGAAGATACAACGATGTGAGTAATATCACTAGTGAACACTAGAACGGCCTCCTGCAATTAATATGTAAATTAAAACATGTACACTACCGTTCTAAAGTTTGGGATCAGTTAAAAATGTCTTTATTTTTTAAAGAAAAGCAATAAACTAATCAGAAATACACTCTATACATTGATAATGTGGTAAATGACTATTCTGTCTGGCAAAAACTGACCTTTCTTTGACCTTCTGATAAAAAAACGTATAAATTTTAAATATATAATCCTCATAAATTGTATGCCCTTCAAAATAAAAGCCCCCTTTTCACACCTAACTGGAAAAACTGATTTTCTAGAACTCAAAATGTATATTGTGTTTATGTTGGTTTCTTATTTAAATATTTGTATAAGAATAATCAATTTAAAACATAGTTAATATCATTTTTAAGAGAATTAAACTATCTGGTACCAAGTTTTTAGGGTTAAACAACATTTTGAAATATTCAAGTAGCTTAAGTAAAAGTATTTTATTTCCCAGTGAATAAACCTTTGCTGGTTCCATCCGATTGGTCGGTTTAAGGTAAAACATCCAGGATCAGAGCCAATTAAAGGCAGAGACGGGTCTGATCTTTACAGAAAGAACAGTGGGTATTGAGGCCAGCGTTGGTCATTGATTAGTTTCTCCTCCTGTGGCTTCACACTCAGCTTTGAGGATTAAAACGGACTCGACTCCATCTTCTACAGCAAAAACCGAGCAGCTGCAGCTTCACTGAAGGATGAGATCAGGTCAAATTAAACAGGCGAGTTCATTAGTTTATAGTTTCTAAGGTGGGTGAGACAATACCATATAGATATAGATTTATAGACCTAAATAATTATATTCTATCACATAATTCCAACACAAAATGATCAGAAACAGCTATTACCCTACACAAATACAAGATAATCATAAGGAGAAGTTTGAGAATGAAATACATTAATTTGGATTAAAACTTTTCATCCTTTAGGGAAACCTGATATGGAAATTAAGGAGAAGGGCACCACCTAGTGGCTCCAGCTGGTTACTGCTTTATATCCCATTTCATTTTATCCATTTGTCTTAATTTTTAAAAATGTGGTTTTGTTCAGTCTGGAAATAAAGTAGAAACCTGCAGATTAAAGCTTGAAGAAGAGTGAGTTTATATATTTATGGATTAGTGACAAAAATGTGATGTAACCTTAAAAACTTGGTACCAGAGTTTAACTGTCTTAGTGTTTTTTTTAAATAACACCACATATCAACTAGTTGTTTTAGGGAGAAAATAAACCCCTGATAAAACTTCTCATATCTTAAAATAAATGACATTTTATCACCTTTAGTTTGTAGCTGCATGAAGTTTATGTTCACAAAAAGTAAAGTAAGGAAAAAAACCGTTGGAAACAACTGGAATCATTTATTTTGGGCTGAATCATTGAATACAAAACAATTGGAATTGAGTGAAACCACAGGAAGTATTTACAAAATACGTATCTACAAAAACAGATGGGATACTTGATGCCGGTCTAACCAAAAGAAAAACAGGTGAAAAATAGGGGAGCGAGGCTCAAAAGTGCTGATCTGGACACGTTCAAAACGCTGAAGCTTCATCCTCCAGAATGTGGACAGCTGCGGGTTTATGATGCCTCACCTCCTGATGTGGATCTCAGACAGGAAGAGACCAGGAACCCTCATAAAACCCCTTCCTGTCCTCTCCTCACTCAGGACAAGTCCCAGTCGCCTGCTTCTCTCTATTCTCCCTTTATTTTTATTTTGGTTTGTCGTTTAAGAAGCCTCCTCGTCGATCTTCGGTGCCAAGTAGTATTTGACGTGTCCCATATCAGCGATCTTGTACTCCACCACTGTGGAGAGACGGAAATTATAAAGTTAGGAGCTGATTCTGTAGGAAATAAGAGAAAAGTGTGCGAGAAGTCAAACAGATGCTGCTTTTACCGAGGGGGATGTCTGCAGACATGCTGAGGGTGACGGTCTTAGACAGCGGCGTGGCCTTGGTGAAGAAGTTCAGGTAGTTGAGGGCAAAGATCAGCTGAACAGGCTCATTCATCTCAATGGTGACCTGGAAACACAAATATATATATATAATATATACAATAGGAAAAGTTTACGTTTGTTTTAATTAGTCGATATGCATGAAAAGCTCAATTAACCCTCTATTACATAGTGTTTCTATGGCAATTATATATCTTTATTCTAAAAAGCTGCGATATAAAATCTGTTTTTACTGTTAGGTGTGAAGGTGCTTTTATTTTGAAGGACACAAAATCCTGTTCACCAGAAAACAATGTCAAGAATTTATGAAAATCTTTGAATAATTAATAAATTCAACTTGAATTTAATTCAATGTTGATTAAAATAATTTATCACTTGTTTCCTAATATAATAAAATAGATTTGTTACTATATGGCAACAATATGCAAGTGTTTTTAATGAAACGAGTTTCCCTTTGATATTAATAATAATAATATCAAAGGGAATAAAAACATTAGTTTATTATCCCAAAAATGTGCAACTTGAATATGAGATGTAGAACTTATAGTGAGTAGTGCAATTATTTTTCACTGCAGCTTTGTTTTGGTTTAAATTTTAGATTTATTCCCCTTTTAATCAACAGTTTTTAAACTGTATAACTCTGTTCTTGAATTTTATTACAATTTCTTGGATATCTAAATGTCCTTGTTTTTAGTTTTAACCCCATCCCAGCTCTAGCCGACTGTTCTAGTCCTACTCACGGCTTCGTCCTCCTTGTCCACGTTGCTGGTCTGGGACAGTTTGACGTTTCCTGTGCCGAGTTCTCCGGTAGCAGAGAACTTGACTCCGTCCTTGGCGCAGGAGATCATGACGGCGTCGCCGATCTGAGACAAGTCGCGGCAGATCCGGGCGAACTCTCCAGAGGGCATCTTCACCACGCAGCTGTACTCCTGCTCCTGGGAAAGAGACAGATGTGGAAGAGTCAGCGACAGCGAATGAATTGGACGGTTTATAAATAAAAGCAGCCTGATCACTTACTGGGATACCCAGCTGCTCCACATCCAGATCCATCAGTTTCATCTCGTAATCTGACACTTTCTCCTGGTCTGAGAACAAAGAAAAGTGGTAAATAAAAAATACTCAGACTGTGGAACAGCATCTGTCAAGTTGATTCTAATCACATCAGAAAAAAATCTAACACTCACTGAGTGTCTCAAAAACCAGAGCGAGTGTGTCTGCGTTGTCTTCTGCTCTGAGGGTGATGATGTCTTCATTTCCTGCACACTTCAGGATTTTTGACATACTGTATAGAAAGATAAAAAAGTCACATAAAACTGTTAGAAACAAATTAATCAAGCAGCCAGAGTAGATATAAATAGCATTTCTTGATAAATTTAACATATTTCCCCCTTTAAATCAACTGTTTTTAAATTGTATCTCGATGCTTTTAATGTTTTATGTAAAGCACCTTGTTGTAAATGAAGTTGCCTTGCCTTTAACAGTCCTATATTATATATTACAAGAAAAATTATCTTTTTAATCATAATATAAATTATATAAGGTCCCATGTTTCAAAAATTCTCAATCCTCAGCTCATATTCAGAATCTGTGCCTTAAAACAAGCTGCGATGAATACAATACATTAATATTAATGAGGCTAAACAGCTATAAAGGTATAAAGATGATTTTTGATTCCCAAAACTACAAATATCCTGTTTAAAAAAAGTAAAAGTGAATATATAACATTACTAGTATATTTTAATGAATAGTTTAGTCATGTTATAAGTTGTATTGTTATATTGCATCTCTTGTACATCTTATATTTTGTTGTTTTATATATGTTGTGTGTAATATTTTTATGTCATTTGTACCATCTCTACTGCTGTTATAAATGCTTTTTCCCCATTGTGGGACAAATAAAGGTTTCTTATTTTGTTATTTAATACATAGAACAATAATATTTATAATATAAAGTTATATTTATTTTTAAATTGTTTAATTGTTCCGAGAAATCTACAGTTTTATCCACCGATATAAAGACAGGAGGCAAGTGAATCACAACCGGAAGTGGAAGTTCCCGGGTTCAACAAGAATTCCCGCCAACTTTTCCCTGCAAAGAATTTGGCGGCTAGATGACGTCACAGCGCGACTACAACGCAGCTCGGGAGCCTCAAAATGCGCCAAACGCCATTTTCGCGTTATAATCAAGTTATAGCGTGCGTGTCAATAAAGTCAATAAACGTATAAACGTCTAAATAATTAAGCTGTTTGATTAAAAACCTGACAATAAAGAGTTAACTCGGCTGATGGGAGACATGCCCGGGCAAATCCGCCATGATGACCATTCAATTACCAACTTTTGGGTATTAAAAAGACGGTTACAACTAGCGTGAAGTAGCTAGTTAGTATTATAGTGTGACTAGAAGTTTATAAAGTGTGTGTAAGAGTAGTGATGTCCGCTCCACCTGCTGAGGTTGACTCCCATCGCCAGGTTCCGGTCGCAGCGGTACGAGTCGAAGCCGTCGCTCCGCAGCGTGAGCTGCACCAGGGAGACGTGGGACGAGTCCATGCTCTGCAGCGAGATCCCGGACGAGCTGACGTCCCAGCACGCCTCCGTGATCAGGTCCTTCAGAGCCTCCAGAACCTTCTTCAGGATGGAGCCCTGCACCAGGCGAGCCTCAAACATGGTGGCTGTGTTGTCGTAGTTTCACGTAAACTCAAAAAAAAGTACCGCACGTCCTCAAAGTCGAGGCTAAAAGGTCGTAACGTGCTCCGTGAAAACGCGGGTCTTTGTGTTGTTGCTGCCGGTTGAAGAGCAGCGCGAGGACACCACAGCTGGAGGTGGAAAAGGAGGTTTGAGCTCAAGCGCGCGCTAACGTCAGAATTTAAAGACTCGGCGTCTTACGTCACTTCCGTGTCCGGGTTCGTCTGAGCGGACGCAAAAGACATCCGGACCCAGCCGTCGGCCATATTGGAGAGGTCAAATCTGTTAACCGAAAACTAGCTATAAACGAAAGGAAGTTATTTTAAAACATTTAATAACACATGTATATTTACTCAAATCTATCTATAATTGTGACTTAATAAATAAAAATATATATATATAAAAATATATATATATAAACAGTAAAAACTTGGTACCGGATAGTTTAACTCTATTAAAAAGGTTTAAAAAAATTAAAAACAGATGCTATCAACTAGTTTTACATTCTATGTGAATCAAATATTTACAATTTTTAAATAAATAAATATTTACAATTTTTTTATTTAAATATTTAAAACACTTAAAAATAATATTTTGTACTCAGTTTAATTATAAAGGTTTTTCTTAAAAAAGGTTTTCATAAAAATATTACTTTCTTCTCATAGTAATGACTGATTTTGCAATATTAACATTAAAATAAAATACTGTTTACTCTTAGTCCAATATCAGATTAAATAATAAAACAGGAAGGATTTGATGAAATTCATAAGACATGTCTACATTTATCTGCTGCATGTGTGCTTATAAATTATATATATATATATGCAAATGTGTTATCTCTATAAGTTTAAGCATTAATAGCAAATACTAAAATAATATATAAATAAAAGTCCTGCAGTTAACATTTCACAGATATTTTAGATTTTTAAGTATTTTCAATATCAAAAGTTCAAGTTCTACATTATATCAACATATAAACTGAACTTTAATACAAGTTTTTTGCACAGTCATGCAAATCCTTTAACTTTTCACAAAAGAGTGACATAGGAAAGAGAATCCTATAAAGTATGTTTGTTAAAATGTGGTAAAATGTTTACTTCAAAATAAAACCCACAGAAACACAGTTTCCTGTTTAGTATATTTTTATTGATCGATGTTCATGTGTTCGACTGGTCACAGCTTCATTAATCAGAAAACCATGTCCCCAGTTTATAACACACACAGATCACAGATACATAAAAATGATTTTTATTCCTCTATTTAACAACCGTGTGATAACATTGATTCAGGCCACGTAAAAACACTTGGTGATAGAAAGGACGAATGTCACAAGATCTGATGTCGAGGTTTCTGGATGAAAACAGAGAATTCATGAGCAGTTTCCTGAGGCCAGAGACAAACTGAATTAACTATAGAGTATAAACCAGACACCTCAGAGTTATGGGTCACACACACCTACTTAGAGTATAAAAAGGCCAAAATCCACCCATTCATATTTGACACAGAATGAGTATTTATTATAGAAATAATGGAACAGCAGGCTGAGGTATTACGGAATGATAGGCATCAAAATTTTTGCATTATGTGTGGCGGCAGGTATTTCATTTGTGTTTGGACGGGTTATCAGTTAGTGCTGGGACAGAGTTGTTGGGTTTTTTCTTTATAATACCGAGTTTATCTAATTAGAGACCATCGCATATGTAGTTGGTTGCCATGGCGAGGAGGGGAGCTCCCGTTGGAACGCCAGGGAACGGACCGCTGGACCCGGCGATGTCGATGTGGGAGTACGGCAGAGGATGACCAGAGTCCACGCCGTGCTGCGGCAGGAAAATTAACAACACAGGTTAATTACTGCACTGCTGCTGTTATATACTGTCCCCAAATGTAGATATAGTTGTGTTTAATATCACAGCATGCAGTCGATGCATTGGAAACACTGGATTTTTATATCCCAAATTAATAATTTACAGGAAATTAAGAAAAAAAAAATGAATATTAGGCTGTTCAAACTTTAATATTTAGTGTATAAACTGAAGAATCTTCAGGATTTATCATTCCTGTGAATCACTGCAGTAATATTTACATGTTATAAACATGGTTTCTGACACCTGCTTCACATCTGGCAACATCTGGCTCCTATGAACAGCTGTTTCAGCCTCATTTTGCTCTGAAATTAATGGTTTTTTCCCTCAAAAACAGCATTTTTTCTTTCAGTCCACATGTTTTTAATAGGATTAATGTTCAGGGATTGGGTTAAACACCCCAGAACTTTAATTTTATTGGACTTTGGGGTCATTGTCATACATAAACACCATATATTTACATTTAAATAGGGTCTAAAAACAAGATATTTTCATTATTTTAAGTTAATTGTACTTATATCTTTTAAATTGATTATCTGTATATTTTTCAGTCCTTGCAGAATAATTATTTTGAGTAGAATTGACTTTAATTTCTACTTAAATACATTAGTTTAAATTAGTTCAAACTACAAAACACTAAGATCTTCACTTATTTACTGTTTAAAACAAAAAAAACTAAGAAAAACAAGGAACTTTTTGTAATAATATAAGTTGACGAATATCATACACTGAAAAATATTGTTTAAATTAATTTATCTAACTATATATATAAAAAGTTGATTTACTTATATTTTTTCAGTACTTACATAGTTATTTTTAGTGGAATTTACTTTAAATTTCTCTTTAAATACATTAGGATGGAATTACTTCTACTTCATGTTGTTGGGACTAAAATCAAGTATGTAGATTCAGTCATTGTAATAGTTTCCTATATATTTAAGTGAATATAAATTAATTAATAAAATATGACTGTAGTGATTCACAGGAATGATACGATTCTTCAGTTTATACAGTAAATATGTGAGTTTTGAAACTATTTCTTTGAAAGGCTTAATATTAATATTAAATAAACACCTTTACATTAAGGATATAACAAGCAGTTTTCCCAATTTGTTTAAACACGCTGCTATTGTACTGAACACTAACTGATGTGGGGTCAGCACCTTGTCCAGGCCTGAGGCCATGATGAGGAAGGCTGCAGGCGTCTGGTGACCTCGAGGAGTCGCAGAGGACGGCAGGTCGTTGCACTGGAGAATGTCCTCGTACTCAGATTTACCTTTGTGGAAGTCATAGTCCTCTCGTCTGATGTTGGAAACCTCGAACATGTCGCCCAGAACGTCTCCAGCTGCAGGACAGAACGTGTGTGTGTGTGTTAGGATTTATGCCCTTTTTATTTTAAGTCTACCTCTCGAAAATGACATGCTCAGACTTAATTCAGTATATCTCCACAACTACAGGGGTTTTCTGAATGATCTTGGGTTTAAAATAAAACTAACACCTGTGAGATAGTTGTAGAAGTCCCAGAATCTATTTAAAATGTACAGTGTTAAAGTACATCCAGGTAGAATAAAGCAAAAAAAGTGAAAAAATTAGCTCCGCCCAAAAAAAACAACATCTATTTGGGTTGAAAATCACCTGAAAATCATGTGTTAGTAGCTGAATTCACCCATGGATCAGTAAAATAAAGTGTTATAAGTAATTTCACAAATGTTCAGCCTTATAAGATGAACCAGACTGATTTTAGAGATGTTTTAGTTCAGGTGTGTCCAGGCGGATCTGATTAATAATGACATATATATCATATAATTAGCTAAATAATAATTATATACAAGTACCTTGATACATTATATATAATAATACTACATAATATACTATATAATCATAATTATCCATCTATTTATGGGCACATGTGTGGAGCTGGGCTGTGTGCGTAAAGCTGGACGTGAGGAGGAACATTTATAATGATATCTGCAGATCCTATTGGTCAATTTGGGTGATTGACACCTCTATGGAAGCATCAGAGCCAATAGAATCGAGTCATGTGATCTAATTTGACGTAACATGCAAAGGCCAAAAAATACTGTAAAACAATGATTTTCAGAGCACAAAATTGTAAGATATCACAGTGATTTGACCTTTGACCCTTTAGGGAGGGGGTCTGGTGGCACATTTTTAAGTCTGGTTTCAGTCTGTAGGTTAAAATTAAGAGTTTATATCTACGGCTGCAGGACGAGGAGGATTTCACTTTATAGATTGAACTGGTCACATTTTTCACAAGGAAAAAAAATGAATTTAATTGATAGATTAAAGGTCCACAATTAAAAAACACATCATTCTATAATAATCTCACCTTTCTGCCACTGAGCAGCGTTTCCAGAGCGACGGGCTGGACCGTTATCCATGATGATCTATAGAAAGACATTTAGAATATTTATTATTCTATTTATTAGTGCATGAAACATCACTTTTATTACTTAAAATGGCCTAAATCAGGGGCGTCGGGCCCCGGGTTGGACAAATGGTCTAAATAATAGATATATTATTATAAATATAATAAAAATCTGTAAACATAGTTTCATGCTAATGATTGAATTAAAGGTAAAAACAATAATTATTCCAGATACTGAGGCTTAAATTTACATGTTCAATATGTTTTATTTGGTGAAAATTTTCCCAAATTCTGAGAAGATTTGTGAGACAGTGATGCTCACATGTCAAATGTCTATGATCAGACAGGATATCCTGGTCATGTGACCTCAGAAATTGCATGTCCTTCAAAATAAAAGCCTCCTTTTCACACCAAACTGATTTTAAATCAGTTTTTTTTAGTACTTATTGCCATATGACACTATTTTATCTTTTGTATATTGTGTATATTTGTATATTTAGTACTTGTAAATATAAGTACCATATAAGGTAAGTAGTATATAAGCAGAGAGTTAAATATTGAGCCGTCACTCACAGAGTAGTCGGGTCCCATGGCTCTGATGGCGTGGCCGGTCAGGGTGGCGATGGTGAACAGCTGAGGAGAAACCTCACGTACGGCCTGAAGAGTTCAGATCATAGAACAATGAGAATTAGGAAAAAGCAAAGATGTGCAACATGTAAAGGTAATAAACTAAAGTCTAATAAGGATTCGTGACCTTTTCCTTCATCTCACACAGCAGGTCGACCATCGCCATGCGTCCCTCAGCGTCGGTGTTTCCCACCCGGACTCTACGACCAGCGCGAGAAACAACCAGCTCATCAGCCACGTAGCAGTCTGGAAAACAGTAATTAACATATTAGGCTCAGTGAATAACGTTTGATAAGATGAGAAAGTCAAAAACCTGTTAAAACACAGTTTTAAAAGCATTTATCAGGTTTATAATGTGTGTTTCTTGTCATTTAAAAGTCCATTTGTAGTATTTCTTTGACAGAAATCATGATTTTCTGCAAGTTTTTGACATGTTGCAACCAAAAAACTGATAAATGTTAAATATATAATGCACCTGGAATATAAAACTAGTTGATAACGTGTGTTTTAAATGTTTTAAAACCTTATTAGATATCATCCATTTATAGAATCAACATATACAAATATAATAAAACTGAATATCATGTATTATATAAACTACGCTGAGGAGTTTTCATTTTATTTCAGTGTTTCTCACTAAAACATATTATTTTAATAAATTATTGCCTCAGAAACATTATCAAAGCTTTGTCTGCAGTGAAACCTGTGTTTCCTGTTATTCAGGGTTTATTTTATTTAGTTATTAAATATTATAAGCATTAAAAATAGTTACAAATTAAAAATGTAGTTAATAATAATGATGCTTGATAAGAGGAAAAAGTCTAAAACTTTTTAAAATACACTTTTAGAAGCATTTATCAGGTTTATTGTCATTTAAAAGTCCATGAAATGTATGTCCTTCAAAATAAAAGCCTCCTTTTCACACCTAACTGGGAAATCATAGATTTCCACAATCTTTATGGAAAAAATGAAGATAAAGAATGTTAAAAAGCATTAAAATGTACAATGTCTGTTCAATATAAGTATAATAATGATGGAATTTAAATATTTAATCCACCTAGAATATAAAACTAGTTGATATCATGTTTTTAAGAGAGTTAAACTATCTGGTAGCAGGTTTTATTTGCAGCAACCACTGACCTGCTCCCACGCTGTTCCTCACCATCGCCATGGAACCAACAACCTTCAGATGTTTGGGCTTCAGCTTCGCCAAGATCTAGAGGAACATTTAGAAGGGGTTAAAGGTCAAATTTAGATCTCACAAGGTGAAAAAGCTTCATGTTAAAAACTATATTTGGGTCAGTGACAGAACTGTTGTTTGGTTGGTACCAGATAGTTTAACTCTATTAAAAAGGTTTTAAATGCTTTAAATATTTAAAATTATTCATTATTATACATATGTTGAACAGACAATGTACATTTTTAGACCTGATTAATGATTATTAACATATTTTATCTTCATTTTTTCCCATAAAGCATCTGAAAATCTATGTTTTCACAGTTAGGTTTGAAAAGGGGGCTTTTATTTTGAAGGGCATACAATTTATGAGATTTATTTTATATCACACACACTCTCACACACTCTCTCACAGAGAGACAGAGAGTGTGTGTGTGAGAGACAGAGAGAGAGTGTGTGAGAGAGAGTGTGTGTATGAGAGAGAGTGTGTGTATGAGAGAGAGTGTGTGAGAGAGAGTGTGTGTATGAGAGAGAGTGTGTGTATGAGAGAGAGTGTGTGAGAGAGAGTGTGTGTATGAGAGAGAGTGTGTGAGAGAGAGTGTGTGTATGAGAGAGAGTGTGTGAGAGAGAGTGTGTGTATGAGAGAGAGTGTGTGAGAGAGAGTGTGTGTGTATGAGAGAGAGTGTGTGTGAGAGAGAGAGTGTGTGCGCGTGTGAGAGAGAGTGTGTGAGAGACAGAGTGTGTGTGAGAGAGAGAGTGTGTGTGTGTGAGAGAGTGTGTGAGAGAGAGAGTGTGCGTGTGTGAGAGAGAGAGAGAGAGTGTGTGTGTGAGAGAGTGTGTGAGAGAGAGAGTGTGCGTGTGTGAGAGAGAGAGTGTGTGTGTGAGAGAGAGAGTGTGTGTGCGTGTGAGAGAGAGAGTGTGTGTGTGAGAGAGAGTGTGTGAGAGTGTGTGAGAGAGAGAGAGTGTGTGTGTGTGTGAGAGAGAGTGTGTGAGAGTGTGTGAGAGAGAGTGTGTGAGAGTGTGTGAGAGAGAGAGAGTGTGAGAGTGTGAGAGAGAGAGAGAGTGCATGTGTGAGAGAGAGTGTGTGTGTGAGAGAGAAAGAGTGCGTGTGTGAGAGAGAGAGAGCATGTGTGTGTGTGAGAGTGTGTGAGAGTGTGTGAGAGAGAGAGAGAGAGAGAGAGAGTGTGTGTGTGAGAGAGAGTGTGTGAGAGTGTGTGAGAGAGAGAGTGTGTGTGTGTGAGAGTGTGTGTGAGAGAGAGAGTGTGTGTGTGTGTGTGTGTGTGAGTGAGAGAGAGAGTGTGTGAGAGAGTGTGTGTGTGAGTGAGACACACACACACACACACACACACATTATTTTAACGTAACAACACATGTTGACTATGCCTCAGTCATATTTCCATTCCATCTGTATTTAAAGGGTTTTACATGTTCTCATCTTGTCACTGACTCAGTTTCTGATGGATTTAGTTCTTTCATGACTCAGCAGTTGATTCCAGCCAAACCAACACATTAGCTCCTTTATCTTGTGGTTTTATTACTGAGGTTCAAAGGTCGTTTCTCACCTGGAAGAATCCAGCCACGGCAGCAGCTCCACACTTGTCTCGGTGCATCCCGGCCATCACGCCTCCAGCCTTGATGTCTGCTCCACCTGTGTCGTAGGTGACGCCCTGGAAATTAGAATTTAACCACTTTTAAAATGATAAGAAACCAACATGAACACACTATATACACATTCAGAGATGATGAATGCTGAATAAACTGGATTTAAACATTATTTACCGTATTTTCTGGACTGTAAGTCTTTTTTTCCATAGTTTAGTATATCATATATCACATGTTATTCTCACACTAAACCTCCAGAGGGCGCTCTAGGCTTGTGCTCTATTCTAGTTTTAGTTTAAATGACGTCTGTTCTTGGATTTTATCACATAAATTTCCCCCAAAATGCGACTTATATATGTTTTATCCTTCTTTATTCTGCATTTTACAGCTGGTGCGACTTATAGTCCAGAAAATACGGTAATCACTGATAATTTAGGAATTTATTCATTTTTAACTTCTTCTTCTCACCTTTCCCACCAACATCAGTGTCTTTTGGATCTCTCCCTCTCCACAGTACAGCAGGTTGATGACTCTGGCCTGGTGTCTAGGAACACCTGGAATAGGAATTAATAAGTGAAAGGGACTTCAAAATAAACTTTATCCTTCTGTGTGTGGTGTAAGAAAGACAGAAATACGACAACTATTACTTTATATTTGTTTTTCTAAAAATCAGTGATAGAAAATCGATGTTTTTCACAGTTATTGCTGTTACATTACTGTGAAAATAGCTAGAAATAGTCTTAAACAATAAGATGAATCACACCTTCATGAACCAACGCTTTATTTTATTAAAAAGCTCTGATATAAAATATATGTTTTTACAGTTATACGTGAAAAGGGGGCTTTTATTTTGAAGGGCATGCAATTTTGCTCATGTGAGCATCACTGTCTCACAACAGAATGTTGTTGGACATTTTTACATCAAATAAAAACTTGAATTTAATTCAATTTTCTTGTTATAAGTTGTTTTTATTCCTAATTTGCTAAAATAGATTTGTTGCTCCATGGCAACAATATGCAAATATGTTACTGATGGAGTCCCATTGACTTACACAGCATGAAACTACACACATTAAATACCATGTCTAAGTAACATTTCATGCAATAGAGGGTTAATTATAATAATTAAATCAGATGTTCTCCTACTGTTTGCACAGCGGTTCACAGCAGCCAGACACGGATAATTCTTCTCCAGAACCTTCAGGTCACTGATCACTTCAACCTGCAGGTTAATAAAGAGTCAGCAGTGAAATATAAAACATTTAAACTGTCAATGAACAGATAAACAAGCAGCAGCTTTATCTCAGACTGTGTTAGAATAAATTACTTGTTACATGTTCGATTAGATGCTGCAAAGACATTTATTCACACTATGATTCTTTATCAGTTGTTGGGGAAAAGATGGAGAAACAACTAATTGTCAAACTGTTGGAAACTGTATTAAAACACATTTCTGCTGTTTCACCACTGCAGGATTTTGTAGAAGCATTTGACAACGTTAAACTCCTCCCCCACTGCGTCAATTTGTTAATTTACGTCCTCACCAGTCTATAAAATCACTAGAATATCATCAACAGACTGTTCTGTGGCCTTTTACTGGAAAAGCTGTGAAACTCTCTCCCTTTGACCTGTGACCTGCCAAGAGACTGCAATTGTAAATTAGCTCCGAGCTAACTCCGAGCTAACCCCGAGCTAACCCCGAGGTAAACCCGAGGTAAACCCGAGCTAACTCCGAGCTAACCCCGAGCTAACTCCGAGCTAACCCCGAGCTAACTCCGAGCTAACCCCGAGCTAACCCCGAGCTAACTCAGAGCTAACCCCGAGCTAACCCCGAGCTAACCCCGAGCTAACCCCAAGCTAACTCAGAGCTAACCCCGGTTCGATGCATCAAATGAGAACATTTGTTTTTTATTGTACATGGTTCCTTTATAAATAAACTACAAATGTAGGAGGGTACGATCCCGGAAACATGATGACATCATCTTTCTTTTACCTTTACATCCGAGTCCTTAAACACTTCCTGGACGTACTCGGCTACTCGAGGAGCAGCCATCCGCTCGGGGTCTGAGCCTCCGATATCACGGTACACCAGTCTGAGGTAGAGGATTAAACCAGTGAGAGCAGCAGTAACACCTCAGCAGGGGATGGGGTGACCTTTGACCTACCTCCCATTCTCCAGAGCATCGGCCAGTTTCACCAGTTTGGGTCCCTGGTCCTTGTGGGGCACCCAGACCCCCAGAACAGACACCTTATATTTGTCTTTGACATTCGCCTCCCTCACTTCCAGCGGCTTAAAGGGAGAAACAGATTAGAGGAAGTGGAGCGTAGGATTAGTCCGTGGACAGGAAATGTATTTAGATAAATAAAATTGCTTCAGTAATTTGTTATAGAAAGAAGCCAAAGCAAAAAAAATAGTTGGATTCAGCTTCTTAACCCTTTATTACCTGGTGTTACATAGGGCAGCAATTACCTTATAGTCATTCTTTATAGTTTTTACAGTTGAGGCATGAAAAGGAGGCTTTTATTTTGTAAATCTCTAACTTATGGTTTACATTTATATTCTGTAACTTGTGCATGTTATTTTATCTTAACTTTAATTCCTTATGACTATTCTTTATTCTAATCAATACAGCATTCATGTTTCTACACTGTGCACACGACTATAAACACTTTGAATCTTGCATTTTATTTTGAAGGACATGCAAATGCAATAGAATTGCAGTGTTTTTTGGTTTTTCTCACCATGTACAGAGCATGCAGGGCCCCAAGTGCAGCCACCAACGTACTTTCCTTATAATCCTTGTGTGGAGGGCAGACCAGGAGAGGGTTCTGCATTCCTGCTATCAACGCCCTGGAATATGAATAAAAAAATAACTGAATATAATAAACGTTAAAGGTGACATTTGTACATTTATTAAATAGTTTTTAGTAGAAGAGAACTCATCACTTACAGCACTATTATGAGTGGAGAGACAATTATCTAATATAATAACATATATAATAATAATAATATATAATAATAATATATAATAATACATAGATACATATATATGATCTTTATAATTGGCCCTTTGAGAGAAACCAGAACACTGATGTGACCACGGGAACAAACTGAGTTTGATTTTCCTGTGGGGGGAACCTGAGATTGCTGCACTAATCATGTACAAATATAGTGAAGCTATACATCAAATTAAACAGGAGAAACTCCACTACAAGCACATATAAGTCATATTTACACACACCAAACACAACTCCAACACCAAGCTAATTAATTAACAAATATGAAAATCGGTATACGATCATAAAGCCGACCCACTCTCCACATTTTGATGGCTAGCGCTCTGATACTTCATGTTACACAAACAAATGACATCTCATATGAAAGCTGAGACTGTGACGAGTCCAACGGTACCATCAGTGTAGCTTTATGACAAATACTCAGTAAACTAGCAGCCAAAAAACACTACAGTAAAAAGTCGCTTGTTTGAAGCGACGAACAAAAAATTTGTTTTTTTGTTGCTGTTTTGGGATGAAAATGTTTATTTGAGATCAATAAATGGTCGTTTAGTGTCGACCAACATCTCTGTGTTTATTCCAGATATACCTACTGACTATGGGGATGTCCTAAACATAAAATAGGGCTGGAGGTCAAGGGGTTAAGGGTTAAGAACATACGCTGGTTTTAAGAGTTTATGCCGATTCTTGATTTTTTCAACGAGACGTTACATACGGAGGAAATAAAAGCATAAATCACCGTTTGATGCCTTTAACGGCTGCGTCACTGAAGCTCCTGACGTCATCGTAGTCCCGGTTTACTGGACCAGTGGAGGCAAACACCAGGCGGTTCCCAGGGAGGTCAGGGACCTTCAGGACCACCACCTCCCCCCCGAGACCCCGGTCCACCTAGAACAGATGGAGAAATTAACTCTAGAGTGTTTGTTAAACATGGGACAGTATTAAAACCCTCTCTGCTGTTAATATACAGTCAATATAAATCTAGAAGGGATTCATTCATAAATTACAATAAAAATGAATAAATATATAGTAGAGTGTATATGGTACATTATCTAAAGACTATAAACAGGTTATAACTAAGATAAAAGGAGTTTACTATATAAGTATTTATAGATTCAGTCGTGATTGTACCATGATATAATTAATGGTTTATACAGTTGTACAATGCAGTTCACTTCTTATTTTAGCCTGAGTCCATCCTGAAGCTTTAATACTCAGTGTTTTACACTGTTTTATAGCCATAAAAGTGGGAAAAGTGAATGTAGAACAAGCTTTTATCAGCAGCTTTCTTCAGTCACTGTTCAGCACATGATTATTGGGTTTGTGTGAAATATCAATGACTGAATAAACTTTATTAACCCATAAGAAGCCACTGTGACTCTGGTGTCGCTGCCCCTTTAAATGTTAAATGTGAATAATTCCTCATTTGCAGCTTTATCCTCAACTTAAACTGATGAAGGCCCTAAATAACGTGTCCTATATTACATTTAACCTGTTCCCACCACAATTCTTAATTAAACTGATGTAAAACAACTGTCACATCAGGCTTATTAACCTTAAAATAGTCATGAAAACCAAGAAAACCAAGAAAAATGTATAACTAGTAAAGTTATAACTGTGATATATGCAAATAAAAAGACTAAATATGTGATATTAAGCACAAAAACAGCAAAAACTGCCAAGCTGATTTATTCAAATGAGGAATAAATTGACCATAAATATATATAACATCACAAATCTATGATACTGGGAGTTAGTATTCCAAGAAATGTTTCAGAAATGTGATATTTGATCTATTTAATATCACTGAGAATGTTCCTTTAAGGAGAAATGGCTCCAGGTTCTTATGGGTTAAATAGTCAAACCAGCTCTGTTGTGTGTGTGTGTGTGTGTGTGTGTGTGTGTGTGTGTGTGTGTGTGTGTGTGTGTGTGTGTGTGTCTGTTTGGGGAACATGGAGCCTGTTCAGGTTTGGGTCTAGACCGGTCTAGACTGGTCCAGAACAGGATGAGGTGGATCAGACACTTACGGAGCTGTAGTCCTGCAGAGCATCTTTCAGACACTCCAGCTCAGCCGGCAGCTCCTCGTGGTTCTGAGCCACCAACACGATTCCATCAAAGCTAAAACAACGAGATTTAAGATGCGTCAAGAAGCAACAAACCAACGACGCTGCATCTGAACAGGAAGAGAAGACTCACCTCTGGTTCTTGAGGTCAGGAGTCCAGTCAATGGGCTGAGCGCTGCAGGAGGAAACACAGTTAATGAGCAAAGTCAGCAACGTCTGATAGAAGCGAATATCTCAGGTTAATGATAAGAGAGTAGAGACATGGAAAACCTTTGTTCAGTTCAGCCTGGTTCACACTTCATGTTCAAAAACAACAGAGATTTGACTTTAACTTAAAATGCAAAAGTAGAAATATAACAATTTATTGTAATTACTAATTTAGAGATGATAAATGTGAGTTAACACAGAGAATAAAGTTTTATCACTTTAAAACTTAAAGTCTCGTTTTGCTGCTAACTTTAAATAAGCTAATCACACTTTAGCTAGCTGCCCTTTACATGTGGTGCAGCTAACTGCATAGATATATAATAATGATAATAAAATATTATATTAATGAGTTGAACTAATACTAGTAAAAAAGTCTTGTTGGATAAAGTTATAAAATTAAGTTTATCCAACAAGGCTTTTTCAGTCATATTAAATTAACTCAACTTGATTTTTATGAGTTTATTTAAAGTAATATAATAGAATTCATTCTACTTAAAAAGCCTTAAAGTCAAAGTTATAGTTAGTTATATTAACTTATTAGTTTTTACAGTGTCTTTTTCTGGACATTTGACATAACATGTGAGCATCTTATTCAGAATTTTGTCAAATTTTCACCAAATAAAAAATGTAGATCCAGGATAAGTAAACTTTATTTATTTATTTTTACATTTAATTCAATTTTGAGGTTAGATTTTATTTTTCTAATATGCCTAAATTGATTTGTTGCCATATGATAAAAATATGCAAATATCATAAATTCCTAGTGTATACGACCGAATGGAGTCCCATTGACTTACACAGCATGAAACTATCCTGATTTCTTATATAGTTGTATAAATATATCAATTATTTAGGCCATTTTAAGTAATAAAAACATTTTTTTTGTAAATGTTTAAATAATATTTCATGCAATAGAGGGTTAAATAAGACATTTTATTTAATTCCCAAAATTATTCTAGTGTATATACTGTGCAGGAATATGCTCACAATATAAATATATGATATGTATGTTTGTTATATCAGGACAAAATAGATAATTCTGCATTTTCTTGGGGGGTAAATGTTTGTCACCCTAATATTTGATGCAATAGAAGGTTAATGACATGACAATATTAATAACTTTGATGTGTTGATCTGACAAAATAAGACATTTTAAGGCTTTAGCTCCAAGTTGTGCAATAGTGAAAGTGGAATTTCACTTATTTTGTGCTGAAGAGGTCAGTGATTCTTTTAATAATTAAAAGATCAGCAGTTCTCATGTCGAGTTTCCTTTGGTGAAATATTCAATCCAAGATTGCAAAATGATAAACGATTAGGTTACAACCTGATAAGTGAATCACATTTATAGGAAAAAACGTGGTTCAAGAAAAGAATCCTGGCTGATTCATGCTTTGTCTTAAAAATAATCAGATTTATGGGATATTATGGCAGTAGAATTAGGTTTATTATGTTTATACAATAAGAAGTATGGTTTTCTATGCGTATTTTCTGCTTTAGCAGCATAACTGCATCCTGTGCAAAGTCCCTGACATGTTTTACAGATCTGATAAGTGCTGTTCAGTGAAAGAACTGAGAGGGAGTGAACACAAAGAGGACATGAATGTAAAAACAGGAAGCGTCTAAACTAACATAATAGTGCAGAGAGGACTGGGGGAGTTGACTTATACTGAAAGTGAAACCTCTGCAGTCACGAAATCATTCTGTTCCACTTATGGCTGTGATTCACAACTAGATAAATAAACAGATTATTAGAAATAGTGATGCATAATCAAGACTTTCTTCTGCGTTAATCAATAAAATATGATAAATTTGCAAAATGCATAGGTTCAACATTAATATCAATAGATTAACTGATAATAAATAAGAATAAACTTCGAACCTGGGCAGGATTACAACGTTGTGTAACTCTAGTTAAGTTTTATACTGACTAGTGACACATTTACGGCCTCATATAACACTCGGAAAGAAGAGAGTTCAGTGATAATGAAAGTAAAACCTATGCAAAACATTCGTTTTTACTTTAGGCTGCGAATGCACAAATAAATAAAGAATAAACAAATAGGCGAATAAATAAATAAAGGATATAAACGTGTTTATATGATAAAATTATGGGGAAGAAATCTCCATCTAGGAAAATTATCCTAAAAAAACTCGTTGTGTTGGTTTAATGCGGCCTCCAGACGCGTTAGATTTTAGTTTATAGTTAATAAAATGTTAAAATAATAAGCTTTTAATTAACAGTTTATCTCACCTGATACTCATTGTACTTCTCCGCTGGTGTCTTCAGCATGAAAAGACAGCTGATAGCTGCTGACAAATAGTTCCGCCGTTAAATACGTGAGAGCGGCTTTACGTCTTACGTCACTTCCTTAACGTCAGAGCGTCAACGGATACGTCGCGCTGGACAGCTGCGTTCAATTGCAGTCGGAATTCAGTCAGCTCAACCTGCGTTGCATTATTTTTTTCCATAATTCACACACTTTTCGCTCTTGCTTAAACGCCTACTATATAAAATAATAAACGTTGTGCGATACAATCGTGATTTGACGTCATTCCCCCCGATTATTTCGGAATTCCGAGTTCAACGGTCACTCCATCGCATTTTCCCCGATCCGGAGGTCGGATCTTTCCGAGTGCACTCGAATGCAGCATTACGTACCGACGTCCCTCAACGGCCGCCATGTTGTGACGGTCTCACTCCGGCTGTAATCTAGTTAGCAATAAAGCGAGAGGATATTTCAAACAGTTTGGTTTATTTTAATATTTCGAAAATGTAGTTTTAATTAATTTATCATTGCAACGGAATTCAATGTAATAAAGCGTTTTCACCTCATGCTATAATCTGATTTTGCTTATGTGAAGTCAAGTTCTTTGTGTATAGCTATTACTATAACTAACTGCATATTACTTTATGTGAAAGTTCATAATTATAAGTATTCGTAATTATAAATATATCTACATTTAGTGCCATAACTATTTTAATGACGTTTATAACAAACCAAGTGGTTTGAAAATTGGTAACTGAGTAAGTTACGGATATTTTAATAGTTTATCTCCCATCGGCTTAATGTTCGATAATGAGTGAGCGCCCCGACACAAGATGGCGGTCGAGTGGGGACGCCAGTTC
Organism: Lepturacanthus savala; assembly: GCA_030544235.1. Taxonomy (NCBI): domain Eukaryota; kingdom Metazoa; phylum Chordata; class Actinopteri; order Scombriformes; family Trichiuridae; genus Lepturacanthus; species Lepturacanthus savala. Next base: position 2,504,988 of record CM060473.1, on the reverse strand, counting down.
ATTGGGCAGCAGCTCATGAAACGGTACTTTTCACGGATATAACAGACTTTTGTGCTATAAAACCGCGAACTTACACTTTCACTATACGTGATTTTATTCTCTGTTTAAGCAGTCATAGTGTTTAAAAGTGCATCAAATGTTAGTTTAGTTCAATACAATCTATATTTAATACGTCTTGGAGCAGGACGACGCGTTTTTAGCTTCCAGCTGCCGCTTTTAAAACGGCTTTAAAACATGAAACGTAACATTAAATAGATTAGCGTAGTGTTTTTTCTGCAGAAAATAATGTTATTGCTATATTATGTAGTTTGCATCAGTTGAGTAATTAATAGTTTTAAACACGAATAATCTCATTGACAACAAACGTAAACCGGAAGTAGTTAAAAAGCGGTGTTTTGGTGCAGAAGCAGAGGTGAGCATTAACTAGAGGCGGTGCAAAGGTCAGGAAAAGACAAATAATTAACCCAAACATTCACTGGGATGTTTTAGTGTCACAATCTTCTGTAAATTGCATTTTATCTCAGATAAAAAACATATTCGCACAGTTTTACAGCTCGAGCTGCAGCTAAACGCCACCAGCTACTGAAGCTGTTCATTCAGGTCAGAGGTTTTATCATAATTTAGAATTAATGTTATAGTTATTATCAAATGACAACAGATAATGATAATTATACGTGATACGGAATTTGCTCTCACGTGATCTTTGGACTTTTATTATACTTGGTTTTACTTCGCTAAGGAAAAGTCACAGAACTTTGCAGATTTGCTTTATAATATATAGATAGATAGGCAATATAATATATAAGTGGAGATTGGAGCCTGGCAGCTTTAAAAATGTAAAGCAACAGGTTCCAAATGAACATTAAAACATGTTTTTCTTTCAGTAAAACAGTAAAATATGAGACAAAATCCAGTCCTGTACCAAAACTTTATTTAACAGTTTATCAGTGAAGCTGCAGGTTTCCAAACCAATCATATAAAGTAGATTTATTTCCACATTTGTCTTTTTATTCCTATATTTCTACCACAAATCAACAGGGAAAAACCTTCGGAGGAAACACAAGGAGAGAATTTAACTTTTAAATGAATTTTTGCACAAATCAACTTTTTTTCCCCTCATGCCATTAATTTAATTCAATCAATCTCTGATTATCATCATCTTAAATCTACTTTTACTTAAACTCTGTTGTATATTAGTGTAAATGCATGAGTATCTTTGAGTTTCCAGTGGTTAGTACAAGGGTCAGTGTCATGTGGTATAACCCTAAAAACTTGGTACCATTTAGTTTAATTCTCTTAAAAATCATGATTTTTGTAAAAAGAATTATATAAATGGACGTTTAAATAAGAAACTAGTACATTTTAAAAGTATTTTACGTTCTCATCTTGCCAAACAAATCCAGTAAAGTCACGTTGTCCTCTGGTTAATTGTGTAATAACATGTCACTTCTTTTTCTGCCTGTCAGTAATTTCCATCTTTGACTCTGATTTCCCTTTTTTTCTCAACAGATGAGACTTCCTCTTCGCTCCTTTTGCTTCATCAGGAGTTTTTTTGCCAACGGTCAAACATCAAACCGACAGCGTCGAGGCGTTTGCGGCGCAGCGATGCGACTGGTCCAGTTTCGTCGCCATGGCGACGGAGGAGGAGGCATCAGAGTCGGAGTGGAACGAGGCGAAGGGCTGGACGTGGTGGATCTGAAGGAGTTCGACCCCTCCATGCCCTCAACGATGAGAGAGCTGCTGGAGCTGGGAGACAAAGGTCTGGAGTGTGCACAGAGGTATCAAACACACACTGTTGGGTTTCTACATTAGAAAAAACTATTGTTATCAATGAAAACTTCATCCTAGACGGCATCAAAGATCCAGATGAGGAAACATTGGAGCCAGAAAACTAAGATTAACCCCTTGACCTCCAGCCCTTTTTTAGGTTTAGGACATCCCCATAGTCAGTAGGTATATCTGGAATAAACACAGAGATGTTGATCGACACTAAACGACCATTTATTGATCTCAAATAAACATTTTCATCCCAAAACAGCAACAAAAAAACACATTTTTTGTTTGTCGCTTCAAACAAGCGACTTTTTACTGTAGTGTTTTTTGGCTGCTAGTTTACTGAGTTTTTGTCATAAAGCTACACTGATGGTACCGTTGGACTCGTCACAGTCTCAGCTTTCATATGAGATGTCATTTGTTTGTGTAACATGAAGTATCAGAGCGCTAGCCATCAAAATGTGGCGAGTGGATTGGCTTTATGATCGTATAGCGATTTTCATATTTGTTAATTAATTAGCTTGGTGTTGGAGTTGTGTTTGCTGTGTGTAAATATGACTTATATGTGCTTGTAGTGGAGTTTCTCCTGTTTAATTTGATGTATAGCTTCACTATATTTGTACATGATTAGTGGAGCAATCTCAGGGTTCCCCCATAGGGAGACCCTGGAAAAAAATAAATAAAACTAGGATAAATACAACAGAATACAACAAAACTATATACTAACAGATTAAAAAGGGCAGACAGTCCTCTGGCTGTTCCACGGATGTCGATCATGATGGATGAATTTAGGTTTTACTCTTGGGATGATTAAACGTCTGGTGACAGAGAACCTTAGGACCCAGGAGGGTTGATATGATAGAAGCATCTCTGAAAGATAAGGATGGTCCACGACTATTAAGACGTTTAAAAACTAGTAAAAGTACCTTAAAATGAATCCTGAAACACCCGGGGAGCCAATGCAGTGATGTAATAAGATGATAGAAACCTATCTTTGTTATATTCTTAATATGTGGAGTTAAATTCATCTCAAAGTCAAAAATAACTCCCAGGTTCTTGATACATTCTGATTAAAAAGTTGTGGACCTAAACTTGAGCCTTGGGGAACCCCACATTGATTTCATGTATCCTGGAGGAACAGTAATAAGTCTATCCTCCTCCTCTTGTTCTCTAGGGCTCTGTCCTCTGGTCAGTGTGTGGTGCAGCGGTCAGACGTCAGGTTGACGTCTCCTGTTTTAGCTCCAGAGAAGGTGGTTTGTGTTGGTATGAACTACAGAGACCACTGTCTGGAGCAGAACGCTCCCATCCCCAAAGAACCCATCATCTTCAGCAAGTTCCCCAGCTCCATCACTGGACCGTACGAGGACATCGTCCTGCCCTCAGAGAGCCAGGTCAGAGGAAATAAAAGATTTCCAGAACTAATCTGAAAGAAGCCGACGTTTGCATCAGTCACATGTTGAGTTTAGTCCTTTTTTCTTCTGCTTTTTTAATGCGGCGCTTGTTGTTTCTGTGTTGTTGGAGTGAAGGAGGTGGACTGGGAGGTGGAGCTGGCGTTTGTTATCGGACGAAGAGGAAAACACATCAAGGTGAACCTCACAACACACCTGTGGCATCTACAACTAATTACATATCTGTTCTAGTGCAGTGGTTCTCAAAGTGGGGTCCGGGGACCCCCAGGGGTCCTTGAGGGGACGTCACAGGGTCCCCAGAAAAAAGGAGAATAAATTAATTTCCCTATAATTCCCTCTATAAATGACAAAATTAGAATATATCGGACTATTTTTATAGAAGGCTGCCATAATTTAAAATAAATTACTTTATTTAATTTCAAATTTTATTTTCCATATTGTTATATTGATTATATTCTATATTATGGTGAAAATTAATGGAGGAACACATAAATTAATGCATAAAAATAAATAAAATGGAAAATAAAAAACACAAATGCATATATTTTATGAATTAATTAAATGGAAATTAAGTAAATATGGATATTTATTTATTTTTTAATACATGGCTTTGAGTTTCCAACATTTCTGTTATAAAACATCTCAAAGCTAATGGTTTATAATGGAGTCCAAAGTCTATTTTTTGTGATTTTAACCCTCTATTTCATGAAATATTACTTAGAAAGAGTAAAAAAATGTTTAAATGTTTTTATTACTTAAAATAAAAAAACATAAATATTAGATATAATAAGGACATTTTTTATTTGGTGAAAATATGTGAGACAATGATGCTCACATGTCAAATGTCCATAAGCAAACAGGATATCCTGGTCATGTGACCTCATAAATTATATGTCCTTCAAAATAAAAGCCCCCTTTTCACACCTAACTGTAAAAACATAGATTTTATATCACAGCTTTTTTAGATAAATGAAGATAAAGTAGTCGTTTTGTTCTTTTCCTGCAGGAGGAGGACGCCCTCTCCTACGTGGCTGGTTTCACCGTAGCCAACGACGTGAGTGCACGTGATTGGCAGATGAAGCGGAACGGGAAGCAGTGGCTGCTGGGAAAAACCTTCGACAGCTTCTGTCCTCTCGGCCCAGCAATAGTCACCGCAGACGCTGTAAAAGGTGAGGACGGGAGAAATTAAAGAGTTAATTATTAAACAGTTCTGTTGCTGCCACAACTTTATGATAATGGAATCCTGTCAGAACTGATTCTTCTTCATGGATTAGATAATATTTATGGGTCAGAGACAAATAATGATTGACGAAGAGGAGAAAGTAAAAAAAAACCTTTTAAATGGTTTTAAGAAGCATTTATCTCTCTTTTTATTTTAAAGTCCATTTGTGTGTGTGTGTATATATATATATATATAATTTTAATATAATTTTCCTATAAAAATCACAATTTTGTGCAGACTTTTTGACACAAAATATTAAATGGTGTAATAAATATATATATAATAGTTGATAGCTCTTGACTTTTTACAGAGAGTAAAACTATTTGGTTCTGAGTTTTTATGGTTTTAGTAGTTTTTACTAGTCGATATCCATGAAAAGCCAGAGTTTATTAATTCCAAAGACAAACAAAAATCTCACTTTTTTGGAAATTGTGATGTATAAAACTATTTTTGGGAGCATAAACAGCTTTAGTTTGATATAGTCACTTAAATTATGTCTATATCTGGTATTAAGTTTTTAGGGTTACACCACCTGATGTTTTATCACTGATCTTTATATATGATGCAGACATTAATCTAGTTTATGACTGATATGATGTTTAGTGTTTAAAGGGTTCAGTTGTTGCTTGTTTAAACTCTTTGTGCTGGTTTATTTTAAAGTAACTGGTGAATTGCACTTTGGTGTCGTTGCACAATCCTGGAAGTCTAAAGACAAAGGTCACAAGAGGTCACATGAGGTTAAATAAGGTCGCGATTCTACCTGTCCATAAGGAGCTCAATTAAAAAAAGGCAGATCATATATTATGTAATATAGTGGGTCTCAAAAAATGGAAATAATCACTATAATTCCATCCATTTGTAACACAATTAACAGAACTTATGACTATTTTACACTTTCTTTAATAAAATCTAAAACCAGAAGGGACATCCTGGGACACAGGTGGTTTATGGACATTAAAACTTAGGAACTATTCCTGGAAATTGAACTGAAAAAACACCCAATAGCACTGGAACATTATAAACCTGTTCACATTTTGAAGGACCTGTGGAGATCAATGCCTTTTAATACAGGAAAGATCCAGTAAACATGATTTTGTCCATTCTCGTCCTTAAAGAGTTAACATTTAATACAGAAAGTAAAGTCTAAAATGGTGGAATGTGAATTGTTCTGTCGTATTTTGCTGTTTATTTAGTGTTATTTCCCATCCAGATCCTCACAACCTGGGTATCCGCTGCCTGGTTAATGGAGACCTGGTCCAGAGCAGCAACACTGAGCAGATGATCTTTAAAACGGAGGCGTTGGTGGCCTGGGTCTCAAAGTGAGTCGTCCTCATGGAGAATTTGAGTTTTAATGACAGATAAAGTGATATTTAGACTTTACAACACCCTCACATCACATGTCGCTGAATAAAAGGGACTGGTAACCTCATAAATTGTATGGCCTTCAAAATAAAAGCCCCCTTTTCACACCTAACTGTAGAATCAGATTTTTATATCACAGCTTTTGAGACAAATGAAGCTAAACTAATTGTTGCCATAAGGAAAAACTGCAATAAAGCGTTAATTACACTACTTCACATCAGAAATACTACAACCCAGGTGTAATAATAGTGTTTTTACTATATAATAAGGTCATTTTCTTCCCTCTCGTCAGGTTTGTGACATTAAATCCAGGCGACGTCTTCCTGACAGGAACTCCTCCAGGTGTTGGTGTGTTCAGGAAACCTCCGGTCTTCCTAAAGGTGATTAAGAAACAATTAATAATAATATATATATATATATATATATATACTAAAATATATGAGTTAAATGGTGTAAATGTGTGTGTTAACTTACCTTTTCTCTTTCAGAAAGGAGACGTGGTGGAGTGTCAAATAGACCAAATAGGCTCTATCATGAATAAAGTGGTTTAAACTGTGAAATAAACAGCTGTTGAATAAATTGCTGTTATAATATAGTAATTGTGTGCAACAATAATAAAATAAAGGACTCAACCAGTTCATCAGCATTGATGTTGATGGATATGAATATAATATTCAGGATGATTAACTGTATATAAAACATTTCTCATAAAGAGACGTTTCTATTATCTGTGAGAATTTAATTAAATAAACATTATGTTCTATTCAAAATGTCATTGCTTGAGAGAAATTCTTCATAATTACTGCAATCTGGGATTTGATTGGTGTTCCTTCATTTTTCTTTCTGCTGAAATCATTTCTTTCAAAGAACATGAGTAAAGCCAAAATCCCTATAATTAAATTAATAATCATTTTTATTTTGAAGGGAACACTGTATTTTATATCCTAAATCAACCGTTTAATAATTAATAATTGCACTTAATTTAATTTAAAGACCATTCCTGAAATAAGTCAGATGAATTGATTCACAGGAATAAATTTGTCTTAATTTTCTGTAAAATCATTTAAAAATTGACAGAATTATTATAAGGATTTGGGGTTTATTGTCTTATTGGATGATACTGAGAGGAGCTGAGCATTAAACAACAAGCTGCCTCCAAATATAACATGATTGGAACTATTATTTCTTAAATGTGAATGTTTTTAAGGATTTAAAACACCAGGTGGCAGTAGAGTTTCACAGCTGATCAGCTTTAGCTGCTGCTGGATTCAGAGAAAACAGCTTCACTGGACAAACATCCAGCTGAAAACTACAAAATAAAAGCCCCTTTTCAAAGTGTTGTGTTTGCTTCTGTAAGAAAAGGTTGAAAACATCCAGATCCAGAGAACGTCTACACTCTGAGTGATGACTTTTAATGTCAACTTCAGCAAAAACTACAGAAAAAGGCAGAATTTAAATAAACTCCAACATGAGCAGCCTCCATTACAACATAAACATGAGCTGCAGCACAGCTGATTACAGGGACCTCGTAATCCTCGTCCCCCTGTGGTTTTATGCTAATTCTATCGCCGCAGATAAACTTAGAATCAATGTCTCATCACTGAAGAATCTAAATGAAAATTAATGTTAAAGGCAGCAGCAGCATCTGAGCTCAGCATGAACACCGGCTTAAGACGTCAACAGAAAGAGCAGCAGCAGCAGCGTGAAGGCCTTGAATCACGCCGCTCCGTTAAACATTTTAATTGTAGAGGTACTGTGCGATGAAGCGGTGCAGCTTCTGCCTGTTTTCTGACAGCTGGAACAAAGCGGCGACACCGAGGAAGACGCCTCCTTTCTGCCGCTCCTCCAGAAGGACCTGAAGCGAACATTAAGCATCAGGACAAATCCCAGGCTTTTTATTCAGTAACGACGCGGCTCCCGAGCTGTTCTCGTCTTTAGTGGAAGCCGCTTTCATCACAAGGCCAAACATAAAACAAACAAACACTGAAGTATGAGAAGAGACGGCTTCAAAAGATAAAAATAAAGCTAATCATACATAAAGTGGAGCTTCATTACTCAAGCAGTGAACCCTGATATAAAGAGGTGAAATGAGAAACTAGGGGACTATAAGTTTAGACTATGTCTATATTTAGGAATTTATTCTCATTAGTGGCATCATTGTTGTTTGAGGAAGTGAATAAAATATTTAAACCTTCTTTTGCATGAAATATTACCGTATTTTCTGGACTATAAGTCGCGTCTGGGGCTGCGTCTTATACTCTGGATTATCAACACATTATTACTGGTATATCATTTCACATGTTATTCTAACACTAAACCTCCAGAGGGCGCTCTAGGCTTGTGTTGATAACTTCAACATTGTCGGTAACTTTTAACAACAACTGAGAAGAACTGAACAAAAACGTCAGTGAACATAAAATCATAGCAGTAAAACATGACGTCATCGACGTAGAAGAGGAAGCGCCGCATCTTCTACCTCCGGAGTTAGAGGAGTTGATGAAAAGTGACACCGAGGATGAAGATTTCATTGGGTTTTAGTGACACGGATGGTTTTGGTGAACTTCTTAGCATGTTATTGATGCTGTAGTTATGGGAATAACTCTTAATATGTTGTGTTAACATACCAGACACGTTCTCAGTGGTGTCATGTGTCATGTTGTTGCCTCTATTCTAGTTTAAATGACACGTCTGTTCTTGCTGTTGGATTTTATCACATAAATTTACCCCCAAAAATGCGACTTATCTGTTTTTCCTTCTTTATTGTGCATTTTATGGCTGGTGTGACTTGTACTCTGGAGCAACTTATAGTCCGGAAAATACGGTAATCACTGATAATTTAGGAATTTCTTCTCATTAGTGACACGTAGGGTTAATTTTCTTCTTCTTCTCACCTTCCCCACCAACATCAGTGTCTTTTGGACACTTACACTCGACTTATATATGTTTTTTCCTTCTTTATTATGCATTTTATGGCTGGAGCGACTTATAGTCCGGAAAATACGGTATTGTTTTGGATGTTTTTTTTAACTTAAAGCAGCCTAAATAATAGATATAATTAAGAAATATATGGAAAAGTTGTAAATGTAGTCTGAGAGTTTGACATATAGCAACAAATCTATTTTAACATATTAGAAAAAAGTTAAATTTTTGAGCCAGTGTTAAATGTCCATGAGCAAACAGGATATCCTGGTCATGTGACCTCATAAATTGTATGTCCTTCAAAATAAAAGCCTCCTTTCTCCTTTCGAACATACAAAAAGAGCCATCAGGACAAACCTGAGGCTTTTTATTCAGTAATAATGCAGCTTCTGAGTTCTTCTTCTCTTTAGTGGAAGCAGCTTTCATCACAAGGCCAAATTAAAAAATAAATAAATAAATAAAACTAATCATGAATAAAGTTGAGCCTCATTTTTCACTCAGTGAGCCTTGAAATAAAGAGAAATAATGAGAAACTAGTGGACTGTAAGTTTAGTTTATGTCAGTGACAAAAATGTGATGTGGTGTAACTTTAAAAACTTGGTACATGATAGTTTAACTCTCTTAAAAAGGGTTTTAAACAATTCAATATCAACTAGTTTTATATTCTAGGTGGATTATATATATTTAAAATCTATCATTCTTTGTCAGTTATCACACAAAATCCTGATTTTTGTAATAAAATTATACAAATGAACTTAATGAATAACAAGAAACCAACATGAACATTTAGACAGACCTGATGAAGGCTGAATAAAGCTTTTTCAGCTTTTTCAACTTGGCAAACTTTATTAGTCACTGACAAATAGACAGATTTGACTGTGAGCTTCTAGGAAACGACGAAGCCTTTTAAGACACATAGAACGTTTTAATAGATTTTGGTGATGGTGCCATTAAAGGTCATGAGCTGTTGTTGGGTTGGTGTTTCTTACTCCTCTTTACACGTCTCATAATAGCAAAAAACATCGCTAACGTTGAAAAAAGAACTGCTGTACACTCCACATGTGTTGTTGTTTTAGGTGTGTGTGTGTGTTTGGAGTGGGCGACTCGTCGTCATGATGGTGTTTTGCTGTGAAATGTGCGGTGGTTGATGGAGGCAGCTAGAGATCATTAGCTAGAGTTAATATCTGTGGGGTGTTTTTGGTCAGGTAGCAGCGTGTGTGTAGTGGGAGCTGGGGAGGCGTTTGTTGACTGGAGCAGGAGAACGATGATGAGAAACTCTTAAAACCGTCCCTTCGCATAGAAAACTGTCCACAGGCGGTTTCTGTCAACCGAGAAAGTCGGGAAGTTCCAACCGACCACGGAAGCTGCTTCACAAACCTCTCTGAAAGCTGCGTATAGTCATTTTAACCCTATATTACATGATTTTTATTACTTAAAATGGACCCAGTCCCAGGATGGTTTCATGCTATGTAGGTGAATTAAGTTGAATACCAAAAATTTTCCAAAAATTAGGAATTATTTACAAATCTAATATGTTTTAGCATGTTAGAAAAAAAAGTATATGAATAATAATAATATTTAAACTTTATTTTACCTACCTAATGAGTTAATTTAATTGACTTACATAGCATAGTTTCATGCTATGTAAGTCAATGGGACTCCATTATTTTATACACTAGGAATTTACCAGTTTTGTATATTATTTCCATATGGAAAAACGTCTATTTATGCATATTAATAATAATTAAACTTTATTTTACCCAGCTAATGAGTTAATTTTTATTTGGTAAAAATGTATAGATTATTATTTGATATATTTAATTGTAAAAATGGATAGTTTCATGCTATATAAGACTCCATTGGGTTGGATACACTAGGAATTTATTATGTTTGCATAATGTTGTTAAATTATTTTGGAATATTAGAAAAAAAATAACGAATTAATGTAAAATAAATGAATAAATAAATGAATTAAAGTTTTTAGTTGGTGAGAATTTTCAGAAATTCTGAATAAAAGAGGTTGTGAGACATGTTAAATGCTCATAAGCAATAGGGATATCCTGGTCATGTGACCTCATAAATTGTATGTCCTTCAAAATAAAAGCCCTCTTTTCACACCGAACTGTAGAAAAACTGATTTTACATCACAGCTTTTAAGAAAAATAAAGACAGGACACTGTGTAATAGAGGGTTAACAGCTGCATGAGCTAATTCCACTGTTGATTTGACCGGTAGAAGTTAAAAATGAAGCCGACAAGCAAGAAAACAAGCGTTTCCGACCTTGATAACAAAGTTAATTATTGCCTTGTGAGATCTTTGCAGATATATAGAATATAGGTCAATGACGCTCTATTTTTAAAGACAGCGATTCCCAACCCACAGATTGATAGAGGAGGCTGATGGGTGTGTAGACGATCTACTTTACTTTACTTTTTTGTTGTTTTTACAGTCTGAACTTGCTCTATCCTATTATTGGCTTGTCAGTCATCTCTGAAACACTTTGAACTGCGCTAACCGGTATGAGCGCTGCTATGAAAATAAAAATTGACGGTGGTCTGATTAATATTTATGGATAAAAAGATTGCACTGAAGTTATAATTGCGAGTCCATCATCCTGCGTTCTGCTGTGAACCCAACCTTCACCAGACTAGTTGTTTCTCATCCGCTCTCTCTCCTTTTCATTATTCCTGCCAGTCGTGTGCAGATGGAGATAACGGACTAATATTCCTACCTGCAACACAAACATTTTGCTTCCTTGCCTCTTGCACTGTAAGACAAACAACTTATACCAAGGGCTCGAGAATTGCTGCGGCGTGATAATGCATCACAATAAACATGAGGGTTTTATCTGGTTTCGTCAAGGTTTCCGTTTAATTTGTGGCTCGTTTTGCCCGAGAGAACTTTTTTTTATATCGGGTCACTTGGATGTTAATGCTGTAAATCTCAGTTTAAAGTGTGAAGCAAATATCACAACTAGTTCGGAGCCAGTTTGAAGCCTCCAGTGCACAAATAATAAAAAATAGACTTCACAGCAAAGTAAAGCAGTGCAACTTTTGAAATTTGCACATTTGAAGATTCTGGACTTTTAGGTGAAGCTACTAAATATATATATATGCAAACTACACATGGATAAAAGATAATATTATATTAGATGAAATGTTTCCTGTTCTACTCTTATCACATTTTTGATCTCCTTGTTCCAGTGAATTCACTTAATACTGATATTTCTGGGTATCTATTGCATAGTGTTGCCACAACAATTACTTTAGATTCATTTTTCTAAGATGCTGTGATAGAAAATGTATGTCTTTACAGTTAGGCGTTAAAACGGAGCTTTTATTTTGAAGGATATACAGTTTGTGAGGTCACATGACCAGGATATCCTGTTTGCTCATGGACATTTAACATGTGAGCATCACTGTCTCATAACTGAAGGTTGTGTTTTATTCAGAATTTTGGAACATTTTCACCAAATAACAAATTGAACTCATTATCTGGGGTAAGTAAACTTTATTTATTTTACATTTAATTCAATTTAATGTTAAGACATAAATAGATTTGTTGCCATATAGCAACAATATGCAAATACGTTAAATCCCTAGTGAATACGACCTAATGGAGTCCCATTGACTTACACAGCATGAAACTATCCTTCCATATTTTTATTATATCTATTATTTAGGCCATTTTAAGTAATAAAAACATGTCTAAGGAATATTTCATGCAATAGAGTGGACTCCTTTATGCTGAGTTTAGGAAATTAATGAAAAAACGACTCACCTGGGGCCAGATTAATAATGGAACTCACTTGTTAAAGAGTTAGAATGAGCTTAAACTTTCAGACCTGAGTCCAGCTGTAAATCACTGCAGACACACACACACACACACACACGTACGTACGTATAGAGGACGTCACTCACCCCCAGGTCTATTAGTGTTCTAACTGCAGTGTGTGCAGCCTCCACTGAGCAGCTCTCTGTGAGATACAGCGCAAAGGCACACATGAATCAAAAGAACAGACAGATATCCAATATAGAAAAGCCAGGTCAGGACAACAGAACAAAGCCATTACCAGTGTGACTGATTGAATTTTGATGCTGTGTGTTGTCGGGGGGGTGTCGTTTGGCTAGTTTCTGTTTGTCTCGTGTGTTTTTTAATGTAATGTGAGCGGTGGAGGTGCTCGGCTACTGAATCGTTAAAAACACTGGATCAGTGGGGTGGGGGGGGGAAGGCGAGGTGACAGCGCACAGAACCTGAAGATCTTTTTGTGTTTTGAGTGTGGTTGTTTGGAGGAGGGGGTGTCAGGTTATGCTCACCATAGTGCTCTCTCTGCTTATTTGCTGTGTCACGAAGATGGAGGGATATCTGCGCCACAAACTCTGCTTCTGCATGAAGAGAAAGACATGAGAACAGAAACGATTATTTAGTCTAGAAACATAATATACACTCAGAGTCCTCGTGGTTCAGTGACATCCTAACATAATGTATATTTATGACTGGTGGGCAGCATAACGAAGACATAAAGTACAGCAGCTGCATTCGTTTTGACTTAATGTGGCATGCAGTAGCTATTCCACTTTGTTGCTTTGGAAAAACACAATTAATACTAAATATAAGACTCTCCTGTTTTTGGTTGCATCAGATAAAGCAAAAATGATCGTCGATGCCGAGAGACACCACAGGATTTTAACCCTCTATTGCATAGTGAATCTTCATTTTTCTAAAAAGCTGTGAAAGAAAATATATGTTTTTGCAGCCATGCATGAAAAGGAGGCTTTTATTTCCTCATTGAGGAAAAAGGATTATAAGAAGTGAGTATTTTTGTCAAACATAAAGCATCTTATATCTAGATATATACAGGTTTAGAGCTGGAGGATTAGCTGATGGACAGAAAATGAATCTGCAACTATTTCAATAAATAAATTGATTCAGTAATTAGCAAAAGCAAAAAAAAATGTTGGATTGTCATATGGCAACACCTACATTATCTCTATTTTTCTATAAAGCTGTGATAGAAAATCTGTTTCTACAGCTAGGTGTAAAAAGGGGGCTTTTATTTTGAAGGACATACAATTTATGAGATCACATGACCAGGATATCCTGTTTGCTCATGGACATTTAACATGTGAGCATCACTGAAGGTTGATTTTTACCCAGAATTTTTGGAAAAGTTTCACCAAATAAAAGATTGAACTCACTATCTGGGGTATTTATTAATTTATTTTACATTTAATTCAATTTTTTCAAATATTTTTTCTTAATATTCTAAAATAGAACAATATGCAAATATGGAAAATTCCTAGAAATTTGGAAAATTTTCACCAAATAAAAGACTGAACCCACTATCTAAGGTACATTAAACTTTATTATTGTTAATTTTTTCATATTAAATTAAATTAAATCAATATGATATGCAAATATGGAAAATTCCTAGTGCATAAAACCCATTGACTTACATAGCATGAAACTAACTATTTCCTACATATTTCTCTAATATATCTATTATTTATCATGTCTAAGTAATATTACATGTAATAGAGGGTTAACAGCTACAACACTGTCCCTCACACACACACACACACCTGGCAGAGGTGTGTGTAGGTGGTCCAGGCCTGTGGTGGTCCAGCAGAGAGTCCTCAGGTGTCCAGCTAACATGCTGCAGAGGAAGAAGAGCATCTCAGGACACTGGCTGGGCTGGCTTATCTAGAACAAAAGAAGGGAGGACAGAAGTGGAAGTAGAAGTGGTCAGAAATGGCAGGATGAATGAGGCGGATGGTTGATGGGAGGACAGTCCAGGAACAAAAGACAATTTTCTGCCACAATGAGCAGATAGAGAAAAGTCACTGTCACTTGGTCGTCTGAAGAAGATACAGCTGTACAATAAAGAATAAAAAACCTCATTGTAAAGTGTTTTCACCTAGAAAATAGGTTTTGTATTTTAATGTATATTAATCTCTCTCTATATATATATATCTGTATTGCAACAGGTCCAGTTGTGTTCAATATAACTATTTCGGTGTATTATAACACTATATCTATATCAAATCTAAATAAAAATATGTCAATTTTTGAATTATTTTACAGAAAATGAAGAAAAATTAATATTAGGCTGTTAAATATAAATATTACTTTAGTGAATGCTTCAGTTTATACAGTAAATATTAGAGTTTGGAAAGAAAAATGCAGACACTGCCTAATATTTTCTGTCAAGTCATTAAAAAATGTACATATTTTCTTCATATTTTGATTGGTGATATAAAATGCAGTGTCCCTAATGCATCACAATAAAAGTTATTTATTATTACTCACATTTTTAAACACCTGCTTTCAACAGGTTTTATATTGTAGATGGATTAAATATTTAAAATTGGACTTTTAAATAACAAGAAACCAACATGAACACATTTATAAACCTGATGAATGATGAGTAAAACTGTATTTTAAAAGGTTTTTGATTTTCTCATCTTGTCAAACATTATTTATTACTGACACATGTAGGTTTTTGGTCTGTTATGCACCTTGAATTTTATTCCATGCCGTTATATTCTAATTTTAAGTGGCTTTTTAAATATCTGGCCAGGGACAACGGATGAGAATAAGTTGTGGAGATGTGTCCAGATTGAAATATTCAAGTTGTTTCAGTACAAACATGCGTGGCCTCCAGAGGATAACTTCCTGATGACTCTTCCCTGACCTTTCCTCTCCTCTTCCTCATGGACATTAGGGGATAAATTTTTATCAGCTTCTCGTTTTGCACCACCGGCTTATCAAAGTTCTCACTGATTCCCGTCAGCTGGGAATAGACGATTGTGTTTTTGCTAATTAGAAAAAATCTCCGCTTCCTACGCAGAGAAGCTGCTAAACATCAAGATGTTGGCATTATCATCGTAAACACATTAGCATGTTGATGTGAGTCTGGCTCACAGTTAATGCTTCACTTCATTTCAGACGATTTCTTCCCACCAAACTCACAAAAAGCATTTCTTTATGGATCAGGGGGCATGAGGGCAGCGCCATGTTTACACAATGAAGGACCTTCTCCAAACTGTTATAAACACAATATCATCCCTAATGTATTTGTATGCTGCAGTATTAACAAAACTACATGTCCTGGCCAAACAGTGACCGTATATAGCATATAATGGATAATTATTCAGGAATGAAAGTCAAGGCATTTAGAAGATGGACATTTGTTATGCTTCAAGGATGGTCAATTTCCTAACAGCATGAAAATATCAAAAGTTATTATCGTACAAGGCTGGAGATGAATAATAACCGATTTAATAACAGATTAGAGAATTACTCTCTGATTTACCTCTAACGGAACTAATCAATGAGATTATAAAAGCAACAGATAACAAGAAATATTCAGTTGAAGTCTTCATTGATCTAAAAAAAAAGATTCAACACAATAAATCATTAAATTCTGCAAAGTAAATTAGAATAATATTGGATCAGGGGAGTAGCTCTAGGACTTAAAAAACAGGAAACAGTTTGTGAAACTGGGTGAATCTTCATGGTGTTCCACAAGGCTCAGTGCTGGGTCCAAACCTTTTCATATTATATATTAATGATATTTCTAGGACATCACAATTTCATTGATAAATACATAAAGAACTCTCTGACAGTGAATATGGATTTAAATCTAACTGCTCCAGCTCTAACAGAACTAATTGAAAAGGTTATAAACGCAACAGATGACAATAAATATTCAGTTGAAGTCTTCATTGATCTAAAAAAAACATTCAACACAATAAAAAATGAAATTTTGCAAAGTAAATTAGAATAATATGGGATCAGGGGAGTAGCTCTAGAGTGGGTCAGGACTTAAAAAGTAGGAAACTGGGTGAATCTTCATGGTGTTCCACAAGGCTCAGTGCTAGGTCCAAACCTTTTCATATTATATATTAATGATATTTGTAGGACATCACAATTTCATTGATACATGCATAAAGAAGATGGATTTAAATCTAGCTCGTAAAACTGCTCCAGCTCTAACAGAACTAATTGAAAAGGTTATAAACGCAACAGAGGACAATAAATATTCAGTTAAAATCTTCATTGATCTAAAAAAAAACATTCAACACAATAAATCATGAAATTCTGCTAAGTAAATTAGAACAATATGGGATATAGGACTTAAAAAAACACGAAACAGTTTGCGGAACTGGATGAATCTTCATGGTGTTCCACAAGGCTCAGTGCTGGGTCCAAACCTTTTCATATTATATATTAATGATATTTATAGGACATCACAATTATTACAATTCATATTAGTTGCTGACGACACAAATATCGTAGGGTGTGGTGAGAACTTACAACAACTTTCAAACATAGTCGCAACATTTGACATTAACAAACTTTCTCTAAACCTCAGCAAAATATTATGATATTTGGAAGCAGTCGAAATATTACCCAAGCATGAGTACACATAGGGGAGTTTAGCATAGAAAAGGGTTCATTAAATTTAATTTCTAGGAGTCACAATAGATAACAAGAAATTTGCTTCTGCAATTACGCATTTGAACATTTACCATGAAGACACATCTGATAATTATGGAGACAAAAAGAACTGGGAATTCCAAAAAGTCTTATAAATATTTTACCAGTGTACGGGGACCATTATAATTATGTGATATGCAAATATATGGGAGCAGAGTTTATATTGCAGAATGGCTGGTCAAATTACCTTCTATTCCTTTTGATCCTCATCAAACAACTATGATGAAATATTATGTCTCTCTTGGGATGGATGCTCATTGTCGTACAGAATATTGAATCTTCTGCAGAAGATATACACTATTCATAATAAATTAGGGATATTGTGAAAGACTTAGTGGATTTTATCCATTTTTGGGGTAATAAATATTAAATGTTTCATTCATTATTGGTAATATCAAAAGGAACTTTCACTTGTTGAACCCTTGTTTTATTTTTGTGTTAAAACATCTCAAGATGTTATCACACACTGATATTTCATAACGTTTTAAATGTCACCACTTAGCCGACAATGCTAATTCAGCCTGTTTAAACAAGCATTATATGAATCTACAGCACTTAAAAGCATCATTACACAGTAGAACTTCAGAGAGACCATCCCAACAATAACTGTTAATAAAGCACATTACAAAAAAGGCAATACAGCCGGAGAGGCTGTATGGAAAGAAAATTAATGATAGATTGGATGTACAAGTGCATAAAATGTGCTGAGATGCACTTCTGGCTGCAGCATATTAGTCTGGATAAGCCTTGTAAGCAGAATTAAGCCAATAAATGGCTCCAAAAGCACATGGTAGTAAGCAGAGATATTATCAGCCAATATTAGTTTATCAGATATAGTGGTATTAGTGTTTATATCAGCCAATAAGTAGGAAATGGAAGCAAAGACGATGCTGTGTGTTGAAAGTTTAGAAACTGTGCATGAGCTACACAAATAAAAGACTTAATATAAAGCAATACGACATATATTACAGGTGCTAGTGAATAAAATGAAGCTGATTGAGCATAAACCTTAAAGCCCATATAGGAAAAGGCTTTTTTAAGAGAATTAGAAATTAAAAATTACGAGTTGTATGTGGGTTAGTGACAAAAATACTTGGAATAACTTGGAAACAGATAGTTTAACTCTCTTAAAAAAGGTTTTAAAAGTGTAAAAACACATGCTATCAACTCATTTTATATTCTAGGTGGATCCTATCAAATCATGATTTTTGCAAAAAATGATATTAAAAAATGAAATAACAAGAAAGCAACATGAATAAATGCTTCTTTAAAGTGTATTTTAAAAAGTTTTGGACTTTTCCATCTTGTCAAACGTTATTATTAACTACAATCCTCTGTAGCCTATAAACCATATATCACTGGAAACATGCTTGAGGAATTTTTAAGGTTCCAAACATTGCATCATTCACTTATTGGCAGCTTATAATATTTAATAAGAGCTCTACCGCAAACTGAAACCAATGAATGCAGCACCGGTTCCACTGCAGCCAAGGCTCTGATAATGTTTCTGAGGCAATAATTTGTTAAACCTTGAGAAAAACGTTTTCTGAAATAAAATGAAAACTCCTCAGGGTAGTTTATATAATACCTGATATTCAGTTTGGTTATATTTTTATATGTTGAGAAGGAGTAAAAAAAAAACATGGTTGATTGATGATTGATAATAGTGAATATGTTGTGTTGAGGGAACGTCTATCCATGTCAGTGTGATGTGATTTGTGAACACTAGTTCTCTTTTTTTTGATCTACTTTATTTGAAGCTGTCACCTCTAAGTCACATTGCAGAGATTGTGACTGATGCACCTGCACTGTTTGGCCCCTTTGGAAATCATTTAGCTGTCTGGAGCTGCTTTGAAGAATCACACATGATAGACATGACAGTCGGCCGTCTTTTTATCTGACATACGGCTAATTGGCATTCAAGTTACATGACTCATCCGTGTTAGGGGCTTTCTTAATTGAGATGAAGTGACTTCAACGTGTTCCATGCAGGTATAGAGGGGCTGTTCTGTACCTTATAGGAATGTAGATCCTGCTCCTCACACTCAGAGTCGCTGTGATAAGGGTCATCAGTCGTTGTCCAGGTCAGAGTTCCTTCCCTCTTTAAGAAATCACAGATGGGAACGTCCCTGGGAATCTACACAGGTAGAACAGAAAGCATTATTAATACTTATTGGTCTTTGGTAAACTGATTATCTCTGTATGAGCAGGGTGATATCAGGTCAAATGGGCCATTTAAGCCAATGACTACAAAGGATTTTAACCTGTTGACATAACTGTGCTTCAAATAAACAAGTGATTTAATTAGTTTATAGTTTGTAGCTTTAGAATTACAATCAATGCTATATAATCTTGGTAATGAAACTGTATTAAATATTATTTAGACATGATTGGAATGTTTTATTACTTAAAATGGCCTAAATAATAGATATAGTTAGGATATAAAAGAAAAAAAGGTAGGGTAGTTTCATACAAACATATTTGTATAGTGTTGCCATATGGAAAAATATCTATTTTAGCGTATTAGAAGAAAAAACATCAACATTTATTGAAATTAAGTTCCAAAGAAGTCCTTTGGTGGTGAAACAATGCCATGTGACCTCAAGACCTTCAAAATAAAAGCCCCCTTTTTACACCTAACTGGAAAAACATAGAATTTATATCATAAAAATTGAATTAAATGTAAAATAATAATAATAATGTTAACTTCCCCCAGATAGTGAATTAAGTTTTTTATTTAGTGAATAGAAAACAACTTTTGGTTGTGAGACAATGATGTTCATGAATATCCTGGTCATGTGACCTCGTTAATATTATGTCCTTCAAAATAAAAGCCCCCTTTTCACACCTGACTGTAAAAACATAGATTTTATATCACAGCTTTTTTTAGAAAAATGCAGATAAAGTAATTGTTGGCATATGGTATATACAATTTGACAGATAAGCAAAATAATAAGCTAATAGAATAGAGCAGGTATAAAGCATGATTTGGCTGATACACATCAAATATTCTCTTAAAACATTCATCCACAGAGGACTTTTGACTCGGTGTTTAGTTCTGCAGTGATCCCTGTTATTCTGAACAAAATTCAAATTGTCACATCGAGTCTACAGGAGGCAATGAAACAAAAGTTCCATCACAAAAACTGTGGTACACTTCAACTTTTAGACGTGTTTATCTTACTTCCTCCATGATCAGGATGCCACAGCGAACCAGACTGTCGACAGCATCCAGAGCGAAACCCTGGGATGACTGACAGGGCTGGAGATGACGAGAGAGAGCAGAGGGGGGAGAAAATGGGTCAGATAGGTTATAGGCAAGGAAAAAACCTTCAGTCCATCACATATCCAGGAAGAGCAAAGAGGAGACAGCTGACAGAGAGCATAAGGTGTGTAGTAAAGATGCAGCTGAGATCAGAGGAGGAGGATGAAAAGTGGCCGGCAGGGTTTTTTTGGAGGAACCTGAAACGTAACTGTAAGCAGGTCGGACATGAGAGAGCAGCCGGCAAAATGAAAGGTCGGCAAACAGAGAGAGGAATAGTATTTCTGAGCCCTTGAAGTGGTCGCTGATAGAAACACACACTTGAAAACCTTTCTCTGCAGCCCAGCAGGAACGCAGGAATGGCTGTTCAGCTCCATTAAACACCCATTGTGTCTTTCTGTGCTTGCATGCAGAGTTTATATGTGCTATGATGAAGTTATTACTCTGCACAAATCTTGACATCTTACGGTTTCTTCTCATTCACAGCATGTAGCCGTTAAGATGCTAAACGCTACAGCTGCTGTATTTTATTATGAGATGATGCTGGCGAGGACTCGTATAAGGGTCAGTGACGAATAATGTTTGGCAAGATGAGAAAGTTAAAATACAGTTTTAAGAAGCATTTATCAGGTCTGTTAAAATGTATGCTGGTTTTTTTCATTTGCATCATTTTTCTTTACAAAAATCATGATTTTGTGCAGTTTTTTGACACGAAATATTAAATAATGTGACTGAAAAATAATGAAAAATTTAACCTGAAAATAAAACCTGAAATGTCTAAGTATAAAATTATTGTCATATGAAAAAGGAGATAATTCCTATTTGAGATTTTGATTAAAATGACTGCAACGAGCATGACTTTATTATTTTTCTTTGTTCTGGTTCATTTTTTCCACTTTTAATCAACTGTTTTTAAATTGTTTAATAATTATATTTGTTCTTGTTCTTTTAATTTGTTTTTCATATTCAATCAACTGATTTTTAGATTGTTGTTCATCCTTGATGTTAATGATTTTGTGCAATTTTCTGACAGAATTTTAAATATATAATCCACCTAGAATATAAAACGTGTTGATAGCATGAGTTTTTAATTGTTTAAAACCTTTTATAATTGAGTTAAACTATCTAGTACCAAGTTTTTATGGTTACACCACATCACAGTTTTGTAACTGACCCATATACCCCCCAAAAAAAGAACATTTTTGACGATTATTATCGATAAAAATCGACTAAATTTACTGATTCTCAGACAACAGAACATTGCAAATTTCCCCCCTGGATGCATTTTCACTTTTCCTCTTAATTCCATCATCAATTACTTTGGTTTCTGAGCCATTACTCGTTTATTTTAAGTTAAACTATCTGGTACCAAGTTTTTAAAGTTACACCACATGTCAGTTTTGTCACTGACCCTTAAATGTATTCGGGACAATGACAAAAACTTTAAAGAATAGTATTTCTGTCTCAGATTCGGAGCCCTTGAAGTCATCGTCACACACAAACACACACTTCAAAACCGTTCTCTGCCTGAGATAGAGGCAGCCGAGCAGGAATGGATGAATGGGTGTTCAGCTCCATTAAACACCCATTGAATGAGATGCGTGTGTGTGTGTGTGTGTGTGTGTGTGTGTGTGTGTGATATGAATTCTAACTCACCGGCATGAAGCCTGGAGGCAGTAGATGGCAGAGCTGCAGGGTTTTCTCCGTCAGCTCGGACTGACAGAGCACCACATCAAACTCCAGGTCACCTTTGACCTCTTCTCCCTCCACGCCGTCACTCCTCACTTTGCTGCTGACGCCGCTGCCGGCCACCTCACGCAACATGGCCGACACGGCACACGCTACCGATAAAAGAACAAGCTTTGCATGATGTGGACAAATGAACATTTAGAGTCATGTAAAAGGCTAAATGTTTGGTCTGATTCTTGGAAAACTGTCTCAAAATGGTATAATTTAGATTAAAAATGGTGGACACACTTCTAGGCTAATAAATCAGATCGTTAGAGGATATTTTCCTGATAAATTGTCTTGTCTTGTTTTATACTGAAGAGGAAATGTGAAATGTGAGTTTCAACAAGACAACGACCCCAAACACATCAGTAAACCTGGACCCTGAACCTTAATCCCATTGAAAACCTGTAAAAAAATGCTGTTTCTGAGGTAAAACCAAGCAATTCAGAGGAGTCTGGTTGACTCCATGCAACACAGACGTGAAGCATTTCTCAGAAAGTTGTTATAACAACTAAATATTAGTGTAATGATTCACAGGAATGATAAATCCTGAAGATTTATACAATAAATATTTGAGTTAATAAAGAAAAACACAGACACAGTCTAGGGTTTTTTCTTCATTTTCTGTAAAATAATTAAAAAATTGACATATTTTTCTTCACATTTTGATGTTGATTTGATTGAGGATATAAAAGACAGTGTTCCCAATGCACTGAAATAAAAAATGTCACATGTTTAAACACGCTGCTATTCATCTTATCTCTTCATTTATCCCTTTTCATTCTACATTCATCAAGCCTGGAGGAGAAAATATGAGGGCGAGTTAAAAGGCAGGTGGAGATTTTAGCTCAGTTCCCCTAATTTAATGTTTATGCAACACATAATTACAACAGCCTATTTATTTTAAAGTTCTACATTACTACATAGACGCTTCCAGCGGTAAACAGCCCGCCGCCCACCACCTCCACTTCCTATAGACCCAGAATAAGTCATAGAGGAGCGATGAATCACGCAGCGACAGAGGCTGTTTTCCACATTCACAGCAGCTTCCTGTACTTCAAAACAGCGGATTATTTTTACCTCCACCAACAATGCTAGCACGGGGCTGAGGGCTTCACCTCAGTCTGCCTGTCAGGATAAAATCTAGGAAACTCTTGCTGAAAATTAACCAAGAGATAGCTCTTGGCTCGTGCTTATATAAGACTTTATGGAGGATTAGAATCTGGGAATTCTGCCATTAGGCGATTAGCATATATCCCTCATGTGTATTACGCCAACTCTTAACTCCCCAGACTAGAATGTTGATGTTGGCAGCCGTACATGGCAGCTATTGTGAGGTTAAGGCTCAGGGAAATGGTGAGTCATCTACTGTATAATTGAGAAAAACACTAGGCTGATGTTGGGGGCAGATAAAGAACAGTTAGTGAAAAAACATAAATGTCAATTGTTGGTCTGTCTCTTTATTTTTCACTCTTAGTAATTAATAATGAAACTATGATGATTTTCCCTTTTATGCATCTTCTTTTTGAAGAGATGAAGACCACAAATCTTAACATCTTACTAGTCAAAAAAAGTAGAAAAAATTAAAATACAGTTCACAGTTATTTGTCTTTTTCAGTTTTGTCATTGACCCATATGTCAAACGATCATTTTTAACTATTTTTACATCAAAATCAATCAAAATCAACTGAAATTACTGATTCTCAGACCTTGGTTTTGAATGAAACAGGGTTCATTGCTATAAAAAATGGTGCACACATTTTCCCTCTGGATACGTTTTGACTTTTCCTCTTAATGCCTGAATCAACATTTTAGATCTATTAATCGGTTAAGTCACAATTTGATGTGGTATAACCCTAACAACTCCACCAAAAAAGCACCAAACTCTCTTAAAAAGGTTTTAAAAAACCAAAAAACACACATGCTATCAACTAGTTTTATATTCTAGGTGGATTAAATATTTTAAATTCGATTTTTTTTTGGTTACACCATTTGACTTTTGTGTTAAAAAATAGCATAAATTTGTGATTTTTGTAATAAAATAAATAAATAAATGACAAGAAACCTACAAGAACACAAAATGTACATTTATAAAGACCTGATAAATGCTTCTTATAACTGTACTTTAAAATGTTTTTGACTTTTTCATCTTGCTAAACATTATTTGTCACAGGGAGGGGACTTAAAAATACACCTGCTGTTGTATGTTAGGAACACTGACACTGCTTGGCATGTCAAACATTTAGAATATCAAGTCCTAAAACTTTTAAATGCCACATTTTAAATAGATGTTCCATAATGACGCCAACAGGAAGAACCACGGCCAAGACCACCCACGAAAAGACACGATGCCTGAAAACGCCTTATACTGCCTCTAAAGTTTGGAGTCGCTTAGAATTTATAAAGAAAATCACTGTTTTTTCAATGACGATAACTTTAAACTAATCATAAATCCACTCTATACATCACTAATGTGGTAAATGACTATTCTAGCTGCTAATGTCTGGTTTTTGCTGCATCAATATCTACATAGGTGTATAGAGGAACATTTCCAGCAACTATCACTCCAGTGTTCTAATGGATCAATGTGTTTGATCATTGATGCTAACATGTTAGCACAGCTGGAAACAGTTTAACTGCTTAGAGAAGATAGAAAACTCATTATAAATCATTATTTCTAACTTTATCAATGTCTTGGCTGTATTTTCAACACTATGCTACTATGCGATACAGCAAAAATCAATGCATTACAGTCATTTATTGCTTTGGTTATAATGGGAAGGTTTTATATCAGCTAACCAATACACAGGCATGTAAAGTCACTCACCAGCAGCAGCTTCCAGTATAAAGGTGTGTGTAATGATCTGGGCCTGGATGCTGAGGTGAAGTGTGTCAGTCAGAGAAGGACGTGGCAGAATAAAAGGGTCGTTCCTGGAGGAAAAGAGAGAAACTGAATGGAAGAAAAGATGAAGACAGACAGGAGGAAACTGGAGTTTTGCTGTATTATACTTAACAGTGTTTGGTTCCCTGATGAAAAACTGTTGAATTACTACACGAAACCTATTGGTGTAATAGAGGTTGTGTAGTAAATGTGTAATCTACTACTACTACTCATGATACAACAGTAGAGGAGTGAAAAAACTGTTTCAAGAGCATTTAAATAATGATTTTACTACTTGATTGTGTAGTGAATATGTAGTAACAACACTACAGAAACACCACATTTATTTAAATAGTCATCAATTACAGTTATTAGTAGTTAATTATATCTGATGTGTTGAAGGAGAACTGGTAGTTCATCCAAAAAAAATATTATTTATTATCAATTTCAATCGATTTTTTGCCACTTTCCTAAGGTAATAATAATTTAAAAATATTTTTTGTTATAATTTCTTAATATTTTAATATATATATATATATATTACATATTTAAACAAATATTTTAAATAATTAAAACATATAATTTTATAAAATCTGGTGCAAGAAACAGGAAACTAAATATGACTATCATCAAATTATTGTCTTCAGAATGTAAAAAACAAAAAAACATCTATATATTCCAGTCTCCATGGGTGAGTAATCCATAGAAAAAAGTCATTTTGGAGGTGAACTATCCCTTTAACCAGTAGTATATAATAATAAAATATATAATAATAATAATAAATGTGAAGGAATGAGTAGTGATTGTGTAGAACTTTCCCAAAAAGCCAATAATGATGCTGAAGTAATTAATTATGTAGTAATTATCAGTAGTGAAACAGGTTAATTCTCTATTTATTACTATTGAAATAACTAGATAAATCACTATATATTACTATAGCAAACAAGTAGAGAAAGGGTAGTTTTTGCAGATATTTAGTAATAGTAACCAGTAGTGATTCAATAGCATTTTTTCATCAGACAGAAAACCCACCTAGACGGCAGTGCAGCGATGATGAGGTGCTGGCTGAGCAGAGACAGAGAATAGTGAACAACCTCCTCTAAACTCCCCCCGAAGCCGACATCTTTGTTCCTGAACAAGAGTTCCTCGGTGAGCCAGGCCACATCACGACACAGAACAGATGTACTCACACCCTGCGGAGAAAGACCGAAAGCTTTTGTTCCCAAATCAGACACGAACATTAAGCATCTGGTGACATTAGTCAGAATATCGCTGTAACGCTCTCATAAACTTACATGAAAACCAATTCGCTTTTATGAGCCTCTCGGCTCTGAGAGTATTGATGAATCATTTGAAGGGAACGGTTGATGTTCGACTCATTGAAGCCCAGATTATTTTCATATAGATTTTTCTACAAATATTCTAAAGTTTGGGGGTCACCCAGATTATTTAGTGTTATCTATGAAAAGTCACAATTATATTCACCACCATGAGCTTCTCTAAGCAGCTAAACTGTTTCCAGCTGTGCTAACATGTTAGCATCAATGATCAAGCACACGGTTCCATTAGAACACTGGACTGATAGTTGCAGGAAATGCACCTTTATACACCTATGTAGATATTGATGCACCAAAAACCAGATGTTTGCAGCTGGAATAGTCATTTACCACATCAGCAATGCATAGAGTGGATTTATGATTAGTTTAAAGTTATCTTTATTGAAAAAAAACAGTGCAATAATAAGGAAATTTTTAAGTGACCCCAAAATTTGACCGGTAGTGTATATATATATATCAGTTGAGTCACTAAGAATCATGTTGTGTATCTAGTTTTTTCTATTTTCTACTCTTTTCTTTGCAGAAAATAGCATTTTTAATGGCTGTTAAAGTTACTTTTTGCACAAATATACCCATAAACAAAAAGACTATTATTACGATTATTCTAAAGACTTGGATGATTAAGTAGATATATACATGTCAGGGTTGAAAATCATAATGACTCTTTCTCAGGAGGAAGTTGATGATGTCATATGGGAGGAAGCACTTGGAAACTTAAAAAGTTGTCAGAAAAAAGCTGTGTAATTTAGACCTTTTTATTTTAAGTATAAAATGACAGGTTAATAGCGCTAACAGAACGCTGGGGATGCTGCATGTACCTTGCGGTGTTTGTGCAGCAGCAGACTGGACAGGAGGCTGGTGGACATCACAGCCGTGCAGGAGGAGGCAGCTGCGGAATAAAGCGAGATAAGCCGCCGCAATTTGCATATTATTATAACGGAAGCTTATAGAGATTCATTTATGATTCAGTGCAGGAAGGTAATCCTGGAGCCTACAGAAGATGAGGTGGAGGATGACGGCCACGCCGAGGTCTCTGTCAGGATGAGTCGGCTCTTTAAGTTCAGACGTATAATGAGGAGGAAGCAGCCATGACATCCTCCTCTGACCAAACTCACACTCAGATCTGTAGAGAAGATACAGACGTGGGAGAAGAGAGAAGGATGTTAGGGTGAATTTATGCTTGGATAGCTCATAGTTGTTAACCCTCTATGACATAGCGCTGGCGACAATTACTTTATCTTCCATTTTTCTAAAAAGCTGTTATAGAAAATCTATGTTTTTACAGTTAGGCATGAAAAGGGAGGATTTTATTTTGAAGGACTTTTACATTCGCCTGCCTCACTTCCTCATTGGGATTAGAAAAAGTGAGTATGCTTGCTATACATAAAGCATCTTTTATCTAGACATATACAGGTTTAGAGCTTAAGGATTAGTTGATGCAGAGAAAATTAATCTGCAACTATTTCAATAAATAAATCGATTCAGTTATTGGTCACAGAAAAAAAGCCAAAGCACAAGAATTGTTGGATTCAGCTTCTTATCCCTCTATTGTCTTGAAATAAAGACTTTTTCGTTCATTTTTCTGAAAAGCTGTGATATAACATAAATATGTTTACAGTAGGACGTGAAAATAGGGCTTTTATTTTGAAGGACATACAATTTATGAGGTCACATGACCAGGACATCCTGTTTTGCTCATGGACATTTGACTGTCTCAGGTTATCTTTTATTATATATATTCTATTTTATAAAGAGATTATATTTGGAATTACATAGCATGAAACTATTTTAAGACTATACTTACAACTTTGTCTTATATTTCTTAAATATATCTATTATTTAGGTCATTTTAAGAACATTATAACTATATTCTACCATGTCTAAGTAATATTTCAAGCAATAGAAAGTTAATGAAGGACAGTAGCTTTACCATTAGAATGAATTACAGCTTATTAGAGTTGTAACTAACAGCATTACTGTAAGTATGAGATTTGTTCTATGTTATTCCGTTATCATACAATTTCTAATATGGATTTCTTAATAGCTTCCATGAGAGTGAATAATGCATCATATCTTGCATGTTGGTACTTTTTACTTTAGCATTCAAGCAGTAAACAACAGAAAAAACAAGAATACTGTTGAATAGCAGCAAAAACTGAGGTGTGTGTGTGATAAATTTTAATGATCTTCTTAACCAAGGTTTTCCTGGAGTGTTACGAGTGAAGGATATGCAGTGGTGTATCTGACTGACTATGTCGTATCTTGCCCCTCGACAAAGTGACATTCTTCACCTCTAGCGGGAATAAATAAGGTGTGAGGGTGCAGCTCTGCGACATATAAAGTTTGCATGTGAGGATTTATGGCATGGGAATATAAAAAGGCTTCAAAAGCTGGAATCTCAGCAGCAGGAGCCAAAAAGAAGAAGTAAGAGACAGTGTTTAGACAGACATGACAGAGGGTGTTAAGTACCGGAGCATGTTAATGATGTAGAGGAGCCAAAGATCTAAAATAGCTCACATGCTGATAACAAACCACTTCATCCACCTCTACCTCTTCCCATCTATCACTTGCCATCTTGCTGTTTTTTCTGCTGTCTGCCTGAAGAATTAAACGTAAGAAGGGTGAGACCACTTTGCTCATCAGAAGCTGAGCAGAGGCTGAGTGATGATGTTATTTTCCTTCTCTTATCTTTTTTTTTTTTCCACTGGCAGACTGTGTAATGTTGATGGTAATTGGACCAAGTCTAAGAGGATGAAAACTCATCGGAGCCTCGCATCATATCTGTGCCAGATTTACGGTTTAGGCAAAGTTTTGCAAAAGTTTACCAGCAAGTAACTTTTCTAATTTCACAGATGCGAGATAAAACACAATCCAAAACCCAAATCCCATTGTGGGATGTTTGTGTACAGTATAAACAGGACTTCATGCATACAGGTGCACAGGTTTGGTTACCTGTTGTTGAGGATTACAGGCAGCAACAGGTCCTGTAGAGGGAGCTGTTTATCAAAGCTGCACCTCCCTGACTCGCACATCTCCTACACACACACACATGAAAAATGGATAATATATGCACATATACACCCTCAAAATACAGCAAGGTAGTACCCTAGTAGATCATTCAGTATCGGTTCTCGTGGAGACAGAGTTCAAAGTTCCAAATTTGATGTTAAAACAATTCATGCTGTTATTCCTGCACCATCCTATTACATTATTGTCATTGCAAACTAGGTAGAAATAATGTAGTCTTAAGCAAAATCCCTGTGATAAATCACACCTTCATGATGGTTATAAAGTGTAGTAACTTTCTATTTGCCTGTTTGCCAGTCCCTTTTCTGACCAACATTTGACTTATTTTCACAGTTCAGTGTGAAAAGAGGCTTTTATTTTGAAGGACATACAGTTTGTGAGGTCCAATGACCAGAATATCCTGTTTTCTCATGAATTTTAATTTTATGTATGTTTTTTTTTTTTTCCGAAAATATGATAAAATAGATTTGTTGCCATATGGCAGGTGGTGTTTTTAGTTTTTTTTGGTGTTGGTCTTGATCTCAACTGATCTTGTTCTTGATGTGGTCTGTCCTGGTCTTGGTCTTGATACTATCTGGTCTTGGTAGTGTCTTGGTCTCGGTTCAGGTGGTCTTGACTACACATCTACTCTTTACTAAGGCTGTAAGCTTTAAACGTGAAGTTAGAAGTAGGCATTGCTTCATTGTCAGGAAACTACTGCTGTAAATGAGGAGCAGGTCTTTGATGATCTGTTCTTTAAACACCTTGAGGGAAAACGGCTGGGCGAAATGGATCCTCACACTTCCTCCTCCTGGTCTCCGCCAGAGAAGCGACACCAGCCACCGCAGAACAGAACTTAAGGAGACCTGTGAAAATATGTAACACACATGCGTGTTTAAATACGTGAGTGAAGCCTAAATCCCTATAATAATTTTATTTCTATGCATTGGGAACAATGCATTTATATCCTAAGTCAAAATATTTCAATTCTTCTGAATGTCTTGGTTTTGTAATAATTTTTGATGTGAGTCCACATGTTTTTATTGGGATTAAGGTTCAGGGATTGGGTTGGCCACTCCAGAACTTTAATTTTGTTGGTCTGGAACCAAGATGCTGCTGGTTTACTGGTGTGTTTGGGGTCGTTGTCTTGTTAAAACTCACACTTTAAGGACATTTCCTCTTTGGCATAAGGCAACATGACCTCTTCAAGTGTTTTGATATAGGCAAACTGATCTGAGAACTGCTTCACATTGTAATGTTGTAATGTTCACAATATTATAATGAGGCCTTTCCTTCAGGAGGGACGTTGTATCAGCAGCAATAGATTAGGCAAGTTTATTTGTCCAGAACATTTCAACAGCAACGTGCCTGCTCATTAATACCATTAATAAGCAGGATTTAGGATGTACACCAAGATAAATAGCCAGCCTGAGTGTGTGTGTATGACGATAAGAAATGTGTATACAATACTCTTTGTCCACTTTGTCTGAATGACGAGACAAAATGATGAGGCGAGGACCTTATTATCGTAATTAACAGAAAGTAACACCCACTCTCCAGTCGTCCTCTCAAAGTACAGATAACAGAGGAAAGACTAATAGAATTCAACATTACTTTTCAAAATGAAATGCGAACCTCGACTAATCAACAAACAATGGCCGACACGATCGTTCCTTTATGAGACAAAACTCTCATCACTGACGTTTTTAAACCTGTTCACTTCTCCTGAGGACATTATAGTTACAGGTGCTGTTGTATTCAATATAACAGCAGTGTGTTTAAAGCCAAAACCTTTATAATAATGTTTATTATGGTGCATTTTGGAACACTGCATTCTATATCCTAAATCAACTCAAAATCAAAATGTGTAAATTTCTGAGTTATTATACACAAAATGAAGATTGAGCTGTTCAGGTATTCCGATATAGGCAAACTGATCCATGGTCATTCCTGTTTATCAGGAAAATATCCTCTAATGATCTGATTTATTAGCCTAGAACTGTGTCCCTCACATTTTAAGGGCATTTCCTCTTCAGCATAAGGCAACATGATCTCTTATTATAGGCTATAGGATATAGGCAAACTGATCCATGATGCCTTGTATGCGATAAATGGACCTGACACCATATCATGATGCTTCACTGTCTTCAGAGTGAACTGTGGCTTAAATTCAGTGTTTGGTGGTTGTCTGATAAACTGTCTGTGGCTTCAAAAAGAACAATCTTAGTTTCATCATCCATTTCTCTTTAGACCAGCTGATGTGTTCTCTGGCAAATTGTTTCCTCTTCAGCACGAAGACAACTGTAAGGATTTTGGCTTTTGAATATACCGAACACAACTTTAGCTGTTTTTATTTGTGTTTTGTGTGTACGTATCCACCTGTTTATTGCTCTGGGGTACACGGTCGTAGGAGATACCAACAGGGACCAGACTGACATCGTGGATAGATCCCTCTTTGATCAGCTGTGTGATGTGAGCCAGCCACCGGCCGCCTCGGCCAGACGCCGCTGACACTCCGACGCTTATCGCCTGGCCTTCATGTAGCAGCTCACGTAGCAGCTGGAGGAGGGAGGAGAGGAAGATGGCACAGATAAATGTCTGAAAATCCTGGCAGCGTGGGAGCAATTAACATAAAAAGCTTGCTGTGCATTTATTTTAACCCTCTGGAGTCTGGGCTGTAACTGGGTGTTTCTGATTAGTTTTGCTTGGTGTCACTTTTTAGTACAACCTCACATGTGAATATAAACTTATTTTTCCATTTCGATATAGTAGATTAGATTAGATAGGACTTTACTGATCCATTGGGAGGTTCCTGAAGCTCCAACACATCATATACAGCACTGTTATAAAACTACACCCTAAATACCAACATAGAGAAAATAAAATAAATAACAATAAAAAAGTAAATGCTTTTACACACCTTGTTATTGGTAGGTGAGTAGATAATTGCACTTGGGATTATTGGAAAAATATAAATGGTTACCTATTCTGTGTACATTATTATGAATTATATAAATATCTATATATAAATATATGAGGAGTATAATACAAGTATAATAGATATAAGCTACAAGTTAAGATATTAAATAGAAAGTTAAAGAATGGACCTGAAATCACACAAAAACATAAAATCTGAGTAGAAAAGTTGTTTTTTACTGTGAAAATCACAAATACACAGTACCGTTCAAAAGTTTGGAGTCATTTAAACATTTCCTTATTTTTGAAAGACAAATAGTGTTTATTTCAATGAATATAACTTTAAACTAATCATAAATCCACTCTATACATCACTAATGTGGTAAATGACTATTCTAGCTGCATCAATATCTACATAGGTGTATAGAGGAACTATCACTCCAGTGTTCTAATGGATCAATGTGTTTGATCATTGATCAGAAGGTTAATGGATGATTAGAAAACCCTTGATGCTAACATGTTAGCACAGCTGGAAACAGTTTAGCTGCTTAGAGAAGATAGAAAACAATATTATTTCAAATCTACATCATTATCAAACCTTATCAATGTCTTATATATATTTTTTTGTTAATTTTACAACTCATGGTGATCAATAAAGTGTGATTTTTCATGGAAAATAAAAAAAGTCCTGGGTGACCCCAAACTTTTGAACAGCACAAATATGCTTAAATAACCATTTTTATAACTTAGAACACAAATATTATATAGATTATAGAACACCCATGTACAATTTGAGCACAAAACAAAGTAATTTACAGCAATTTACACTAAAATGCAGGCAATGCCTGCAATTAAATGCATAGGAATATGCAAAAATGCCTTGTTTAGATAATTGTTCTCATCTTTTTTCTCTTCTTGCAGCAAATGTGTACAGAATGACATGAAAATATTCAGAAAAAATATGGCGGTAATAATTCTTTATAAGTCTGGATTCACTTGACTTATCAACGCAATTTAAAAACCGATATGTCGTTTGACGTCGGCACTTTCTACATGAACTGAAACAAGAGACTCAGTGATGTATCACGACAGCTTTCAAAGAGGCAAAAACCCAAAAGCTTCGTGGGGCAGTTAAGGGAGGAAAGGTCAAAATGCAGAAAGCAGGCGGGATAAAGAGCAGGAATAAAACGGGACTCTGGGGGACACTTCATGACATTCAGACATAGTTCCATCGCCCCAAGTACTGTTTCCCCCCCTTACAGACAAGGAAAATTCAATTACCATTGAACAGCAGCTAAGCAGGCCTACACTCAATAAACAATAAAGGTCTATTAACATTGAAATACAACCGATAAATAAGCCTGCTTTCTCACGCACAGCCAATATGCTTACTCACACAAATGGTCAATGAGGAAAAAAAAGAAAAAAATCCACTGCGTCACTCATAAACAACCTGTTTATGTTCGGCTGTGGATGTGGTGCTGTGGATTAATGTGAGACTGAGACGTTTTATTGAGCTGTATAGCACAATATTGATTTTAATAAAGCCAGTAACTCCTCCAAATGAAATACGTCTTTAGGCAAACTGATACAAAGCAGAGGGAGCTGCTTCACTAAATATGAAGACAGGAAGATATTAATGCTGAACAGGTGGTGATCATAGATATAAATCAAGTAAACAGGGACACAGTGTTAAGACTTTGGCTTTGTTCAGACTGCAGGCAAATTAGATTTGTTCCTCAAATCAGATTCTTTGAGACGGAATGTCCACGCTGTTATTTGTGATCAAATCAGATTTGTGTCCAGACATCAATAACCGATCTGCATGTTGTTGTGGTGTCAGGAACCAGATTCATTATCAGTGTAGAGAGTAACGCGTTACAATAGTAATAGATTACTGTAATGCAGTGAGTCCTGCTGCAACACAGTAATATAAGGCATTACAGGGAAAAAGGGTCATCAGTCATCTTCTATACCTGCTTATTCCTCATTAGGGTCACATGGTCTGCTGGAGCCAATCCCAGCACGTTACAGTGAGAGGCAGGGATACACCCCAGATG
The DNA here is from genome assembly GCA_030544235.1 of Lepturacanthus savala. NCBI lineage: Eukaryota > Metazoa > Chordata > Actinopteri > Scombriformes > Trichiuridae > Lepturacanthus > Lepturacanthus savala. The sequence continues at coordinate 2,470,608 of CM060473.1, read as the reverse complement.
GTCGCCAGCCAATCATGGGGCACACACACCATTCACACACACCTATGGACAATTTAGAGTCTCCAATTAACCTCAGCATGTGTTTGGACTGTGGGAGGAAGCCGGAGTACCTGGTGAAAACCCACGCAGACACGGGGAGAACATGCAAACTCCACACAGAAAGGTCCCAGACCCAGGACCAAGGAGGTCTTGAACCTGCGACCTTCTTGCTGTGAGGCAACAGCACTAACCCCTGCACCACCGTGTCGCCCCGGGAAAAAAGGTAATATATAATATAATTTACTCAGTACAAATGTCGGTAACACACATTATAATGTGCTTTTTTTTATACAATTTCGCTAAAATCACCACAAGATCAGCAGCAGAGAAAATATTTCACTTCCTTTTCCTTTTGTCTCGTCAGACAGAAGATGGAGATGATTGAACCTGCAGAAAACGTCAGATATCACATTCTGCAGATGGACACACACTCATTACTTTATGTTAGTGAAACATCAGGATGTGAAGAACATGTTTATGAACTGTCCACTTCCTGAAATAGCAGCAGTAGTTTAACATTTACAGAGGAGCCATAGTAACATGAAGGTAACAAGGAGATAAAACCACTAAACAAACACTAAATGAACCTTCTGCTGCTCTGAGATTAATAACTTAAAAGTAATGCAGTAGTAGTGAAATGCCTTACGTTTTAAATACAGTAATATTGTAATATGAATTACATTGAAATGACAGTAACATGTAATAAATAATGCAATATATTTCTGAAGTAACTTGCCCAATAACACTGATAAGTTGCTTCACTCTGAGAGACTTTAAAAAAATCCCATTTAATTAGTCAGACTGTCAAAAAACCACATTTCATGTTGTCTTTTGCTTTCCAGACGTTCTGAACTAAAAGTGAATGCACCGTGCCAAAGAGTACAAAGCAGGTACATGGGGAAACTGTGAAGGGTGGAAGAGAGGAGGGAAGAGTCATTAAACCACATCAGGAGAATCTACAAAATAAGAAGAAAAAATAAGCAACAGATTCCCATAAAAATAGAAACAGCCTCCTGCTTTGAGCTGCCAAACGCAGACGATCAAACTATCCAACATTCTTCTCCTTTTCCACTGAAGCCAAACTTCAAAGCTGCAATCTCTGTGGCTGAATTAAACAATTAACAATATGAGGAATGATAGAGATGAGGACAGGTTGTGTTTTGATTGGAGGAGCAGAGTGTGGAAAAAAAAAACACCAAAAATGGCAAATAAGAGCATATGAATTGAACCAAATGCAGAGAGACTGAACAGTCACATTACAAGGACGAATATCTTCTGTCTACCCTGCAATTTTATATAATTACCTGCTGTCCAGGAAGTTTTTCTTTTTTTTTTTAAAGCAAAATGCATTAGCAACATAACATTTTTATGATTCATAGTTAAGTGCTTCAGTCCCATCCTCCAGTGAACCAACGGTTTTTGGTTCAGAAAAGCATTTAATGAAAACTAGCTCCAATAGTCAGGCAGGAGTCAGAGAAAAGCCTCATGAGGGACCTGAATCTTACTAAATTAACCACATAGGGTTGAAATCTGTTACAGTCTGTTTTTATGTGGTTGGAGGAGATTTTCTATCCATTATCCACAAATGATTGACACCAATTACAAATCACATTTAAGGTCTTGTCTTTACACATGCTCCTGCTAAGGTGCCACCAGCCTCTCCTCCTCTTTAAATGGCTGTGTTGGTAGTGACATCACAACTTCACGGGAGTCATGACTGCTTGTTTTAAGGTTTCTGAATACAGGCTGTGTATGTTTCTCTGTGGATTGAGTGTTTTTTAAACATGGGACAGTATTAATACACTCTCTCCTCTCATATATACAGTCAAATATATACAGGGCTCTAATAAGTCTAGAAGGTATTCATTAAACTGATTGCGGCATATTTGACTCACAGAGATCATGACAGGTGAGTATAAAGCATCCATCTCAGCCTCCTGCTCAGTCTGAGCCCACGCTGGCAGCAGGATGACGCCGACTTTCTGCAGGATTGATCTGCAGGATGAGCAGAAACATCTGTCAGTCATAATTCCACAGATTATACTCCACACTAGTTCCATTGAGAAGCTGGATATGAGGATGCATCTTAAAGCTGCGTGTGTTTAAATGAAATCGACTGGCCTAAATACGGTGCTGTGAATGAAAGTTCTGTTCCCTGCGAGGGGAGATACTGTCTGTTGACTTGTTATCTGGGCGGGACATGCACGGCAGCTTTACTGCGGGGTTTACGTGCGAATGCGCATACCTCAGGAAACGGCAGTTTATCCACAGCGGGCAAACGGTGTACGGGACTCTCAGGTTGTGACAGAAGAGAATCAGAGGGATGAGAGCGGCGTCCACGATGCTCTGACGCACGTGCACATAGACCAGCACAGATCCCTGCAGAGAGGAACAGAAAGAGCTCTGGATTAACGCGATCCTTCACATTGTCATTCAACAGCAGCGCTGCATGCAGCTATGGAACATAGAAATATTTCAGATGCAAGCAAAGATTATGCATGTACATGGTTTGTAAATGTAGTGAGGAGCCAATTCACTAAGAGATTAGATGGATGCAGCTAATAGCAGCTATTCATAAAGCAGCAGCAAAGGGTGAAATACAGAAAACTGTGCTATCGTCATCATTGCAGGTATTTAAATTAGGTGAAATGGGAATAAATCATTTCTATGTAAATAATCCCTATTGCAAGAACAATCCCATTCATAAAAACCACCAGCGCTAATAGCCATATGCAGTTATTATGAAATATTTATCATCATCAGAGAGTTAGCGGTAACTACGTGCTGTTTCTTCATCTATCAGAGCTGCTTTATTATAAATAAACCTGGAGTTTGTGTGTGTGATGGTCTCATCTTTGGCTTCACAATCAGCTGAATGCTGTTAACCTTTTGACGATTATTGATTTTACAGTTTTGTGCATATTTAGTTTTGTCTTCATTAAGTTTACATTATTACAAATGGCAGTTTTTATGCAATACTTCATTTTTAGTACACGTACTTAGCTTTTTTATGATTAACACTTTTGTACACACGGTTTCTGTTATTTACACGTTTCTCTTCTGAGTTGCACTGCTGCAGAAGAAAAGACCCGACCCAGAAGATTTCATGAGTTAAATTAGAGTTTTACAATTTCTTTTGTAATTAGATGAGTTTGTCTTCTTGCTGTTAGAATATATGTATGTTTACTTTTCTTTTTTGCCTTGTTAAATATGATTAAGTTGGGTTGTTTAGGGAGCTTTTATTAGTTCTAGAGTGGTCTGGGCAGCCAGTATATGAAGCTCTGGACAACTGCAAAACTATAAGTTTTTATGATTTTACTACTTATAGACGTGTGTTTGAGAAAAAGGAACATTTTAGTTTGATTCTATAAACTACTGACAACATTTCCCCCAAATTCCAAATAAAAATATCATCATTTAGATCATTTATTGACAGAAAATGACAAATGGAGCTCAAACAATGCAAAGAAACAAGATGAAATTCATTTTAAAACAACATAATACTGATGTTTAGTTCAGAAATCAGTATTTGGTGCAATAATCCTTATTTTTAATCCCATCTTTCATGCTCTCCACAGTCTTTATCATTGTTCTTGGTGACTTTATTCCATCCTGGTTCCTCTTTAGGCAGAATGAGGTGTTCATGTGTTGGAATTCAACAGAAATGGCTGGAATACATGTAGAGATGCTGATTTAAGACAAAAAATGATGCAGTGGTCTCTTATTTTTTATCCAGAGCTGTAAACTCCTGCTCTGTTTAATGAGAGAGTTGCTTTTGTTTGACTTCATGTTATGATGAAGTATATTTAATTGACCTTTGTTATAGGCCTAGTTATGATTTATCGCTTTGTAAGCATTATTCATTCCGGGTTAATGAAAGCCCTATTTTTTCAGTTAGTTTGTCCAGTGCCTCACTGCTTGGACTCTGTAACAGCTAATCGATGTCGATCTTTAACAGAACACAGAACTTTAATTCCCATGAGATCCTGCCCGCTCCAGTGTTAATGAAGTTACTGCTGCTGAATGCGTAAATGTGCAGACACTCTTATTGTTTCACCAAACAGAACATCGGCTTTATGTTTCTCAGCAACATTATTGCTGCAACATGTTTCATATATAGCTGTGTTAGTATATTACACATAAAGTTTAAAGTTTGGGGGACGTTAGATCCAATGATGCAAAGGATTTTAAACTGTTGACATAAATGTGGTTGACTAGCAACAGGTGATCTGATTAGTTTATGGTTTCTATGGTGATTTGATTAGTTTATGGTTTCTATGGTGATTTGATTAGTTTATGGTTTCTATGGTGATTTGATTAGTTTATGGTTTCTATGGTGGTTGAGACAATACTTCAAATATAGACTGAACCAGAAACATGCATGGTGAGTAGCCTGGAATGACGAATCTAACTAAACCCATTTTACCTGAATCGTTTCATTATAGGGCCTAAATAATTATATTTATCACATAATTCCAACACAAAATGATCAGAAATAGTCATTATTAATCATAAATATACACGAAAAAGGCATATTTGGTGTTGTGTTATTGTCCCAAGTGATTTACCAATAATTTACCTGACAAACACCAGAGGAGTGTCATGTCTACTTATTAATAAATACAACGTGAGGCTTTGTTCTGTCTGCATTTTCATTATGGACCAAACTGCCTGATACACAGGAACTTGCTCCACTCAGAATCAATCAATCTTTATTTATAAAGCACTTTTCATACACAGGAAATGTAGCACAAAGTGCTATAGAAGCTACAACGAGGGAAATTACAGCCATCTGCTAAACTTTATGAATGTGCTTGCATCGTATCATTAACACAGTATTTATTGTGTCCAGGACGTTAAGATGGAGCAAATATTTGGTGCAAATTACAGTTTCTATCAGTGGCTGTAATCCAGTCTTTGTGAATTTCGTGAGTGTTTTTTTTTCCCAAGGTCAACAACACTATATTCACTCTATTATTCAGTATTCATCACTTTTATCTTTTGAGTAGCATCTGCTTTTTTATTGGAGAAATGGAAATGAAGAGCTGCTATCGAGACTCAATTAAAAACAGAGAGATAAAACGGGATTATTCTTCATCGTGTTACTACAGTAAAAAAGGTACTTTCAGCAGTAAAAGGGTTGATATATTAAAACTATGAACGTCGTCAGGAAGTGCCTTTGAACACATGGTGGAACAGTAGTTTCATTAATTAACTATAAATGTCTGAAGCTAAGGTAACGAATGAATGAATTCTACACTAATTAAAGCATATTTCTGAATATTATATACCACTGTGCTGCTGGATGCCATTAAATCTTTTGGTTTTGACCCATATCTTAAATCAGCTGTAAAATACACTATAATAGTTATTTTTGTCAGTTTACCCATCAATTTCAATTTTTAAAAATGGTAAAATGAACTTTAAGAGAATCATGAATATAAATAAAAGGTTGTTGTGTGATCTGACACGTCTCTTGAATAAATTTCATTTATTTTTTTCATTTTAATATTATTATATATAATAACATCAATGGTGTTATGGGTCAATTTTGACTCATATTCATTAACTTCAATAAAAAGATAAAATATATTTATTTTTTGATTCAAACACTAAATGAAGATCAGAACAAGTCAGTTCACTTATGATTTCAGTTTTATCTCTTAAGGTCATAATTTCAACCAGAGAATTTGATAATTTAGTGTAAAAATGTTTTTATTTTGTTGATAAATGCAAATAAAAAAATTTAAGTGGCTCTTTTATGCATTTAAAATCTAAAACGACACAAGAAGAAGGTTAAAGTCATTAGTTCTACTAATTTATGTGTGAAATAATTACAGTCGAGGGTAAAAAGTTCAAACAACTAAACCCTTTTTTACAGCGTCTGTATATTTCTGTGTTTGAAGGAAAGTTTTTGGACAAATTAAGACTAAATCCAGAGGCGTGGACTTTATTCACCTGGTGTAAGTTACACCTCAAACCCTGAAAAACACAAAGACATTGTTCACTGAATGTTGATGCTTTGCTGAGGCTGATCTACTTATATTTATTTAGTCAACCGTAGGATTTAAGTCAAGTATTCTACAATAAAAAGTCTTGAACATAATTAGAACTTGCCTGATTATAATTAGTTGAGTAAGAGAGTTTCAAAGTTGTGGTTATTTCTCAGACTTTCGAGGGTAATCAGACATTCAGTCATTGTTAAAATTCTACTATAAATGTAAAACTGTGCCTATTTTGAAGTGAGTTGTAATGGATTTTTATAACCAGGCTGTTTACCATCTCATTAGATGACTGCGCCCAGACTTTGCACATGATTTGCAGGAAAGGAGCAAATTATGGACAAATTTAAACCTCATGTTGTGTTTTCCTGCTCAAATCTGAAGTTTTTGTCTTTGAAAAACATGTTTTAATTTAATCAGATTAACCAAAGATTCCATGACTTTGTCCCCAAAGAGGATTTCAGCACATAAAATAAATTGGATTAATCTACATAGACATTTGTGTGTTTTATTCAACTTTTATTCGCTCTTGGTGTTTCTGATCATTATAAATGATGAGGCTGTTGATTCTATATTTGATGAATCTGATGAACATTGTAGTTTTATTCTTCTTGTTAGTTCTTCTCTAATATATTAAGACATCACTTGGAATATTGTGAAATTAAATGTAGTTCTGGGATCATTCTAATGCTTTTTATGACAGTATAAACATTTTAAAACGGTTCAAAACTAATGTCCTTGGTAACTTTGACGCAAAAGTATTCTGTGATAAACAGTTTTTATGATATATCTTAAAGGGACAGTCACATTTGACCAGGAACAACAAACTGATTAGCATAAAACTACTACAATATGAGGGTTAATCATCTGTGAATATAAGAAAACTTGCACATTTGTTCAGCATATGTACATGAAGTCAGTTTTACCTCTTGTGAAGCTCTGTGCAAAGGTGGCAGATGGTTGAGATTAACTTGAACGCTGCCAAATATGGAGGAGAACAGCTTCAGCATCAGCCAGCCCACCAATCTAGACGGGAGCAGAGAGTGTGGTGGGTAGATGGAGAAAAGAAAATTAATGACTGGAGATAAAGAGAGGGGGACAATGCGTGAAAGGGAATAATGGACAGATAGTGGTGAAGCTATAAAGAAATAGCTGCCAATAGCTTGACTGATTCAGAGAGAGGGAGATAACAAAGAAAGTGAAGATGGAGTCAAGTGTAACAACATGTTAATGAGATAGATGGGACGCAGACAAAGTGAGGTGAAGAGGGATGGAGATAAGAAAAAAAACAGTAGCAAAACGGTAAGCGATAAAGTGTGTGTGTGTGTGTGTGTGTGTGTGTGTGTGTGTGTGTGTGTGTGTGTGTGTGAGAGTGACAGCTGTAGATAGAGACCAGGGCTGAGGTAATAAATGAAAGAGAAGAGAAAGAGAAGAAAGACCGATGGAAGAACAGGACAGATTCTGGAGAGATTATTGAGATGAAGAGAAAAGTGAAAACTTTTGCCAAAGAAAAAAAAAAGCCTGAAGTTTCCACTCTATTTTCCACATATTTACAAATACAGCTCTGGAAAAAAAGATGAGAGCGCTGCATTTTTTTTATCTGAAATCAGCATCTCTACAAGTATAAAGAGGAGTGGAATAAAGTCACCAAGAACAATGGTAAAGACTGTGGAGAACATGAAAGATGCATGAAAGAAAGAAGGATTATTGCACCAAATATTGATTTCTGAACTCTTCTTAAGTGTAAACATTAATATTATGTTGTTTTAAAATGAATTTAATCTAGTCTCTTTGCATTGTTTGAGCTTTGTTTTATCATTTTCTGCAAATAAATGATCTAAATGATGATATTTTTATTTGGAATTTGGGGGAAATGTTGTCAGTAGTTTATAGACTGAAAGAAAAAAGTTCCTTTACCCAAACACACACCGAGAGGTAGAATAAACTGATCATTTTGCAGTGGTCTTTTATTTTGAATATGTGAATATGTCGTCACAACAGTAAAACTCTACATATTTATATAGTGACTTTAACCCGTTAAACTCCAGGGTTAAACCCTGAGATTGCTCCACTAATTATGTACAAATATAGTGAAGCTATACATCAAATTAAACAGGAGAAACTCCACTACAAGCACATATAAGTCATATTTACACACACCAAACACAACTCCAACACCAAGCTAATTAATTAACAAATATGAAAATTGCTATACGATCATAAAGCCAACCCACTCGCCACATTTTGATGGCTAGCGCTCTGATACTTCATGTTACACAAACAAATGACATCTCATATGAAAGCTGAGACTGTGACGAGTCCAACGGTACCATCAGTGTAGCTTTATGACAAAAACTCAGTAAACTAGCAGCCAAAAAACACTACAGTAAAAAGTCGCTTGTTTGAAGCAACTAACAAAAAATGTGTTTTTTTGTTGCTGTTTTGGGATGAAAATGTTTATTTGAGATCAATAAATGGTCGTTTAGTGTCGACCAACATCTCTGTGTTTATTCCAGAGACATACACTACTGACTATGGGGATGTCCTAAACCTAAAAAAGGGCTGGAGGTCAAGGGGTTAAACAGTAGTATATAATAACAAATATGAGTAGTGATTGTATAGAACCCAAGAATCCAATAGTGATCCTGAAGTATCAGTCATTATGTTGTAATTATCAGTAATGAAACAGGCCAATTCTCTACTCATTACTATTGGAATAACTACATAAATCACTACATATTACTATAGTAAACAGTAGATATTTAGTAGTAGTGATCAGTAGTGATTCAATAGTGTTTTTATAAGGGGTGAAATCACTTCAGAATCATTATTTAAATGCTCTTGAAACAGTTTTTTCACTCCTTTACTGTTGTATCATGAGTAGTAGTAGTAGATTACACATTTACTACACAACCTTTATTACACCAATAGGTTTCGTGTAGTAATTCAACAGTTTTTCATCAGGGAACCAAACACTGTTAAGTATAATACAGCAAAACTCCAGTTTCCTCCTGTCTGTCTTCATCTTTTCTTCCATTCAGTTTCTCTCTTTTCCTCCAGGAACGACCCTTTTATTCTGCCACGTCCTTCTCTGACTGACACACTTCACCTCAGCATCCAGGCCCAGATCATTACACACACCTTTATACTGGAAGCTGCTGCTGGTGAGCGACTATTATTACTTATTATACTGTATTATAACACGTTACAAAAGTAATAAATTACTGTAAAGCATTGATTTTTGCTGTAATGCAGCACTACCGTTCAAAGGTTTTTGAATTTTCCATGAAAAGTCACTCTTTTATTTACCAGCATGAGTTGTAAAATATAGTCAAATTACACATTTACTGGTTTTTCATCCTCTTTTAAAGGTTATAGCTTTAGTAAAGACATTAGTTGTGGGCAGGATTTGAAAGGTTTAAGTTCTTGACTTAAACAACCACGGGTTTTGTGTGGTAATTCAACAGGAGTTTTTCATCAGGGATTGCAGCTTTAGATCGATATAACACCCACCGTAAGAGGCCGGGGGAGATGCAGGTGTTAATGAGGGGGAGGAACGCTGAGAGGAGGTTGATGTGCCCGTGGCTTCCTCCCCCCTCAGGTGCTTTATTCTCTGCTGTGAGAGCCTCCATCACGCTGAAACATGGTCACAGGACAGCAGGGTTAAAAAAAAACAGCAGAAAGTCTCTTTTTGTGCCGCACAGGGGGACAAACACCCACCTTCCAGTAAAACAACAACATCATCCCCGACTAAAGAGGTTACGTAAAGGTTAAACTCAATTACAGCGAAAGGAGAGAAAACAACAGATAGGAAGCGGAGACTGTAACAGAGATAGAGGAAGTGGGACTAACTGGGCCCATTTCTCTTCATTCACTCCGCCCAGAACCCAACGACAGCCTTTATATCTCCGTTCGCGTCTCTTATCTCACGACTGTCTTTCTCTTTGCCTCTCCTGCAGATCCGCAGGAGCCTCGATTCATTTCCAGTATCTCTGCCTATCATTTATTTACTCTCCCCTGGCATCTCCTCTCCTCTCCACCTCCTCCTGTTTTCCCCTCAGGTACCTGTTGCTCTGACACACTCTCTCCAGCCGGCTGCCGGCAGGACTTGGGTAAACCTTGCACCCACTCACAAACAGAACACAGCAGATCCTGCGCACCAGCCAGCCTCGATACCTGCCACGGAACAAACACAGAAAATGGAGAAAACACAGAGAACCTGCATGGTGAGTGTGGCTGTGGAGGTCATTCCTGTAGGGTGATATCACGGAAATTATTGGTAAATCACCAAATACGGCTTTTCCATGTATATTTATGATTATTAATGATTGTTTCTGATCATTTCGTGTTGGAATTATGGGATAAAATATAATTATTTAAGCCTCATTAATCCTGAAATATTTGCTGTAAGAATTTTATTTTGCATGAGAGGTTTTAGGTAAAAGGGGCCACTCAAATGACAAAGAGAAATTCAAATTCAATCTTTATTCATCATTAGTCTTAATGTTAAAAAATGCTTAGAACCACATAACTTTTAAACAAACTCATATTGCTGCTATTAAAACAAGAACAGATCAGTTATGTGTTGTACACACACACGCTAACACACCTATGTATACAAGCTAAGCTAACGCTACACAAAAGCTAGCACCCAGTCATATGGAACAAGCTAAGTTACACAAACACAGTAAAAGTACTTTGAGTTTAATTTCACATGACAATCAACATACTGTCCATGTTTTAGTTGAATTAAATGTTATACATGTGTTTGTGGCCCATTTTAGCTGAAACCATGTGGCCCATTTTATTAAGGTAAATGGGGCCACCAAGATAAACATCACTTTTCCAAGAAATATGTTAATATATCAAACTAACAGCATTATTTATGATGGATGCCATCAAGACAGATATCATGCATAATTATTTTTTTAATAGAATTATCATCCTTATAATAGTTTAGTTAGATTTATCATGCTAGGCACGGTTTGAAATCTAATTTCCAGAGGGGCTGGGACCCCTTAAACCTTAAATTTTACCTGTTATCAGCTAAATGCTGCATAGATACTATTAATACCTCGTGTGCATCTCTTTGACACTCAGAAGGTTGTGGAAGCCGAGGGAGGAGCTTTGTTCAAACTTCTTACGCTGTCAGACAGAAAAAAAAGCATTTCATGAAGGATCAGACATCAGAATCCTTAAATAGTCGTACTGTATTCACAGTAGAAGGTCAGCTTTTCAGTCTATATTAACATATAGTCTCATTCTCTATGTTTTCTTTGCCTCCACACACTCACCAGACTGTCTGGAGTACACTGGTGGCAGCACTGGCCCACCACTGGTCTGATCTTGCCGATCCAGGGAGGCACAGTCACCCTTTTCTTGATTTTTAATTCCCATGACAGCTGAGGGAGAAGGAAACAATTATACAAACAAAATACCACATCGATTTAAAGTTTAAACACGACTAAATGTCTTTTCTAGAGCAGCAAGCAGCAAGGTTTACAATAACAAAGTTATTAAAGTTATAAACTGAAACAAATCTGTCAATAACATAATACAATAATATTCCTGGCTTAACCCTCCATTCCATAGTGTTTATCTTCATTTTTTCTAAAAAGCAGTGATGGAAAGTCTATGTTTTTACAGTTAGGGGGCTTTTATTTTGAAGGACATGCAATTTATGAGGTCACATGACCAGGATATCCTGTTTGCCAGTTCTTTTTGCTCATGAACATGAAAAATTTCACTAAACAAACAACAGAGTTCACTATCTGGGGTAAGTAAACTTCATAATTACTTAATTTTTTGTATATTTAATTCAATTTTAATTTTTGATGTTATAATTTATTTTTATAATATACCCTATATACATTATTTAAGCCATTTTAAGCAATAAAAAAACTTTTTTTACTATGTGTAATATTTATATAATATAATATTTCATACACTAGTGGGTTAATTTTAGAAAGAATTATTATGGTTATGATGGATATTATTATATCAGGAATGGTCTTTTTTAGTTGTGGTGGATTACCACAGTTATAAAGTATAGAATTTAATATATTTCAGTTGTTTTCATGGAATTTTACTTCTCTTAATCCATTTAAGCCATTTTTTTTTCAAAGATTCCATGCATATATCAGCTGAGTCACTAAAATCATTTTTCCATTTTGTACTCTATTAAAATAACATTTTATAGTTGCTGTTTGCACAAATCTGCCTATAAACAAAAATCTATTTATCCCATGTACATAATTCTTTTTTGGGGGATTATTCTAGAGACCTGAATAATTAAATAGATATAAACATGTCAGGGTTGAAAGTCATAATAATCTAAATAAAATGACTCTTTCTCAGAGGGTTTGGAGAGGAAGGAGAGGACAGGAAGCACTCGGAAACTTAATTTTTTGTGCTTGAAACATAAAAAGTTGTCAGAAAAAAAGATGTATGAGTAACATTTGGATTTGTATAAAACACCAGTCATAGGTTTCAATTGAACATGTCACTTAAGCCACAGTTTGGTCCAATATAAAGTCATAAAAACAGACTCAAGGTTTTTGAATCGTTGCATTTTTGAGATTGTTTGGATATTTATTTTTTATTCCTGAGTTAAATTGTGATCAAACCATAGGAGGAATTCAGAAATCAGAATCTTGCCCAAGGACACTTCACGGCGATCGAACTACCGACCTTCTGATTAATGGATGGAGGCTCTGCCCTCGCTGCAGTAAATATTAATTCATGCCCATATTAGACGATCAGTGTGCATCAAGGCATAATTCACACTCAGCCACACTGTGTACTGTATACTAATCAACCAGACTAATGGGCTCCTGAAGCTAATTGAATGCTGGTCAGTCCTATTTATGTTTATTATTTTTTAATAGTGACGGTATTAAAACTTGAAAATGCAGTTTCTGGAGAAACTGACTTAGATTTCATTGCTGGAAGCTGCATAATATCAAAAATCTACCAGGACTAATGAAGGGAAACAGCAAAGCTATGCATGGAACTAACATGTCACGTATCGGGCAGTAAATCACTTCACATTTTCATTTTAAAGCTTTTAATTGCATTAAAAAAATAAGTGTTGCACCGCTAATGAAAAGGAGCTGGAGTACACAAGGTAATAAAGATGCATGTTTGTGCCACTGCATGTTAATATGGTGAGTGATAAATAAGGAGAAAGTCAAAAAACCTTTTAAAATACAGTTTTAAGAAGCATTCATCAGGTCTAATGTTGGTTTCTTGGTATTTTTCCATTTTTTTTGGTAATTTTTAAACACTAAATATCAAATGGTGCAACTGAAAAAGTGATAAACTTTATAATCTACATAATTTATAAACAACCTAGAATATAAAACCTGTTGACAGCATGATATTCTGTTTATATTTTATAGAATCAGTGGTCAAACTTAATAAATAACAATTATTTTAACAAAAATCACCATTTTCTGTGAGCGAATGTAACCGAAAAAGATATTAAATCCACCTAGAATATACATTTAAATAAAAAATGTAATATATAAATACATATTATATAATAATATAAATTAGATATACATTTTTTAAAACCTTTCTAAGAGAGTTAAACTATCTGGTACCAAGTTTTTAGGGTTACACTGTTTGTTTGTGTGGTTGTTTTTTTTAATGAAATCTGATTATTTGAGGCGACAATTAGAAACAGCTACCGTACAAATATGTTTTTTTATTCTAGATAATGTCTCGGGGGTTATAAAGAAAGCATTCCATGCATCAAAAATAAAAATAAATAGAGAAATGGACACCTCCTGGATTGTGAAAGTGTTGTTTCACAGCTCATTTGTTCTTCCTTTCCTTGGTGATTCAGTATTTTCCTGTTAAGGTCCAGTCGTCTCCACCTGCTCCACCACTCACTCAGCAGCTTCAGACTTGAAGGTTAAAACTTTAGACTTAGATGTGACTGCTCCCATCTCTGGATGTGTTATATAGTACTCTATACATCACTCTATACAATGTGGTAAATGACTATTCTAGCTGCAAATGGTTTTTGCTGCATCAATATCTACATAGGTGTATAGAGGTGCATTTCCAGCAACTATCACTCCAGTGTTCTAATGGAACAAGAAGGTTAATGTTATAAAATGTTCTATTTTCTATCTATTGATGTTTCTATCTATTGTCTGGGTGACCCCAAACTTTTGATGAGATAAAAAGTCCCAAAAAAATCTAAATTAAGATAAAAAAATCAAACAATTGAATTTTACTATAAGAAAACCAGACTAAATTAACCAAAATCAAGAAAAAAAAACTTGAAATAAGCAAATGTATCTGCTCATAGAGTATGATATTTCAAGATAATCCTACTCAATATTGTACAAAAGTAAGATTTCATTCATTTTAATATGTAATAACTGAGATTTTCATTCTTATGTCATCTCTCCTGTTTTGTTAATTGAATGTTAATTAATCGTGTACATATTTATAATGTGTTTCTTTGCATTAGAGAGGATGATTAGGAAACCCTTGATGCTATCATGTTAGCACAGCTGGAAGCAGTTTAGCTGCTTAGAGAAGAGAGATAACTGAGTTTCCTTTGGCGAAAACACAGTTTGCAGGAAAATGTATTATTACAAATAGGACTTTCCTCCCTCCTGCCCACGACTCTGTGACATTGAGAGGTGCCTGGCTGTGCTATAGTGTAGTTTAAAGAAGTGGGTTTACTGTGATGACTCTATCCCACCTTCTTACTAATACGTCCCAGAGCGATTCACCATAAGCACCAAACACTCTCTGCTGCACACCGTAATAAATCCACATGATTAATAGGATACTGGAGGACTGGGTAGCCTTTGTGTTATTAACAATTCATTAGGAGCAACACAAGACTTTAACAGCTGAGGAGATTTAAACGGGTATTTCCATGTGATGCCACAAATATGATCCTTTCTGTTCTACTACATTGATTTGACAGTTTTAGGTACTTTTCAGATTAAGATTTGAGACAATAAATAATATAACAAGCTGTTTAAATTCAACATATATAAGGGTCAGTGACAAATAACGGTTCACAAGATGAGACTTTTATAAAATACAGTTTTATGAGGCATTTATAAGGTCTCAAAATGTATAATGTATATTTTTTTAATAAAAAAGAATGATATATTTTCAATATTTAATCCTCTTAGAATATAAAACTAGTTGATAGCATGTGTGATTAATTTTTAAAAACCTTTTCAAGAGAGTTAAACTGTCTGGTACCAAGTTTTTAGGGTCACTGACCCACATGTGACAATATATATGACATAAAAACTACTGTTCTAAAGTTTGGGTCCACCCAGAAAATTTAGTGTTTTCCATGAAAAGTCACACTTTTATTTACCACCATGAGTTGTAAAATGAATAGAAAATGTAGTCAAGACATTGACAAGGTTAGAAATAATGATTTGTATTTGAAAGAATCATTTTTTTCATTCAGATTTTGCTTTCATCAAAGAAAGGTCGGTTTTGTAGCTTCTCTAACCAGTTAAACTGGTGTCGGGGAGTAAAAACTATGTGAATGAGGTATTTTTTAGCCAAAAATATCTCTACTCTAGTCTTTAAATGCTGTAAAAGTCTTCACTTTGGACTTAAATTGTTCCTAAAGTACAAATAATATCACTAGGGTTGGGTGACATCACCTTAATTGGCAGTTGTAGATGTTTGTAGTGATGGATTCCACCATTATAATGGATGGTGATACTGATTAACCAGACTATCTCTTTAACCCTCTCTGTACAGTTCATTTAACTTTGAATAACTTTAATCAATAAATCACAGCTTCTTAACCCTCATGTTGTGTTTGTTTCATGTTATTCAATGTGGAATTCCTGGTCAAATTTGACTGTTCCATCATAAAAAGGGTTTTTATCCACCCTGGAACTCATGTCTCTTTCTTTGTGAAATAAATCCATATGGGTAGATTCAATATCAACACTTTTATTGTCTATATTTTATGAATTAGCGATCATATAAATGCAGCTAGCATTGACGCTAATGGCTACTTGTGAGAATCTTTTGACCAATCAGAAATAACTCTGCATCTCTTCTTCTTTTTACTGACCCCCAATTGACCAGCAGTTATTTTAGAAAGTTTGAGAGTTTTAGAAATGATGGTAACAACCCAGAGTTTTATGAAAGTCTTAAAGTTCTGTGTGAGTTTGTAGGACAAACAGAAGCTGAGGGGACAGAGGACAGTAGGTATGTGTGGGCTGCCACTGTGTCTGAAATGAAGTGTTCATTAAAATTCAGACTGATTATCCTGTTTAGACATTAGAGGCTAATGCATCTCTTTAAATCAATGACACTTTCACCTGATTTGAGCGATGATGATGGATTCCAGAAAACAGAAAAGGTGACTGAATCAACGTCTTGCCAAGAAAGGTTGAGGTTTAACCTTTTATTTCATAGCGTTGCCATATGGCAGCAAGTACTTTATCCTTTATCTTCATTTTTCTAAAAAGCTGTGAAAGTAAATCTGTGTTTTGACAGTTTAGGCCTGAAAAGGAGGCTTTTATTTTGAAGGATATACAATATATGAGGTCACATGAGGATATCCCTATTGCTGATGGACATTTAACATGTGAGTAAATGTAAATCTATGTTTTGACAGTTTAGGCCTGAAAAGGAGGCTTTTATTTTGAAGGATATACAATATATGAGGTCACATGACCAGGATATCCCTATTGCTGATGGACATTTAACATGTGAGCATCATTGTCTCACAAATAAAAAATTTAATTTGCGAGGTAAATAAAATGTATTATTATTAGTTTTTACATATAATTACATTTTTATTTTGTTTTTCATTTTATTACTATATAATATACTATATATTTTATACTTTATTATTAATTTTATTATTTTTTAATATGATTTTTTCTTTTAAAATATAATATGTTAAAATAGATTTGTTGCCATATGGCCACAATATGCAAATATGGAAAGTTCCTAGTACAAACTAATAGAGTCCCAATGACTTATATATATAATTTTACTGAGTCTAAGTAATATTTCATGCATTTTTCCCTGAGATTTTGACTTATTTCTTTCAAAAATGTTCTAAATGTTATGGAGTAATCAGTCTAAAAAGTCTCTCTGATAAAAACCTTGTGTACTGAGAGACATCAAACTGAATTACACATATACTCTGTTGTAAAAGTGAAGAATAGAGTTTGAAATTAGTGCACAAGGATTAAAAGTAGATGCCAGCGGCAGCGTTTTTACCGCAGGTCTGTTCTGTTGAATCGGTGGAAGAATCATGTCATTGATTATGGCGTCGTTCTTCTCCTGCACCATGGAGAGTCTGTTATCCAATCACCTACCAAAGGAAAGAAAGAAGAGATTAGACAGTGATATGTTAAGCTTTCTTCTTCGAGAACACTTTAAGAAAAGGTTTTATTTCTTATAAATTAAAACCATAACCACATCCACACAGAATCTCTAAAAACCTTTATCCTCTAGTTTGTGTTGGCTGCACCCACCGATCTATCACTCTATGCCCATAGCTATAATTTCCACCATCTAACCAGCACTACTTTCCCTCCACTGTCTCAAATTCTCTCATATTCTTTCCTTACATTGTTTGAAAGTTAAGGGAAAGTAGCCTCTTCTTGCTGCCGGGTTCCCCTTCTGTTGGTTTAAAAGTTTTGTAAGAAAGACAAAGACAAAAAGACAGAACTGCCAGGAGGAGGTTTGAGATTGAGAAACAAAAATGAGCTTGTCTGAGCTCATTATTAGTGCTTTTAACCCTCCTGTTGTGTTTTCCTGGTCAAATCTGACCATTTCAAAGTTCTTGTGTGATCAATCATTAGAAATGAATGGGGGAGACCAGAATTAATGTAAGAAATTCAACTAAATCTACAGGTGTGTTCAATATAAAACATGAATAAAGCCAAAATCCTTGTAATAATTTATATTTTAATGCATTGGGAACGCTGCATTTTATATCCTAAATCAAAATGTGAAGAAAAATGTGTCAATGTTTTTTTAATTAATTGAATAAAATGAATATTATGCTGTTAAAAAATATCGGTGTGGTTTTTCTTTACAAACTTAAATATTTAGTGTATAAACTGAAAAATCTATTTCTTGCTTCACATCATTCAACTTCTGGCTCCTATGAACATGTGTTTCAGCCTCATAATCCCTCTGAATTTCTTGTTTTTACCACAGAAACAGTGTTTTTTTATGTCAGCCCACAGGTTTTCAATGGGAAATTGAAATTGGCCACTCCAGAACTTTAATTTTATTGGTCTAGAACCAACATGCTGCTGGTTTCCTGGTGCGTTTGGGGTCGTTTTCTTGTTGAAACTCACATTTGAAGGCTATTTCCTTTTTCTTGTGTTATATCACTGTCATGTGGTGTAACCTTAAAAACCTGCTACCAGATACTTTAATTCTGACAAAAAAACATGCAGCAGCTTTTATATTCTCATTATATTATATATTATCACATGACAAAAGTTAGTTTTTATTCATTTACATAATAAAATCTTTTTCAGATGTCTATCAATAACAGTTTCCCCTCTTAAGTCATAAATAAGTCACACTTAATCTTAACAAGTGAAAATATCTTATATTTTGTATAATACTGAGTAGGATTGTCTTATAAATATATTCCATTGACAGTTAATTCTGCTTATTTCGAGTTTAGTCAATTTAGTCTTGTTTTCTTACAATAAGATTCAATTGTTTTACTTTTTCTTGTCTTTTCATTCATTTTTGGGGATTTTTTATTCGATAATTCTGACTTTTTATCTCATACACTACCTTCAAAGTGACCCCAAACTATTGAACTATTGAATAGTATAGTATATATATGGCAAGATTTGGAATAAGATGCATCAGATCTGTTTGTTTAGTCACTCGTGCTGAATAAATGCATTGTGTAACTAAGAAACTCTACTTAATTTGTAGATTTCTTTCAACTAGAAGGTTGATGACATGATCTGCTGTCGTCTTTGACAGAAACCATCATCCCATTGATTTTCCTGTAGGTACAGGCATCAGATCCAGGAGTTTTAGTGGATCCAACCGGGACCATTTCCCTTTTCTGTGACTGTTTCCCCCACTCTGCTGATCCAACCCGGCCCCATTAACTCTGCTAATTAAAAGCTAAGCCTTCCCCACGGGGAGCTGCTCCATTTCAACTGGCTCGAATTCCCACATTCATTACGACCTCTGCTGGGAATAAAGGTAGCGATAAGAGGTTTCCCAGGGCTCCTGGATGCTTAGCAGGTACAGAGGGTGATGGACAGTAAAAAATGGGAGAGTAAAGAGCATAAAACTGTAAATTACACAGCCACAAATTCAGCAGAAAAACCCTAATGGGGTTATATAAGCCACTCCAGAGGGAATACAATGGAAGCAGCTAGAGACACAAGTATGCCAAGGATAGACCTGGGTTTCCTGTAGCAGACTTAGAGGCTTACCTGTCAATACACAACACAGAAGTTAACACTAGTACAGGGGTGTTAAACATGAGGTCCGGGAGCCAGAACCGGCCTGTTAAAGGCTCTAATCCGGTCCCACTGGATGAAGACTGTACAAATGTGACAGGTGTTGTTTCTTTACAGAAATGTGAGGCCACTGAACATCTTTCAAGGCTCAAAGGGATCAAATATTTGCAGTTTGGATTAGTAAAATGTTTGTTGCTTAAAGAATAAATACATATGTTCAGTGCACTGCAAAAATGAAGGGAAAATATCTTAAATTTAGTGAATTATTGGGTAGAATTATCTTGAATTGGCAGATAATTTATCTTATTTCAAGTTTCTTCCAAAATACTCTACCATTCAAAACTTATTTTCCAGCAACTATCACTCCAGTGTTCTAATGGATCAATGTGTTTGATCATTGATCAGAACGATAATGTTATAAAATGTTCTATTTTCTAAATGTGTCTGGGTGACCCCAAACTTTTAAACGGTTGTGTATGAGATAAAAAGTCAGAATTATGAGATAAATAGTCCAAAATAAATGAAAGAAAAAGACAAAATTAAGATAAAAAGCCAAACAATTGAATCTTATTGTAAGAAAACAAGATTAAATTGACCAAACTAAAGAAAAAAATCTTGAAATAAGCAAAATTATCTGCCAATAGAGTATGATATTTAAAGATAATCCTACTTAATACTGTACAAAAGTAAGATATGTTTACCTGTTAAGTCAATACAGAATAACCAGGACAGTATATTTTCACTCTTATGTCATCTCTCCTATGTTCTTAATTGAATGTTTATTAATCATGTGCATATTTATAACATATTAAAAGGATAAATTTGTAGGTGTTATTATCTATACATTCATTTCTACTGGTCCAGTCTGCTTAACATCAAATTGTGCATGAACTAAACTCATCCTGCACTCATACATAGAAGCATCACAGGTATTCTGTTATGCTATTGTCAAACTCAGACTGTTTGTGGGATGAGAAAGGATTAAAAATCAGAACCATTATGAGCTGCCAGGTCTGATTAGATTGAAGATAATTTTGGAGCATTTGTTGGTTGATGTGCTGAGTCTATTCACCAAAACGCTCACTGATTAGTGAGGGATTTCTATACACTTGGGGAAGTAAGACAGATGCAGGGAATTAGGAATCTCAATCAGATCAGGGGCGTATATTCACAAAAAATATTCTTTAGAGAGCTAAAAAGGAATCCTATGTTAGGAGTGATTATCTGAGCAAATCTGAACAAGGAAGTTTTACCTTAGTGAGGAGGTGTGGTTTAATCTACTGCTGATGTATTCATTTATAATGTGTGTCATTGGTTTATTCCAAAAAAGACATGCACTGGAAATAGAAGATGGAAAGGCCTAATCATAGAATGTAATGAACATTGTAGTTTTTTTATTTGCTCACATTTACATACCATGCTAATATATTCAGAACTGGCATTAATAGCGATAATAAGCTAATGACATCGACCACAAACCTAAAGCATTTCAATAGGTCACCTCTCCTGTTTTCTACATTTTCTCCTCTGCTTAAGAAACTCTTATAGACAGCAAGTGTTATGTAATCATCAATTCACTGCTGCATTTCTGAAAGATATGATCTCATTATAATATATGCAGGTCTCTGCATTGGCTCCATGCAGCTCACATCTTCACTTCATGTGCATTGATGAATACATGTGTATTGGGCTCTGAAGCTTAAAAAACATGCACTGCATCTGTATATGAATTTCGACATAGGGATCAACTCTTTGTACTGGGAAGCTTCAGGAATTCCTGGGTATAAGAGGGAACTTATACCCAGGAATTTTGGAACTCACAAAAGATGTGACATACTTTTCAAACCTTTTCAAATCTAACCCTACAACAACAAAAAAACAGCAAATTAAAGTTAGCCCTCTATTAGTGTTGCCATTTAGCAGCAACTTTACTCACTTTATCTCCATTTTTCTCAAAAGCTGTGATATAAAATCCATGTTTTTACAGTTACGTGTAAAAAGGGGGCTTTTATTTTGAAGGACATGCAATTTATGAGGTCACATGACATTGTTTCACCACCAAATGACTTCTTTGGAACTTAATTTCAATAAATGTTGATGATTTTTCTTCTAATATGCTAAAATAGTTGGTTTCCATATGGCAACAATATGCAAATATGTTAAATTCCTAGTGTATAACGTAATGGAATCCCATTGACTTACATAGCATGAAACTATCCTGAGACTATGTTGGCAACTTTTTCTTTTATTTCCTAAAGATATCTACTATTTAGGCCAAATTAAGTTATATTTTTTCACCATGTACATGCAATAGAGTTAAAAATCATATATATATTTTTTAATTCTGCCTTTTCTCACAGAGATACTGACACCAAGATGTTTCAATAGAGTTATTTCTATTAAATGCAATGAAAAAGTGGAGCGTGGAACAACCTCAAGGTTCTTCATGACAAAACACACACATAGCACATAGCTGAGGTTACTATAGCAATCCTGACACACTGAAAACACACAGAATGTCAGGGCCACAAGGCATTTTATGTATTTTTCAGCATGTAGCTGTATATGCTTTAAACAACCTGACCTGGAAATACACAAGAGCAGCACTGGTATTGTTGCCCTGAGAAGAAATCAAATGGAAAGTTTGAATGAATGGAAATACGAGGTCAAAAATGGCAAAAACCATCTGCTCGCTATTTTTACTGAGAGTTACATGTTGGCGAGCTACAGGTTTACAGTAAAATATGTTATATAAAGTAAAGTGTCACTGCTGCAGTTTATCTAATTCACCTGCTGATTAGTCCATGTTTCAGTATATTTCAGTAACACTACATGTTGTTCTTTTGTTTTTAATAACGTAGACACCCAGCAGTGGGTGTTGGCCAAGCTATTACTGAATTTGCTGTAGTGGAAAAGGAAAACAACTTTTCTGTTTTCAGGGGTCAGGACAGCTGCTGACACCGGTTTTATTGTCTAACTGTATATAAAGTAGGTGAAAACAGCAGCAACAGAAATATACTGCTTCCACTGCTGCTTCAGTATTAATAATCTAATGATATAGTCATATATAATAACATGTGGGCAATTACAACTACTTAATGAACTGATAGCAAGACCAGTTCCAACTCCAAGGACAGGATTAATAAAACATTTAAGAGTAAGTAGACAGTGGTATATCAATAAAATTAATGGGATCAATATGAGTCAAATGGAAATGAGCAGAACCTTCAATATTATGATTGAATCTAATCCTAAATCCAATATAATCATCACCAGCACAGATCCAATATATCATCAGCTGACATTTCTGACTATATTATGTGGAGTAACAACATCTCTCTAATTTACTACTGCAAAACGAGTGTGACAAATATTCACTGCTGGCAGAGACCTTCTCCGTCTGTGGCTCAAATATAAAGCAGGTCGTCCACTAATCAGAAGGTCAAGGTGTGATTCCTGGCCTGCATGAAGAAGTATCCCTGGGCTTCGTACTGATCCGTAAATTGAGTGTGAGTGAACGGGTGAAGGAGCTTTAGAAACATTTAGGAAGCACTTGTAGGATGTGATAATGTTAAACTAGAAAAGTGCATCAGGTAAAATGGGCCATTTACGGTTTGAGGGTTCCAGCTCCTGCTACGAAGGATTTAAACTGTTGATATAACTGTGGTTGACTAGTAACAGGTGATTTGATTGGTTTATGGTTTCTATGGTGATGAGACAATACTTCAAATCTAGACTGAACCAGAAATGTTCATGTTAAGCAGCCTGGTATGACAAATAATGCTGTTAGTTTGATATATTAACATAGTTTTTTGGAAAGGTGATGTTTATCTTGGTGGCCCCATTTACCTTAACCCCCTAAGATAAAATGGGCCACATGGTTTCAGCTAAAATGGGCCACTAACACACATGTATGACATTTAATTCAACTAAAACATAAACAGGATGTTGATTGTCATGTGAAATTAGTTCAACTCAAAGTAGTCACTACTTTTACTGTTTGTGTAACTTAGCTTGTTACATATGACTGGGTGCTAACTTTTGTGTAGCATTAGCTTAGCTTGTATACATAGGTGTGTTAGCATGTGTGTGTACAGCACATAACTGATCTGTTCTTGTTTTAATTGCGGCTATGTGAGTTTGTTTAATGCATTTAAAAAGTTATGTGGTTCTAAGATTACATATATAAAATTAAACCTAATGATGAATTAAGTTTAAATTTGTCATTTGACTGGCCCCTTTTACATGATGAGATGGCCCATTTTACCTGAAACTGGTAATGCAAAACAGCGGATGTTTCAAGATTTCTAGGGCCTAAATATTTATATTTTATCACGTAATTCCAACACAAAATGATCAGAAACAACCATTATTAATCATAAATAGACATGGAAAAGGCGTATTTAGTCTTGTGTTATTGTCCCAAGTGATTTACCAAAAACGTGATATCACCTTATATAAACGCAGTTGATTTACCATCCTCTCATTGATAAAAACAGATATATAATCGGATCACGTTAGCAGAGATAAATGAGTAAATACAGTGGTACATGGTGTTAAAAGCCTGTCTTTGACATGCTTATGAGCCTTCTTCAGCAAACCAATGGGGAGCCAGGATTCTGCTGAGCAGGCAGATAAGATAAAGCCACAGGGACATCAACGTGATGGAATTCTTTATTTACAGAGTGCAAGTAAACCAGGCTATTCAAAAATAATGATTATATGGTAAACACACACACAACTATGCACCTGGATGTGTCAACTGTCTGCTTCACTGCCCATACAAGAGAAAATCAATCTTCTGTTGGTATGCGTGGCATTTTGTTTACCATGTTGGTACAAGGTGTTTACAGACAAAGTCGGCATAACAAATTGTGCAGTTTTGTGGACTGAATGGAAATGGAGTGAAAACCATATTCGGGCATGAAAAATGGTACGAGTATAGAAACACACCAGCTTTCATGAGAGATTTATAGTTGGAGATATTTTGGAGACCCCTTTTTTCTAAAGAAAAAACATTCATTTGCTCATAATAGTTACAGAAAAAGAAGTTAAATTGGTGGCCTATATAGCAAAATACATCATCAATGCTGGTCACTAAAAGACTCATGTGCTGAATATATGTGGGTCAGTGACTAATAATGTTTGGCAAGATGAGAAAGTCAAAAACTTTTTAAATACAGTTATAAGAAGCATTTATCAGGTTTCTATAAATGTACATATTTGTTCATGTTGGTTTCTTGTTTCTTGACATTTTTTGGAAATGTCAAAATCATGTAACTGAAAAAGATGAATTTTAAATATATAATCCGCCTAGAATATAAAACGAGTTGATGGCATGTGTTTTTAATTTTGTAAAACCTTTTTAAGAGGGTTAAACAATCTGGTTTCAATGACCTAAATACACAAATTAAAACTTCTATCATGGTCTATTCAGGACCCCAGATATTTTCTCTTGAAAGACATAAGATGTTAAAGGGTCAGTGACAAATAATGTTTGTGTTCATGTAGGTTTCTTTTATTTAAAAGTCCATTTGTATGATTTTTTTGTGCAAAAATCACTATTTTTGACACAAAATGTGCATAACCGAAAAAGAATGATATATTTTAAATGTATAATCCACCTAGAATATAAAACTAGTTGATAAAATGTGTTTTTAATTCTTTAAAACCTTTTTAAAAGGGTTTACCAAGTATTTAGGGCAGTTTAGTCACTGACCCATGTATGAATATCATTGATTGTGAAGTTCACTTGACTATTAGTGGAATAAAATTCTCTCAGGATCAAGCGTGATCACCTGAGTTGATAATTGTCCCGTTTAAATTTTACATGTAAAACTCCATTTCTGACAAGGTACTAACATTTAAATAGCTGAGATATTTTTCTGGCCTTTGGGTGACCCCGCTCATCAACTCACAACAAACCCGGCTGAGTTAGAGATAAAAATGTTTGTGCGAGACATGAATTTCTGTGTCTTTTGATGTTCTTTGATGCAGTCAACATTAAAGCGTCCATAAAAAATGAAAAAGGTATGATTGAAGGGGGAAACGGGATCAGGGTGAGAGACAAAGTGGAACAAGAGCTGCTTGGAAAAAGAGCGACGAGGTTGTTTTTGACTAACGGGATCTGATGATAATTACACTGATCACTGAGGTGATTCTATCAGACATTGTCAGATAGAAAGGTCTCTGCCTCTCATTGGCTGTAATAATTACAGGTCTGGTACCCATCATTTCTAAACCCTCTACACCTACATATTTCTCCCTCTCCCTTAACATTAAACAGATTTCCATTGCGGCCTGACAGCCATGATGTTTTATTAACTACTGGGAGACACATGAGCTGAACTGGCTGATTAGAACAGATTGAGGTTAGGGTGAGGACCTGAGGGTATACTTTTCCTAAACTCCAAAACACAACATACAGTTCTGTTCAATATAACAGCAGTGTGTTTAAAAATGAGTGAGTAAAGCCAAAATCCTTATGATAATTTTTATTTCGGTGCATTGGGAACATTGCAGTTTATATCTGAAATCAAAAGGTGAAGAATATTTGTACATTTTTAAAAATTATTTCACAGTAAATGAAGAAACATGTTCAAAGAAATATCAGTGTTGGAGCTTTTCTTTGCAAACTCAAAAATCGACTGTAGAAACTGGAAAATCTTCAGGATTTGAATAACTAAAGTAACATTTAGTTGTTATAACCATGGTTTCTGAGACCTGCTTCACATCTATGTTGCATGGAGTCGACCAACTACTGAACAGCCTCATAATTCCTCTGAATTTATTGGTTTTGCCTCAAAGAAACAGCATTTTTGATGACACCCACATGTTTTCAATGGTATTAAAGTTCAGGGATTGGGTTGGCCACTCCAGAACTTTAATTCTGTTGGTCTGGAACTAAGATGCTGCTGGTTTACTGGTGTGTTTGGGGTCGTTGTCTTGTTGAAACTCACATTTCAGTATTATGTAAACTGTCTATGGCCCTTAACCCTTGAATCTGTGAATGAAGATTGAATGATGTGTTCTTTGGCAAACTGTTCCTCTACAGCACGAATACAACGGATCATGGATCAGTTTGCCTATATCAAAATACTTGAAGAGGTCATGTTGCCTTATGCTGAAGAGGAAATACCTTTGAAATGTGAGGTTCAACAAGACAACTACAACAAACACACCAGTAAACCAGCAGCATCTTGGTTCCAGACCAACAAAATTTCAATTTCCCATTGAAAACTTGTGGGCTGACATCAAAAAAACAATAAATTCAGAGGAATTGTGAGGCTGAAACACCTAAAATACCTCATAGGTGCTATAAGTTGGTTGACTCCATGCAACACAGATGTGAAGCATGTCTCAAATAAATATTACTTTAGCGATTCACAGGAATGGTAAATCATTCAATTTTTAAGTTTGTGAAGACATTTTTCTTCACATTTTGATTTAGGATATAAAATGCAGTGTTCCCAATGCACCGAAATAAAAACTATCATAGGGAATTTGGCTTTACTCACGTTTTTAAACACTACTGGATAAATTAAGATATTAAATAAAAAGAATATTCCTCATTAGGGTCACATGGTCTGCTGGAGCCAATCCCAGCGCATTACAGCGAGAGGCAGGGATACACCCCAGATGGTCGCCAGCCAATCGTGGGGCACACACACCATTCACTCACACCTACGGGCAATTTAGAGTCTCCAATTAACCTCAGCATGTTTTTGGACTGTGGGAGGAAGCCGGAGTACCTGGTGAAAACCCATGCAGACACGGGGAGAACATGCAAACTCCACACAGAAAGGTCCCAGACCCAGGACCAAGGAGGTCTTGAACCTGTGACCTTCTTGCTGTGAGGCAACAGCGCTAACCCCTGCGCCACCGCGTCGCCCTATTATCAGGACAGATCCTTCAAAAATGTAATCTACAAACACAATAATGCAACCTCATGTTTTATGTAACTGACCTATTTGGTAATTGATTCATGAGCTTGAAAATATGCAGAAGGGTTGGCAACTTTTATGCAATATCTGATATTAGACTGTCTAAACATGTTAATGCGTCTTCTTCAATGATGTCTGACCTACAGATGACTTATGGGAGCATGGTGTATAATATGGATATTAGTATTCTTGGTCAGAGTAGTGGTAAGTACTAAGAAGTAATATCAGAAAGGCAGCATTGATTCTTAAAGTATGCTTGTGTTGATCAACTCCAGCCACCCAGCAACGTCCACTTATGATCATATTTCATTTATATTAAATTAAAACAAACATTTATTTCCACTTTGACCCAGTTCTGTCCCCAGCCTGTGGTAACAAAGACAAGCTGTACACCACGTGTGCTAGAAAGAAGGACAAAAATACACTGATCCAATTGAAAGCATGACTCAGTCGGTGGAAAGCCTGGCAGTCACATGTATGCCTATATGTACAGTAAGTAAAATTTATCAGCTGCTGAAAATAATTCAGTTACAGAGAGAATACACTGGATTATAGCACGCTGAATGAAAGCGTATTGGTTAGTATGAAAAGGTTTGGAGGGGATGCCCTAAAATAACATCTTTCACTTCTAAAGAAGAGTTGTTTTCTTGTAGAGTCTCTGGAAGGCTGGTGTCTTTTAATAGAGATGTACACAGCAGCAGCATGGAGGGATTAAAATAGTGAAAAGCAGCTCACTCCTTTATGTTCTTTCAATACTTAACCCTCCATTGCATGAAATATCACTTAGACATGGTGAAAAAAGATATTTTGAATATTTTTATTACTTAAAATTACTTAAATAATAGATGTATTAAAATATATATAATAGTAATAGTATAGAATAATAAAGTCTCATGGTTAGAAGTCAATGGGACTCCATTAGGTTGTATGCACTTCCATATTTGCGTATAATTATTTTTTAGCATATTAGAAAAAAATACATTTTATTAAATGTAAAATAAAGTTAACTTATACCAGATAATGAGTTTTTTATTTGGTGAAAACTTCCAAAATTCTGAGTAAAAGACTTTTTGTGATGCTCACATGTCAAATGTTCATGAGCAAACAGGATATCCTGGTCATGTGACCTCATGAATTCTATGTCCTTCAAAATAAAAGCCCCCTTTTCACACCTAACTGTAAAAACTTAGATTTTATATCGCAGCCTTTTAAATAAAATGAAGATAAAGCAATTGTTACCATATGACTACACTACAAAAATAGTACTACTGAAATAGTACTATATACTTTTTTGCCACTAAGCTCACTTTTTCAGTTAAATATGTGAACTCAGGTCTTAAAAACACTTTAAATCCTTACTTAGTTTATCAAATGGCATTTTATAGACGGGATTACGTATGCACTTTGTAAAAATAGAACCTGAAATATGCTCTTTAAGGCACCGACATGGTGGTGAAGTGATTTCCTGCAGCTTCCAACATGGCAACTGCCACACAGAGGTGTCATTTTACAACCAATTGGTGCACGAACATATTTATATTGAGAAAGCAGTAACATCATCTTGATTCGCGTTTGATCAGATAGTTTGAATGCAACCCACAATGTGGTCGGAGGCGAGTTTATATCTGTAATGATGACGAGCCTGTTGAGCATTATAGATCCATTATTGATCCTTGGTTGAGAGCTGTCAGACTGAATCATAAAGTAAGGTGAGCTAAAATAGGCTAAAAAGAGCCGTGGAGCTATAGATATTATGTGTGACCTCCTTTAACATCATGGGTCAGTGACAAATGATGTTTGGCAAGATGAGAAAGTCGAAAACTTTTCAAATTACATTTTAAAAAGTGTTCATCAGGATTCTCTGTTTGTATGATGAAACATCAAATGGTGTAACTGAAAAAGAATGATAAATTTTAAATATATAACCCACCTAGAATATAAAACCTGTGTTTTAGCATGTGTTTTTATTTTTCTAAAACATTTTTAAGAGATTTAAACTATCCGGTACCAAGTTTTGTCGCTGACCTGTAAAGTCTACTAGTATTTGCAGTCTGTTGCACTTTTACCTGGTTTGGAAACGGTTTGCTGAATTTAATTTGATTGTATTTGCTCCCTTTTTGCATGCTAATAAAAAAAATCAAAAAAAACATTATTACTATTATTACTATATGTGGATGCTGTCAAATGTTGCAGGGTGTGTTGCCCCTGTGGAAAATTATGTTT
Organism: Lepturacanthus savala; assembly: GCA_030544235.1. Classification (NCBI taxonomy): domain Eukaryota; kingdom Metazoa; phylum Chordata; class Actinopteri; order Scombriformes; family Trichiuridae; genus Lepturacanthus; species Lepturacanthus savala. Next base: position 2,440,923 of record CM060473.1, on the reverse strand, counting down.
AAATTTTATATAGGGTGAAATCAGGTAAAATATAGTCCATTTAAGGTCCCTCTGGAAATTAGAGCCAATGACTGATTTGACTAGTAACAGGTGATTTGATTGGTTTATGGTTTCTATGGTGAGATAATGGTAAGTAGCCCGCCATGATAAATCTAATTAAACCCATTTTACCTGATGAGATGGCCCATTTTACCTGGAACCGCTCATACCAAAAAAAAGGTGGCACAGCTGATATTTCAAGATTTCTATGGTCTAAATAATTATATTTTATCACATAATTCCAACAGGAAATGATCAGAAACAGTCATAATTAATCAGAAATGATAAATTGTCCCAAGTGATTTACCAAAAAGTGGCCCATTTTACCTGATATCTTCTTTCTATGTAATACAGAGAATTCCACCTGGCAGTGATAGTCATAAAGTTTCCCACACTGACCACACATAATCCAGCCATGTACTGGTTTTGACCTGGTCTTGTTGTTCTGCAAATAGCTTGATTCAATTTCTTGCCACAGTGTAGAGATAGCTACGCTAACAAATGAAGTTACGTCGTTAACTTAGCATCGATCAACGGTGTTGGATGGAGATAAAACGCTGGTGGATTTCAGTAATGAATCGGCAGGATTGAAAAACCATAAATCCCTGTAGAGTCTTTGTTTCTGTCGCCTGCATCTTTGTGTTTATTTATTTATTTAGTTGTTTTTTTTGTGTGCATTCGTTGAATGACACTGTTGTGTAGTTTGACCGTTCTCGGTCTGGTGGATGATAAATTATTCAGGCTGCGGTTGCCCTCTTTAGCTCTGCAGCATATACTGTACACAGCTGCACGTCCAACCACACTTCGAGACCTTCAGGTGTGTTTGGATTCAGTGTCTGACGGGTGATTTTCTGAAAGTCTATTCTGCAGAGTTTAATCCATAGAAAACACTGAATCCTTCAATCCTTCAATAAACACCAGGATAGCTGATAAACCTCACATGTACGCCAACTAAAACTAAAACTGAAAACATTGAACAGAGATTCTGTTTCTCCTCAATGTAAAGCTCCATCAGATTGGAATAATCTCCATTTAAATATTCATTCATTGATCCTTTTTCATGGGTTTAAATGTGCTTTGTCTTCTTAGTTCACATGTACGCCAACTAAAACTAAAACTGAAAACATTGAACAGAGATTCTGTTTCTCCTCAATGTAAAGCTCCATCAGATTCGAATAATCTCCATTTAAATATTCATTCATTGATCCTTTTCATGGGTTTAAATGGGCTTTGTCTTCTTAGTTTGAGTTAAAGTGCACGTTTCTGATTTTCTCCTTTTTTTTTACATGAAAAAATCCTATAGAAACCTCTATATTACTATTATTACTATAGATGTGTTGCCTGTTTTTCTGATGTTTTAACAACATGATGACAAATGTCTTGTTAATTTCAGTGTTTTACTTTCTTTATCACCTTCCTGTTCCATCCATTTCCACCACTCATCCACTCTTAACCCACCCAGCAGGATGCTAAATTAACTTTTATTCTTTCCACGTCCACATGGCAGGTCAAAGGTCACGTATCATGCAAATAGCCACTTTCATGTTTGTTTTCTCCAACTCTAAACTCTAGATAAGGATAGAGTTATATAATAACTGCCCCATGCATCAAACACTCCGGCACCACCTCCGGCTATGGAGGTTCCCAGCAGGACTCACCATTCCACCCATCTGCCCCGACTGTCACACCCACTTATTCAGTCTTCACAAGTAAAAAATCAGAAGAAAGATTTTTATGAGACAGATCAAAAAACAGCCTGTGCTTTCTGGGGTCTCCAGTGAGGTGTTCGTAGAACACTGTATTTCAATTTGTGTACTTTAAACAGCAAATATATATGTTATATGTAGGGGGTACGAACCACCAATAGATTTGTTTTCCACCAACCACTTGCATATTTTACCTGTGTGTGTGTCATGAATGTATTATAAAACTGGATAACAGACTGAAAAATGGCCGCCATTCATTTCAATGGAGTTGCTCGCCTGGCTCATACGCCAAAGAAGTTCCTGATTTCTGGGTTTATTTCCGCATTATACGACTCAGAGACTGATCAGTAGAGTCACCTCCCATGATGCTCTGGGGCCTCCCATCATGCACTGGGATCATGTAGAAAAACATGTAAATTGCTCAAAACTCACATTTGAGTCATTTTTCACTTGCTGACCCCATTAAAAATATTCAAAGAAAAGTAAATAAATAAGTTAATAAATAAATTTAATAAAGTCCTCGCTCCCAAGACACAGGACAACAAGGTTTTCCAGAGCTTTTCTGGCTTTTGGTGGATAAAAAGTGACCTTAAAATATAGAATACAAAGATTAGTAATTAACATGGTTATAGCTGGTGGTGTTTTATTATCTTCTATGGGAAAAATGCTTTTTGAGTCGCATGGGATTTTTTTGTTGCAGTACCATGAGTGACCACTGGGAGAAATCAGCTGCTGCTGAGAGGAGGTACCCTATCTAGGTTTTATAATACATCCATGGTGTGTGTGTGTGTGTGTTTATCTATCTTGAGGGGGACATTGGTGTATCTCATGTAGAAAGGGTGGTCCCCAGAGTGTAGGTATTTGTCAGAGGACCCCACAGTGGTAGATAAATGAGTGTGTGTGTGTAACACGCACACTGTCTTACTAAATGATGTCTGACCTACAGATGAATTATGGAAGATAAATGTATAATGTGTACTTGTATTCATGGTCAGAGGAGTTACAGGGACGTCCACAAAAGTTGACAGCAACTTTAAATCAAACCGGAATTGAACAGACATTCGTACGGACAAGAACACGGAGCCGCATGACGCTCAGACACATCGAGTTCCAGCTGGATTCATCTTGATGAAATGGAGTGTACTTTCAAAATGTCAAAGTAAAACTTGAGGAGAAGTTGAAGGCAAAGGGATCACAGTTAAAAAGGGCAGCAAATAAAAAAGGCTGAGAGACGCAGACCAAGTAGAGTTAAAAGCTCCATGAGGAGACGGTCTAGCCTTCTATTATGTAGATGATCATGATCAGATGATCGTTGGGAGGCATCTGACTGCTTCAGTGTCCCTGAGCAGCATATACAGTACACTCTGTGGTCGACCCTGCACTGAACTTCCAGTGAAAGGAGTCTCAGTGAAAAGTGTTAATAAAGCTTTGCGTTATATTACAAGCACAAAAAATCATTATATACATATGTATAAAGATAATATTCTGCAAGTTAGTCCATTGACAATAAATCACTAAGGTAAATTCATCATTTAGAGTCCAAATTCTCTAATTCCAGCTTTTGAAATGTGGATATTTTCTGGTTTCTTTAGTCTTTGATAAACGTTCACTAAATATCTTTGGGTTACAGACATCACTGTGGGTGTTGAAACCATTCTTTCCACCATTTTCAAACATTTTAAAACTCCAATGACTAATCAAAAACATCAAGAAAGTAATTGCTAGAATAATCCATAATTATGTCTAGGTAAGAACACTTATTTAGAAATGGTTCATCAGTTTCATAGTTTGTCCACCAAAGAGCACAATGTCCCACTCAGTCAATAGCAATTAAACCACTTATTGTTAAATGTCAGCATTGCATTGTTAGTATAATTTTAAACCACCTGTTCTAAATCTGAAGCCTAATAGAATGGATGTCTCTTAGTTGTTGCTTTTGTGATCTAAGCTTTTTGGCTTTTATCTACAATATGAAACAGCGACACTGATTTTGGTTCCTAACGGTTTTTAGAGGAGTTTCATCAGAGTAAACGTGTGGAAATGATGCCTTTAATGTCCGTGTAGGTCGTTAAATTCTGCTCCTTTAAAATAATGTGAATGCATTTCTGAGGGAAAAATAAAGGAGACATTTGAGATCTCATGATCCCAACTTTAACAGCTGATAAATATAATAGAATCTGGGCTGAGGGCACTGTGGTTATATGTCAGAGTGGGAGAGGGAGACATGTGAGGGTCATTAGGTGGGCTCAATGTGGAGCCCCTGGGCTGAGAATATAGTATGTGACTCTTCCCCTCCTTCCCGTTGGGTATGTGGTTAAAAGGAATACAGTGGTGTCCCTGTTTACCTTTGTGCCAGGCTCTAGCACTTCTCTGCAAAGTGAAAAACACCGAAAACTTGCTCCAGGGCTAATTATCAAAACAATATACAATTTATTTGAGTTTCGTGAAAACAAGATGGCACATACCCCATAAAAATATTTTCAATTCAGAGGCATGGATATGGATAGAGCACATGAGAGGGGGAGGATTTTTTTTCTAAATAAGAGATAGAGACCTCTTGATAAAACTGCTTGGAAATCGTTAAAGTTTTAGGAGATTTATAAGGGAATGTGTTCCTGTCAATAATACATAAGAAAACAGAAGGAACCATTATCATATCAGATCATAAAGAGTTTAAATTTATCTATAAAGGCTTCATTTATGCTCATGTTACAGACAATAACCTACCACTACGACGGCTTTTATACACTTTATATTCGTTATACCTCGAGAATAATTACATTTAAGGCATGTTTTAAAAAAAAAAAAGATTTTTCAACTAATTTGACAAGATGATGACATTGTAGCTGTAAAACCGTGTGAAACAGACTATTGTATGGCTATGTTGAAATAAATAGTTAATAAAACTCTTCTTATTACAGGTATGCTATTACTTAGAATGGAATAGGAAATAGACTGTGTTTTTTAGAGGTAAAAGGCAGAAATGTGGCTTTGGTTTGTATGATTACAGGAAACACAATAGAGGACACATCTATTCACATCCATGCAGGACACATTAAAAAACACAATTACATAAAAACCCAATAGAAGCTGCATTTAAATAAGCAGCATTAAGGACTGAATCAGAGTTGAATAATAAAGTTTGTGGGTTGAGGTTGGATTCAGAAAGTATCTGTCCTTTCTAATCAAGGTGTTTTATAGCAAAGTGATAAAAACGGTTTTCTATAGATGTTTTTTCTGGACTGTGGATCTATTCCCTGACAGCAGAAGCTGAAAATGGTGATGACCTAATAAAATGAACATGGCTGTTGAAACAGCAGAGGCAATCACATCTCTGCTCACATATTCTACTTAATTTGCTGTTTCCATTGCTTGAAATGTTCCTAGTAGGCTAAATTATATTATAAATTATAATATTTATGAATAACCTTACTATGAAAAGTCACATTTATCAACCTGCGTCACATGGACGATATGAACGAATTAAGCAGCGTTAGGCTAATGTTATTAATGTTTTATATTTTCACAAAGTGGGAAGGTCTGCGTTAAATTAGGTTAGTTCAATTTACAAATTTCTAATTTCCACATCCACCATAGTTCATTGACCTTTGCAGACTTAAAAGCAGCAAAAGAACCAGCCGAGAGCGATATGAGGAGAAAATACTGTTTAAATCGCTGTGGATTTACAGTCTGCCTCCTGCTGTTAGATTTGAGTACTGCCACATGCGAAACTCACAGCAGCTTTTTGTGATATATATAACAAATTAGGTATTTAATGAGTGAGGCAATTGTTTAAACCAGGGGTCTTCAACCTCTGTTAGCCCAGGGACCCCTTGGGTGTCAAAAGAACAGAGCAGGGACCCCCCCTTAAAATTTGTATTTTATTATTATAATTATTAGTAGTAATAGTATGATTAGTAATCAGTAATTTATCCATCAGGTCTTTAAAACAACTCTATGTGTCCTTAGCCAACAACAACTATGGTAGCTAACTAGCTTGGTAGCTAACTAGCTTGTTTTTCGGCACTGAAGTTGACGTTAGCCACGTAGCGCTAAGACTGACGTGATGGGAATCATGTCTATGTTAACAGACTAAAATAGTTGTTGTCAAAAGTAGATTATTATCACCTGTTAATGAAGTTTTCTCAATCATATTATAAATATATTTTTAACTCACTAATTATTTTGGTAAAAATTTGGGTAAAAATAAAAATGGTGGTTTAAACCATCTATCAATCAATCAAATTTATCTATAGAGCACATTTAAAAACAATCAAAATGCTTCACATGTACAAAAGACACTAAATAAATAGAAGAGCAATTAAAATAGAACGTATAATAGAGAAAGCAAATATTTTCAGGGCTAAAAACACAGGTAAGTAACAAAATGTGTGATTCAGCTAATTAAGCTTGTATGTACTAGTTAATCAAAGGAATGCAGCTGCATAGGGGGGAAAGCAGAATGGGGGTAGAGTTATGAGTACTCAATGAAAAATGCATAAAAGAGTCAATGATTTAATACACAAGCACAGATCGAAGCAGAAATCAGCATAAAACTCAGGCAGCAGAATATGACGCCTATCACAACATTTATTCTCTCCTTCTAGTCGGCTGCATACACCAACCAAACACATGATTCAAGCCTTCCACAGAGAATGTTGCACAATAGCATAGTAGAAAATTCAGGTGGCACCTAAACTCACCTTTTTATATAAGAAGACAACACATGAACGGACTATGAGAGGAGGAATCAACGCTCGACAAGTAGCTTTCACATTAGCATCAAACATACGGCTTTATTGAAAATACCAAATTCAGAAGTGTACCACTGACCCTGGAACTGAGGGAACAATAGAGAGAATATAATTCATCCCCCGGCTAAGAATACCATGAACTCTGCCCTGGTTGTCACAAGGATTTTATGCAGATAACGTGTTTTTCTAAAAAAAAAACAATGGGAAGGAATGAAAATCATAAATATATTAAACCAACAGTAGTGGTTTTGTTTGATCCTTTCAGACACAAACACTCTTCTTAAATCACAAAGCTACAAAGATATGACTTCTAAGTTGCTGCAATAACTTCCCTTAAGATAAAGTATAACTAAAACCATGTTGAAACAATAGTAGACATGTATAGTAGTGTGGAAATTATGACTAAGGCCCCAGAGATCCTCCAAAATGGCTTCAGTCACTTTGTGAGCAGTAGTTTAGAATAATTGAACAATGTCCCAACTCTCTCTTGTGGTTTTATGAGAAAAAAACAAGCCACTTTTATTTTAAGTGCTCTACAGTATTACGAGCTCTTGCACTTCAAGCACACACATCTCACTTTCAATGAGCAACGCAATTAGAACTAGAAAACAAATTAGAGAATTTGATTGGCTGTGAATAATCAATATCAACACAAACCACTTGTTTCCTCATGGACAGCCCAGACGTATAAATAAGATTAACACAGACAGTGGCCAGTTTATCAACACTATAGGTTCTGAGATGTTTCAATATTCAATATTATATGTTCAATTTCTAAATGCAAACACAAGACGGCATCAGTGACAAAACTGTCATGTGGTGTAACCCTAAAAACCGGGTTCCACATAGATTAACTCTCTTAAAAAGGTTTTAAAATATTAAAAAACACTTGAGTTTTATATTCTAGGCGGATTATATATTTAAAATTTATCATTATTTTTAGGTTACACCATATATATATATAAATATTAATATAAATACAACAAATAGACCTTTTGAAACTGTATTTTATAAAGTTTTTGATTTTCTCATCTTGCCAAACATTATTTGTCACCGACTTTTACAGAAATCATGATTTTGTGATAGAATTTGAACTCTTTTCCCACCAGAGTAATTTAGAAAAGTTGTCATCCACCACAGTAGTTTTTGACAAATTCACGGATCTTTCAACACCCACAGAATGCTCAGTTCTATAATTATGGAAACGGGGGGATATATCAGAAAAATCCACTTTTCAGGCAAAAAGCTGAGATCATCATTTTTGGTTACACCATTTGACATTTCGTGTTAAAAAAATCACGCAAAACATTTTTATTTTTGTAAAGAATGATACGAATGGACTTTTAAATAACAAGAAACCAACATTAACACAAAACGTACATTCAGAGAGACCTGATGAATGATGAATAAAGTTTTGGACTTTCTCATCTTGATGAACATTATTTGACCCATTTATTACTGGACACATTTATTACTAAACACTGTTATGGCTGATAGAAACTGACGACTTAAGTAGGTAACTCAGTGCTGAAAACACTTATGTGAAACTGCGTCACACAGTTGCTGCAAATTAATTTGCAAATTGCAGGACGGATTTAACTGCAGCTTGAATACAGGTAATTTAGCCTCTTCTGGGCCTTATTCATCTGATGTTGATCGCATACTAAATGACTTATTGTCAGACCTCTTTAATTGCTGACATATTCCACTAATTGGCTTAATTTATTCTGCATTCAACCTCTTAAGACTTTCCTTTGCTTCAAGTGTGTGTGTGTGTGTGTATTCTGCTTCTAATTGTGATTGCCTCCACATTTTCTAAGAGATGTAAAAACCCTTTGATGATTAGACTTTTATGGTCTAAAACACACCTGTTTAGACCTGCAGCAGCAACGCTGGAGTCCTCAGGTCAAATAATATATAAGATTCTATTAGTGGCTCATTTTAAATGCTGATGATAATAGGTTGAGGAGTTTTGCTTGCTAGAAATAAATTGCTTAAATCGAAATTGATTTTGGGGCATCATTATACGGACTATGGGAGCATTAAGTTGTGAGATTTGATCATTTCAAGGATTTATAGAACTTTTAAATTGCTGCATAATAAGGATTATATCAGTGCGGTACCAGTCACATCTATTCAGAGATTTATTTATTTTTACTATATTCGACAATATAAATAGTTATTAAAGCCATGAGAGAATTAAAGGAATGTGTCATCAAGCAAACAAATACGTTTTTTAACTTTCATATTGTTCTACAATGTAGAAATAGCAAAACAATACGAGCTCTTACTGTTGCTGTGTGTATTTTAATGAATGAACGCTGAGTTTTTTCTGCATAGAGAATTTTTTGGCTTCCCCCAAAGACATTTCAACCAGCGCCAAAGAAAAATCACCAGCGCCAAAATGAAATAAAAATAGCAATTCTAATCTGTGAATGAATAGCACTTCAAACATCTGCTTGACAAGCTGAATATAAACTTAAATACGACGGAATAAAACAGTTGAGTGAAAGCTTAATTTTATGAATACTCGTAACTGTATAAAGGAAAATGTAATTGGCTTCCATATGGAGATGATTTGTGAGGATCCTCTAGTTGAGAGGTTTATAGCAGACAGTTTAGTGGATATACAGACGCCAACAGCATCAGATTTATTTATTTAAGGGGGAGTGGGTGGTGTTTTGGGTCAGTTACACACAAGTGTCCAGACTTTGTTCTGCCTCTTCTCTGCATGAAGTGAACACATCGACTGTGTTGACGCCAGCACTTTGTTAAAGGGCCGATGCAGCTTCCTCACAATAACTGAGTGCAATAAAACCTCTCATTAACTCTGTAGTCTTGGCTATAAACGTCTGGTTTTAATCACTTTACCTTTATATTTTACCGTAAATACTGTTTACTTTGTCTTACTTGGTACAATCTAACATGTTAAATTGTACAGTTTTAGCACAAAAAGAAGTAATTTACAATTATTTACACTAAAATGCAGGTGATTTTTGGTACAATATTTAAAAAAACAATGAAATGTCGTTCCAGTGACACACAAATTATTTGAATAAAACCCACTAATTAAACACTAAGAATACATTAAATATCTATAATCTGAAAATTCACACACCTCTTTTTTCCCCAGGAAACAAATGGCACATTTTGATGTTTGATTGATTTGGTGTTGATTTACTTAAACAGATATATAGTTTGAGTTCCACACTTTCTACATGAACTGAAATAAGAGGCTCAGAGAGTTTGCTTCTTGCTGTTATGTCGTACAACAATTACCGTAATTTCCTGAGTAGAAGACGCAACTTTTTCCTGATGTTTTGATCCCTGCAGCTAATATATGTATTTTTACAGCTAACAGCCACTAGAGGACCTTCTAAATCTAAACCTCTATCTCCCACATCCACAGCTTTTAAGTTAAAACCAGTCGACTGTCAAAGGAAGAAACAAGAAAAGCCAGAACGTGCACTACACTATTGTCTCTGCACAGTGAGTTTACACGTTTCGATGCTGTTCAACATGTGAAAGCTTGTGTGTCTGATACAGCACAGTTTACACAGCACAGTACAATATTAGGCTGAATAAGTTATGCAAATATGCAGCGTGTTTGTTGAAATGTTAATAAAACAGAAGCTTCACTAAACAGCCATCTCATTTCTGATAATCCCCTCTGCGCACAAACCTTTACATGTGATAATTAAACATTTTAAAACCAGCGGCTTATATTCCAGTGTGGCCATTTCATTTCATAGAAAAATAATAACTCTGGATATTATTAAATCAGTCAAAAATATTATTATTGTTATGAACATCCCTAGTTTATATAGTGATTTTGCAGTGGTAAAAAACTATCTCTATATACGTTATAATAAAAAGCTAATTATTTATAGCCATTTTCCAAATGTATAATTTATTTATGCACGGCACCAATTTAGTACCTGTAGTACTGAGAAAAGAAAAGGTATCTAAAACTCTTTACGACAGCCATCCATTGATGGAGAGAAGTGATGGTGGGAGTAAGAAGAAGCAGGTACAATAACATCATTTACTTGAAAAATCGTTTTCCATCAGCTTTTATTGCATCTTTCCTCGCTGTGTCCCTGTTAGCTACTGATGTAGCTGTGGTTTTATGTGTTTCTGCTCACAAGATTTCTTTTCAGCAAGGGCACGTTTGTTTTTTTTCTCTTAAGTCACTTGCTATAAACAAGCAGAGTCCAGGCCTGAAACAATACCTTGTGCAGGTAAAGCATCGCATTAAACCAGCTACAATTTACTAGAGTATATTTTGAATTGTTCTGTATTGTATTGGGGGTTTTGGATGAACCGTATGGGGTTTTTGAAATTAGTTTTGTCGTGTGTGCTTAGAAAATTAATTCCACAGGCATTTGGAACCACAGGAGAAGATTGGAGACCATTGGTGAGAAGATTGGATATTTCTAAATAGTTGGACTGAATGTCTGTGTTCAGCCAAGAAAACAGCAGTGGTCAAACGAGCTGCAGAGTAAATGTGATTTTTTTTTCTCCCCTTTTAACCAGTGGTTATGTTCTGCAGTAAAATACCACATTGCAGAATTTGGTGTACTAATTACACACACGTATCATTGTCTTATTGCAATTATTAATCTCACATACCCACAAATACGTTACTTCAATGCTATGCTGTTTTAAAAAAAATACCTTTTGTCCACATGGGCCTCCTAAAGTCCCTGAGAGTACCTCTAACTACATCAATTGAGAAAAGTGGTACCTTGAATATGCAACCTTGAAATTGCAATAAGTGCCTTCGGTTTCTCTTTAATTCATCTCACGTTGCTATGAAACTAATGGGAGCAGAGAAAGAAATAGAAAAGGCACCTAATTCCATGGCTACAATTTCCCTGTGCGGTGTACTCCTCGTCTGGACAACTTGACACTTACTTTATCACACCTTTCTTCTGGTTATTCTAGCCACTACATTTAAAAAATCATTTTCTTCTCTCTGACTCGTACTGTGCAGTACAATGAACCAGAGAGGCTTTTTGTGTAGATCCAACTCAAGTCTCAAGTCTTTGGGAGGTTAGACTTGATCAAGTCTCAAGTCTTCGGTCAAGAATTCAAGTCAAGTCTCTAAAAAATAAAAGTCTCATGTCTCTTCTTGTTATATTGGACCTTTTCTCATCTGATGCTATTCGGGTTACTAAGAATACCTGTCTCTGAACTTTTATAATAATAATAAATTAGGTATAGTGCTTTTTGAGACACTCAAAGACGCTTGACAATGAGGTGGATAGTCAGAACATTTAGGAAAAGGTCTGTCTGAAGAGGTTTGCTGTATATGAGGAGTTAAGATGAAGGGGGAGGGATGAAGCAACATTGCAGAGGTGAAAAAATGGAGTTTTAGTGATGCTTTTTATGCATAACAGGTAGTAGAGAGTGGAGTCCATAATAACACCTAGGTTGCATACAGAGGTAGATTGATGACCTTCAATGAGGAAAGTAAAGTTCTGCACAAAGGAAAAGGAGATGATGAGGAGTTCGGTTTTAATATTTTATTTTATCTCACGGTCTGCAACTTCAGAGTGAAGTTATTGGACATTAGTGCTCCGATCGACGAGGCACCATATTTGTTGTGTATTCAATTTTCCACACCATGAGAGGAATCAAAGAAATGGTTGATGACAAATGTCCCCAACAGGTTCAGAAATAGAACTACTGAATCACCACGGTGCTGCAGTGGTCTAACATTACTTAAATGGCCTCGACAAGCAATCCCATGCATGGGCAAGTACACAGGAAACCATTAGTCCACCAGAAACTCCATTTCACCATGTTTCCAAATGACCTGGCACTTCTGTAAACGCCCAAGCAATAAGAGCGCTAATATCATAATTTGAATACTATATCATCACAGACACTTGCCTTTAAATGGCTTGAATTCACACAACAATGTGTGTTCATTAGTGGTGGCGTTAAAGGTAGCGTACAGTGTAGAACACAGGAGCAGTGAAGAGTACAGTGATGCTTATGTAACAACCGAAACTTCAGCTATAGCACAATGTAGATGGGAATTTAGTAATATCATTACTAGTTAACCCTCTATTGTCTGAAATAGTACTTACTTATTTCCTTAAAATGTCCTAAATCATTGATATATTTCAGACATATAAGAAAAAGTTGTCTCAGGATAGTTTCATGCTATGGAAGTCAATGAGACACTAGGAATTTTACATATTTGCATATTGTTGTTGCACATCGAAAAAATCCATTTTAGCATTTTAGAAAAAAAATAAGTGTTTTTTTATTTGGTGAAAATGTTCCAAAATTCTGATTAAAGCACAACCTTTGGTTATGAGACAGTGATGCTCACATGTCAAATGTCCATGAGCAATAGGGATATCCTGGTCATGTGACCTTAAAATTGTATGTCCTTCAAAATAAAAGCCCCCTTTTCACACCTAACTGTAAAAACAGATTTTATGTTGCCCTGTATTATTCCAAGATGCATTCACAGCCCCTCAGGAAATCCTAACACTATCAATCAACTAATTTATAACCATATCTTATATTACTGCCAAAGATATGAGGCCATGTTATCAAATGGAAAATCATAATCAGGAAACTGACAGATTAACCAGCCTCTACAGTGAACTGTATTAAACAGAGCAGGATGGGACATTTTATATAGTATATTTTCTTCAAAGACACACAACCAAAGCCTTTACTTCTCTGTATGCAACTCTTCCTTCTCTCAACCAGCTGTTGAGATAAAACACAAAACCCTCAAATAGAGAACAGAAGCATCCCCAACAGTAGCCGGGGTCTAAGAGCTCTCTAATTACACTACAAAGCTCTGCCCCGACTACTTCCACCCTGTTTCTATCGCTCCCTCTCTACTGCTACCTCTGCTTTCCAGTCTCTTTGAACCACTGTGACAAACGGATAAAGTATTGAGTTTTTGTGACGTGAAACACAGACGTCTGATCACATCGACCGTTGTTTCTCATCAACCTTCCTTCTCTTCAACGATTTTCTGTCTTTACTTCAATTATCAACTGCTTGTCTTTTCATTTCTTTCAGATAATAATAAGAGTCTCTTCTCCACTTTATCATCATTTATACTGATGATGTCGAGGCTGTTTTTTTTTTCCCAAAAGGTTTGTTCCATTTAAACAGCATTAAGATCCGCCCACTTAATATCCAACTGGCTGTTTATGATTCAGAAACATTTTTCAGAAAGATAAAGATCCGGCTTTTTCACTTTATATCCAAGGCTGATAAAATTTTAGTAGAAGAATTATGCTCCACTAATTTATATGACAAATATTATGTCAATCACTGCAGGGAGGGCCACTGTAATAATGCAATGATATTTTATCTCCACACACAGAAAATTATGTCTTCTACTAATATATTGACAGAGTTTATAAAGGGGTGGCTGACTTTTTTTTGCTTCTATTCATTATTTCTCTTCTCCTTGCACAGAGAAAGTAACCATATACAGTATTATTCTAATCAAATCAGTCAGTTTAGTGATTTGAGGTGTGTTTATTTGTATTTATTTCTATTAATTTAATCACATATGTGTTTTCAGTGTCTAGTTTTATTCTATTACCCCACACATTGACCGTTGTGCGGCGCTGCGCCACACAATGAAACCATAGTGCCACAAATTGAATCAACCTCATGCTACTTCATCTGTTATATTGCCTTTCCAAGCCTTATGCTCCAAGGTTGATCACGCTTGTTTAAGCTAGCTAAAGTAAGCTAGAAGATAAGAAGAGATAAACCTTTTATTTGTCTCACTGCATTTGCAACAGCAAAAAGAAAGGTTGCACACAGCCTATATAAAAATGGATATGATACAAGATAGATGCTACGGTGAGTAAATTATTGCACATGATGAATGATAAATCATTGCATAGAAGCAGTAACATTAACAAGAACATAGATAGTGAGGAAGGGCTGCTGTTAAAATATCAAACAGAAGACAGAACATCATCTCTGCTGTGCTTTTATCTGCAGTAAAAAAGAAATTACTTGTACTCAGAGCCTTTCTATTATTCTCATGGCGGTGCTCCTTATTCTTTCTTTTGAAAAGTTCACCCTTCACTTTTAAGAAAAAAATTAGATCTCTATCCCCCTTCTCAGCACGTCGGTTGCTTATATATCAAATTTAAATCACTTTTAATCTCAATAGGACACAGAAATCCGCCTCTCATCTGACTAATAACTCATCTTATCCTGTTTGTTTGTTCATTCAATTATTTTGCTCATCCTTTCATCTGGCATCTCTTATTTTTTGTCTATTATTTCTATCGCTTTGTGACACTCACTCCACCCGTTGCTCTCTCTCTCTTTCTCTCCATCTCATGCAGGTTATTTCTCCTCCAGGAGCCAATCTAGCTGTGATTGATCCACTCATATCCTCTGCATTAAAGCGCCAGAGGAACAAACCACAGTATTAACACCGCAGATAAAACTGATGACGGTAATAAAGAACCGCGCTAGCATTATCAGCGCTGTTGATATAACTAATGATAAGATGGTTATCATGGATGAATCTCACTTTCTTCACCACATCTCTCCCTCTCTCACATGAAGCACACACACACACAGAGAAAGAGAATGTAAATTCAGGTTAACAGGGTAATTTATGTGATAATTAGGCCATAACTTTCTAAATCATGAAGTTTCTTCCTAGAGACCACCAATTAAATCAGCCCCAATCATTGCAGCTCTCTGGCATCAGCAACATCTCAGGATCCCCTGCTGCTCACAAAGAGCTGACGAGCAGAAAAAACACTTGGATAAAACAAGTGTTATTGAAATGTGGTCCAATCTTTTCTTGTCTCAGCACATTTTTCTCATTTGGTCTTAATCAATAGAGTTCAGGTCACGATCAGGGTTAGTGCTGTCATTAATCCGTTTGACTGACACATCAATCCCTGAAGTGTTGGCAGTAACAACTAAAGCCGCGCTACAAATAACTGGATACTGTATGTTTTTATGGGAAGAGTTCCCACCACAGCTGATGTGAGCTGACAACCGCTTTCAGTTCAGTTCAGAACGAATCTTCTTCTTCGAATAACTTTCAATCAATAAATCGTAGCTTCTTGCTTGTTTTTAGCCTGAAAGCTAACGGTTGCTCCATTCAGATGCTGCATGTGGTGCGATCATAGCTCATGTAGAAGGTTTTTTATTCACCCTGGAACTCGTGTCTCATTCAGAGGACTTTGTAAAATAAATACATATGTGTAGATCTGATATTGAGCGTTTTATTGTCTATATTTTATTGCAGCTAGCATTGATGCTAATGGCCATAATTGCTTCCCATAATGCTTTGCAACAATCTTTTGACCAGTAACTCTTCTTCTCTTCTTCTCTTTACTGAACCCTGATTACTCACCAATCATTTTAGAGAGCGTCCCTCAGTGGTTTATGTCGTACATTTGTGTATTTTACTGTTAGAAATGTGTTTTAACGTGTGTCACACATCAAAATAGTTGATAATATAGCATAGGCTTTTATAAGCACTTTACTTCCGTCTATGGCTTTTTAGTCATTGTTCAACACATGATTATTGGTTTTGTGTGAAATGTTTTTTTCTGGCTTTATGCTGTTAAAGGTGACACCATTTACATGTACAGGGCATTAAGATCAGCCCATTTAATATCCAACTGGCTGATTATGACTCAGAAACATTTTTCAGAAAGATAAAGATCCGGCTTTTTCACTTTATATCCGAGGCCGATAAAATTTTAGTAGAAGAATTATGCTCCACTAATTTATATGGGAGGTTTTGACTAATATTATGTCAATCACAGCAGGCAGTTCCACTGTAATAATGCAATAATATTTTATGCCCACACACAAAAAAATGATATCTTCTACTAATATATTGACAGTTTAACGTTAAAGGGTTGCAGCATTGTGTGGCGCTGCTCCACACAATGAAACCATAGTGCCACAACATGCAATGCTACCTCGTCTATAGGGAAACACTATGGTGTGTTGCCTTTCCTTATGTTCCTTGTTGTCATTATTGAATAAAGTCCATTTATTCATTCATTCAAATGCTTTAATCATAAGATACCGTCCACTTCTTCAAAACGCTAATCAACAGAGAAATGCAAATGGCCTGTATTCAGAAACTGTGCCTTAAAACGAGCCATTAGATCTTCAATGATGTTGTGATGTCACTACCTCTCATTCACAGCCATTCAAATCAGAGAAACAGAGAAGAAGTTCATTAATATTGATGAGGCAGACATTGTTCTTTCTACAGCTCCAGAGAGAAACTAAACTAAACTACATTATAATGATTTTGACACTTTTAAACACCAAATTATAGTGTCGTTTTTTGGCTGTAGTAGGGACTGTATTCATAAACCCCCAGTGTTCACTACCTCAATAACCTCATAAACGTTAGTTAATGCCTTGCTGGTGAACATAGTGAAGCATTAAACAACTATAGAGTCAGATATTTGTCTCTGGAATTAGTAGAGACCAAAAACAGAGAAATAAATAGTGATTAATAAAGCAGTTTTTCACTTACATTTCTCTCTAAAGTGGCAGTAGTGTTGCTGTTTTCTGAACCAAGTAGGTTTTCAGCCCATATTGATCAAGTCGTACCGTAGACACCACGCAAGCTACTTTTCAGCCCTCGGCAGAAATGCTGAGGGCTGAAAAATATAAGAATCTGACATCAAGGTCAATGTCACACACCCGACCTCCTGGATGTTTGTTTAATCTTTGCTGCAGGACACAAGAAAAGCATGAATTCATTGATGAGAAGTTGAAGATGGAGCAGACTTGGTTCTATTCTACATCTAAAAGTTTGTCCTGCAAATATGAACTAGTACACATATATAGTCTAGTCATATATATGGGGGGTCACCCAGACAATTTAGTGTTTTTCCATGAAAAGTCACACTTTTATTTACCACCATGAGTTGTAAAATGAATAGAAAATATAGTCAAGACTTTGACATGGTTAGAAATGATGATTTGTATTTGAAAGAATAATTTTTTCCTTCAAACTTTGCTTTAGTCAAAGTCAGTTTAATAGCTTCTCTAAAACAGTGAATTTCTTTCAAAAATAAGGACATTTCTCAGTGACCCCAAACTTTTGAACGGTGTGTAATTTCCCCTGCAACAGAAAACGGACTTAGATTAAGTTTTAGAGTTTAGTGGAATACAATTTGTTGAAGCCGTGCGATTAATTTTAAGCACGATTTTGATTTGCATGTCAAATTATCTCCAAAATCATAAAATTGGGTTGAAATGATATTTTACATGTTTCATTACACAATGTCTGAAGAGAGAGTGAGAGCATGACTGCAAGAGAGCAAGCGATATATATATATATATATATTTATATTTATTAACATGATATCTGATATCATGATATCTACAAATCTGTTTAACATCTCATCATCACTCACGCTGAATAAATGCATTATTTAACTAAAGAAATAATCATTTCAATGATTGTGATAATGATTTTTTCCATAACCGAGCAGCCAGAATCAGGCTTCAGCTTTCAGTGCATCTATAAATGAGAAACTTCCATAAAAAGCAGCCATACTGAATAACTCCCCCCAAAAATAACCACCTGCATGTAATTCAATATTGCCATGCTATACCACCTCAACATTCCATGTTCATTGAGCCTAATCAGCTGAATCAGCTCTATGTTAATATTTGAGTTTCTACTTTGTAGTTTTGTCCGGGGCGGCATTATTCTGAAAGCTGTTTCTTTATTTCATTTACAGGGTTAATTTACTCACCCTACCCTTACAATGTTGTATAATTCAATACAGCTCCACAACTGAAATTTACAGCCCTGTGAATTTACATAAAGCTGAATCGACACTTCTTCAACAGTGTCGCATCTTCACAGATCCTGCTCACTCCCTCCGTGGTTTGCTGCGACTTTCAATTTCGGTCCAGTTTCACACAAATCACAGACCGGCAACATGAGTTCTTACACTCAATAAAAGTCAGTTTTTGTCTTGTGCCAAATTAGGAAAATTGAAGAAGAACACGGCAGTGCATGGTTTGAAGATCTATCATCATACACTCCTGAACCAGGGAAATACAGCTGTGTGTGTGTGTGTGTCTAAATGATATAATAAAACTCCTACTCCTGCCCTGCAGGTGGACAGTCGTAGCGTCGGAAGTCCTCAGATTGATTCAACCAATAATTTCAACAACATCTCATTTAGTCGACGCCGGTCTGTGCTTCTCATCCGTCTTCTACTGTCTTTCTACTTAGGATTTCCTCCAACCTTATTTGTATGTGACTCTCAAAACCAGTTGAAGTGAAACGTTGCATTAATCATTCAAATTTAATAGAAACCACATGAATGAGTTTCTGTGTCTTATAACAAACACCTCTTGGTTGCAGGACTGAAATCAGACCAGGAGAAGTTGGACATATTTTATACAAATGAACAATTAAAAGTGAAACTGGTGATAATTAGTTATCAATTAGACAATTAGTTACTATGGTGATTGTAACAAATTGGGGAACTTATCCGCTCTTTGGACCTTAAACTACTTTTCTTACTTTACTATTTCTTTTTTCAGTTTTTCAAACAAAACTGGTGATTTTCAATTGGTGGGTTTATTTTCTAAAAAGCTGTGATATAAAATCTATGTTTTTACAGTTAGGTGTAAAAATGGGGCTTTTATTTTGAAGGACATACAATTCATCAGGTCACATGACCAGGATATCCTGTTTGCTTTTATTCAGAATTTTGAAAAACTTTCAACAAATAAAACATGTAACTCAGTATTAAGTGTAAGTCTACTTTATTCATTTATTTATTATTATTATTATAATATTATGAATATTTTTATACTTTATTCAATTTTGATGTTATAAGTGCTTTTTTCTTATATGCTAAATATGGGATTTTTAGGCCACGTTAAGTAATAAAAACATTCAAAACATGCTTTTACCACATCTTGAGTAATATTTAATGCAATAGAGGGTTAAAGCAATGCAATGAGACACTGCAACATAGAAGAATATCAAGGAAAACAACTAGGAGCACCAATGATATTAATATAAGAGACAAGTGAATTATGGTTATTTTTACATTCATATTTTCTGAAATCTCAGAAGGTTTTAGTGAGACTCTGACAGTTTGTTTGGCTCGATTCACAGCTGAAGAGGCTGGTGATCAAGGATTTGGTCTCGACTTTCTCCTAGAAAACAGTGCTGTTGTGGTGGAGAGCGATGCTAATAAATAGCATAAATATTACTTGGCATCTAGGAGATTTATTTATAGCAGCAGCGTTACACTTTCTGACAGTCGAATGACCCTGTTTTTTGTTCTACTGTGGATAAGTAGTCTACCAGTGTTATTTTGTCTGCTATTTTTCAATGTAGTTTTGGTTTTGTGATTAGATTTAGTCATATTTAGTCAACTTTTATTATTTTTTGTTTAGTTAGATTCTAGTTGATGAAAAGTCCTGTCATTTTAGTCTACTTTTACCATTTTTTAGTCTCCAACAGCAGGTTGATAGTAATGTTAATCAACATGAATCTAGGCAGGTATCTAACAGGAATTATTGGTAGGAACCTTTGTTTTTAGAGTGACACAGGGACATGTTTTGAAGTGACACCACCGGAGTTATCAGGCCCTACACACTAAAAGTTTATTAAAGTGTTTAACCCAGCAGGTTAAAACAGTAGCAGAGAGTAGCTTCCGGTGAAGGAACAGACGTCACCGCATTTAGTGCCGGCAGCACTGATGGATGCTACACACACACACACACACATACACACACATACACACACACACACACACACACACACACACACACACACACACACACACACACATACATACACACACACCCGTCAGAGGAGCAATAAAAGTGATGCACATCTAGTGAAGGCACTTTTGTGATTGTAATTTAAAAAGTCTGTGTTGAAAAAAGAAAAGGATTTTTAATTAAATAGATTTTGTCTCATCTTTTTTATTCAACAAATAATTCGTGATCATTTCGTCACAGTCAGTGGTTAACGACATTGATTTTGTCTAATTTTCTGACTCATAATACAAATTAAAATGGATTACAGAAACCCTTTTTTTATTATTTTAAATTGCAGCTACATTTTTTGACTCATAAGTGAAATGAATAATCAATATTCCAGACGACATTTTAACTTTCCTCTTCGAGATTTCTCATTCTGGGACTTAATAAAATTTAAAAGAAAATGTCATTTAAGATTTAATTTTCAAAAGGTTCTCCAGCAAAAGGGGAACGAAATCCAATTAGAAATATACAATGTGAAAATGAAAACGCACTAGCAGAAAGGCGTTTTTACTTTTAAAATTAATCTGCATTTCTGACTCATAAATAAAATGATCAATATTCCAAACTACATTTGGAATATTGTGACTTAACTGCCTTTAAGCAGAAAGTAGAAACAAAAACTTTCAGACACTTATTAGGCTCATGTGGGAAAATAAAACCTGTATTTTTTATCTTGTGGCCAGTCAGTCAGTCAGTCATTTTCTATACCTGCTTATTCCTCATTAGGGTCGCAGGGGTCTGCTGGAGCCTATCCCAGCGCGTTACGGCGAGAGGCAGGGATACACCCCAGATGGTCGCCAGCCAATCGTGGGGCACACACACCATTCACTCACACACTCACACCTATGGGCAATTTAGAGTCTCCAATTAACCTGAGCATGTGTTTGGACTGTGGGAGGAAGCCGGAGTACCCGGTGAAAACCCACGCAGACACGGGGAGAACATGCAAACTCCACACAGAAAGGTCCCAGACCCCGGACCAAGGAGGTCTTGAACCTGCGACCTTCTTGCTGTGAGGCAACAGCGCTAACCCCTGCGCCACCGTGTCGCCCTATCTTGTGGCCATTACAGCATAAATATTATAGAAGAATTTGCAGCTTTTGCCATTTTCCAGCTGTTTGAGCCATTTTCTCCTGTTTGCCCTGAAGGACAAATACATGCTATTTCCTGTTTATCACTTTGCCAGCAGCATTTCATGCACATTTATTAATCCTAAAATGGTGTGTTTGCATTGATACGGTTAGTGTTAATGGCCATGAGGGGAAGGGACAAAACGGGCCTGTCACCATTTGGAGATTTTCCTGGCAGACCTATAAAAACGGGAATGACCCTCTGCAGAAAAAAAAACAAGAAGATGTAATGCTTAATGTGTGCACTTAACGGAAATATGGAGTTTCATTCACACGCGGGTGAAAGCGGCACTTCTTCAGCCGACAGAGGGCCAGCTGGGTGATCTGAAACCAGGAGGGTTGGTGCTGATAAAGGAGCCGAAGAGGAAGAACTGGAGGAAACCCAGATGGACCAGACCACACCGGGTTCCTCATCACACCTACAGCTATTAAGGCAGAAGCTGGTTACAGGGCTGTGTTGGAGAAAGACAGAGAATTCAAAGAGCAGAAGTAGACAAAGGGAAGGCTTCTTATGCCCACACTGACCCTCCAGGACCAGGATTCCCCACCAACACCAGTGTCTACCACTAGTTATTTCTTACACATGGTTTGCCTCTGTGCAGTAAATATACTGCAGGTTTAAAAATAAAAAAAAAAAGCTGAATCATCTTCTCTTTTGCAGAACGCCAACATTATTCCTCCAGTGAACAGCTCGGCCTTGGAAAAAGAAAAAACATGGGTGGAAAAAAAGCAAAGAGTGAATGTTTCCTACAAGAAAACACTAAAATATAGTTGTTTCCGGATGTTTTTTCATTTGTTTTGGTGCAGATGTGGAGGTCATTTTGGTTTATGGTTTAAAAACTTGGTACCAGATAATTTAACTCTCTTAAAAAAGTTTTAAAAAATAAAAACACATGCTATTAACTAGTTTTATATTCTAGGTGGATTATATATCTAAAATTTATCACTCATTTTAGGTTACACCATTTTAATGTGACGTTTGATTTTCGTTATTGATTTGAAAACTATATTCTATCAATTATATTATGCTGAATCCGATATAATATCTTTGGTTTGTGGACTGTTGGTAAATCAAGACATTTGGTGAAACATTGATTAACCTTTCTAACATTTTCCGCCATCGTATAGGTCTAACAACTGATTGATTATTCAAGAAAATAAACAGATAAACTAATATCCTACAAAATAAAAAATCATTTCCTAACAAATGTGCATTTTATGTTGAGATGTTCACTGTCATGTATTATTGTATAAGGGTCAGTGACAAAACTGTCATGTGGTTTAACCCTAAAAATTTGGTACCAGATAGTTTCACGCTCTTAAAAAGGTTTTAGAAAATTAAAAAAAACAGATGCTATCAACAAGTTCTACATTCCATTTGACCATTTCATGATTTTTGTAAAAAAAATGGACTTTTAAATGACAAGAAACCAACATGAACATACAATGTACATTTATAGAGACCTGATGAATGCTTCTTAAAACTGTATTTTAAAATGTTTTTCTCATCTTGCCAAACGTTATTCGTCACTGACCTTTGTTAGAGACAGAAATCCTGAAACCTGATTTTGTGATAGAACGGAACTCTTTTCCCACCAGAGTAATTTAGAAAAGTTGTCATCCACCACAGTCATTTTCGACAAATTGACGGATCTTTCAACACCCACAGAATGCTCAGTTCTATAATTATGTAAACAGGGGGATATATCAACAGAGAGAACAGAGTTTATAGTAGAAAAATCCACTTTTCAGTCAAAAAGCTGACAAAACATTTCCAGAATATGTTTTTAAATTCATATTTTAGGTTTTTTCTCAGCGGTATAACTTCAGTTGATTTTTGGTTGAAGTTATATTTTCTTAGCAGTATCATCCTGGCAAAATAAAGGGACAGAGAACACGACCGGACCTTGAACGGCTTGACCAGCTGTCTGGATATAAATCCAGGTCACGGCCACTCGTCTCTGTGTCTGAGCTCATGGCGGATGCATCGGTCATCTCTGACCTGGCTGCACAGACTCGCTGTTTCCCATTACTGGATCGAAAAATAAATGATCCAAGTCTGAGACCATCCAGGGTGGATTTGTTCAGCCATGTGCCATTTGATGGGCATTTTTCTGGGTATGGCTGACTTAAAGGGATTCACATGTGGAATACTCTACTGAAATAAAGAAAGAAACTAATGTAAATGTCAGTCAGTCATTTTCTATACCTGCTTATTCCTCATTAGGGTCACATGGTCTGCTGGAGCCAATCCCAGCGCGTTACGGTGAGAGGCAGGGATACACCCCAGATGGTCGCCAGCCAATCGTGGGGCACACACACCATTCACTCACACACTCACACCTACGGGCAATTTAGTGTCTCCAATTAACCTCAGCATGTGTTTGGACTGTGGGAGGAAGCTGGAGTACCTGGTGAAAACCCACACAGACACAGGGAGAACATGCAAACTCCACACAGAAAGGTCCCAAACCCAGGACCAAGGAGGTCTTGAACCTGTGACCTTCTTGCTGTGAGGCAACAGCGCTAACCCCTGCCCCACCGTGTCGCCCTAATGTAAATGTATTTAATAAAAAGGTTAAATACTGGTGTGTGGTCATTGTCATCATGAATTTGCCACTGAAAACTTGAAGTTGTGTTTGTAATTTATAAAATGTTAACTTAGGGTTGAAACTAGCCTCAGCTATAAACCCCATCTATAATACAACAGTGTCCTGTTTCTGTAACTTGGTGCATTGTTTTTTGTATTGTCCCTGATGAATAAACTTAAATAAATACATGAGTATTGACTGTGGATAGGTGACTCATCACTTTCCCCCATTTCTTCTGTCTTCTCCATTCCTTGGTCCAGTTACAAATAATAAAACACATTCTGTAATGCAGACAGCAAACCACTACAGGCTCCCTCCATGGAATCACTGGGTTATCTGGACTTTAAATAAAGACAGAGGATACTGAGGAAGAAAACAACTGTAGACAAAAGAAAAACTGGGATAAAAGAGAGTAGAGAAGGTTCTTTTGAAGAGTTCAACCTTCCAATCACAAAGGTATGATCTAGGAGTGTTTAGTTATTTAGTCCCACCAGGATTTTCTGATTTTTGGAATCAAAATGACATAATTTGTGAGGAATTTTGCACTTAACCCTATCACAGGTGTAAATAGGCTTAAGATATAAACATAAATAGAACATTGATCACTAAAAAGTAGTAGTAGTAGAAGCTGTCGAGTCATTTATTAATTAAATTAATTACTAGTCATATATTATTACTATATTATATATATTTATTGGTGAAAGGATATACAGGTTTTTATAAAAGATGGGCAGTATTTGGGGTTTATTTTGCAAGAATTAAATAAACAATAATTGCATTACTTTACCAATTACTGCATATGAAGGTACAAGGGAAAGTAAACTCTGTTACCCTGAGAATAAAGACAACTCAACAGTTGTATGTTTTCAAATAAAAACCTCAAACAGTTTATTTAATTTCAAACAATATCACAACATTTAGCCTGTTGGAGAACTCTCAACCTAGCTACTATATGTCAGTATGGCGTATTCTAGCTCTCTGATTGGTCTATTTGTAATAACTAAAGTGTTGACAGCTGCCATTACAGGAGATATTCACCTGCCAGTTAAATATATAGTAGTATTTAAGTATAAAGTGTTGACCCATTGGTCAATTTGGATGATTGGCACCTCTATGGAGCTGTCAGAGCCAATAGAATCAAGTCATGTGGTGTAATTTTATTTGAAAACAGCAAAGGTAAGATATAATTTAAAGTTTTATCAGTAAAAAGTAAAGTTTTGGGGGCCTGCTGATCGAGTGTTCATACAGACAATCTTGGTACCTCTGTGTAAATCGGTGTGTGGGCTTTCTAATGACACCCTGTTTGCCAATGGAGAAGACAGTGTCAGAAAAATAATTTCATAATAATGTAGAAATGTACTGATTGATGTTTACGATACATGCTCATATTACTGCGTGGGATGGAAACGATGTTTTATTAAGCCAATAATGTTTCATAAAGATTTGTGGCTGAGTTTCTTATTATCGTTTTGGTGTCCTACATGTACAAATTGGTGCTTGCTACTTGGCATTAATGAGGATTAATTATTTAGAAACAAAAGGAAATGTAGCTGCAGTGGAGACTGCAGATAAAGCTGCTACCTGGAGAATGTGAAATGACGGTTCATCATCCCTCCTCATTAACATCAGCCATGCCTGGAGGATGATTTCATCCTTTGGAAAGTCATGGAAACTCGAGCACAGCGGTCTTTGTTTTAAAGTTCAGCAGCCGGGTACGCTGCAGTAACGACGACGAGAAGCCGGAAGAAGGAAATGTGGAGTAGTCATTACGTAGTCACTCGTGTTACTGCAACAAAAAAATCCCATGTGACCCAAAAATCATTTCTCCCATAGACCACAATAGTAAAAGAGAAGCCTGTAAAACTGTTGACAGGCCACCACCAACTATAACCCTGTTAATTACTGATCTTTGTATTCTAGATTTTTAAATTATGGACTTTTTATCCGCCAAAAACCTTTCTAACAGCCTGAAATAAATGGCAGCTATAATACATCCATGTCTCCTCCCTGATATGTGGCAGCCATTGGCTCAATAGATTTCTATCTTCGACGAGGACGGCCTTCCTTTTATTTACTTCTGTTCTTTGACTCTGAACAGAACGGAACTCTCTTTCTGGGACAGTTTTATAATATAATTTTTGGATTGAATAAAGTTATTAAAGTCAGTTATTCTACTTGATGAATAAAGTTATTAAAGTCAGTTATTCTACTGTTAAATAAAGTTATTAAAGTCAGTTATTCTACGATTAAATAAAGTTATTAAAGTCAGTTATTTTGTTGAATAAAGTTATTAAAAGTCAGTTATTCTACTTGATGAATAAAGTTATTAAAGTCAGTTATTCTACTGTTAAATAAAGTTATTAAAGTCAGTTATTCTGCTATTAAATAAAGTTATTAAAGTCAGTTATTTTATCTGTTAAATAAAGTTATTAAAGTCAGTTATTCTACTGTTAAATAAAGTTATTAAAGTCAGTTATTCTACTATTAAATAAAGTTATTAAAGTCAGTTATTCTACTGTTAAATAAAGTTATTAAAGTCAGTTATTCTACTATTAAATAAAGTTATTAAAGTCAGTTATTCTACTGTTGAATAAAGTTATTAAAGCCAGTTATTCTACTGTTGAATAAAGTTATTAAAGTCAGTTATTCTACTGTTGAATAAAGTTATTAAAGTCAGTTATTCTACTGTTAAATAAAGTTATTAAAGTCAGTTATTCTACTGTTAAATAAAGTTATTAAAGTCAGTTATTCTACTATTAAATAAAGTTATTAAAGTCAGTTATTCTACTGTTAAATAAAGTTATTAAAGTCAGTTATTCTACTGTTGAATAAAGTTATTAAAGTCAGTTATTCTACTGTTAAATAAAGTTATTAAAGTCAGTTATTCTACTGTTAAATAAAGTTATTGAAGTCAGTTATTCTACTGTTAAATAAAGTTATTAAAGTCAGTTATTCTACTGTTAAATAAAGTTATTAAAGTCAGTTATTCTACTATTAAATAACGTTATTAAAGTCAGTTATTCTACTGTTGAATAAAGTTATTAAAGTCAGTTATTCTACTGTTAAATAAAGTTATTGAAGTCAGTTATTCTACTGTTAAATAAAGTTATTAAAGTCAGTTATTCTACTGTTAAATAAAGTTATTAAAGTCAGTTATTCTACTATTAAATAACGTTATTAAAGTCAGTTATTCTACTGTTGAATAAAGTTATTAAAGTCAGTTATTCTACTGTTGAATAAAGTTATTAAAGTCAGTTATTTTATCTGTTAAATAAAGTTATTAAAGTCAGTTATTCTACTGTTAAATAAAGTTATTAAAGTCAGTTATTCTACTGTTAAATAAAGTTATTAAAGTCAGTTATTCTACTGTTGATTAAAGTTATTAAAGTCAGTTATTCTACTGTTAAATAAAGTTATTAAAGTCAGTTATTCTACTGTTAAATAAAGTTATTAAAGTCAGTTATTCTATTGTTGAATAAAGTTATTGAAGTCAGTTATTCTACTGTTAAATAAAGTTATTAAAGTCAGTTATTCTATTGTTGAATAAAGTTATTAAAGTCAGTTATTCTACTGTTAAATAAAGTTATTAAAGTCAGTTATTCTATTGTTGAATAAAGTTATTAAAGTCAGTTATTCTATTGTTGAATAAAGTTATTAAAGTCAGTTATTCTACTGTTGATTAAAGTTATTAAAGTCAGTTATTCTACTGTTGAATAAAGTTATTAAAATCAGTTATTCTACTGTTGAATGAAGTTATTAAAGTCAGTTAAATCAGCTTATATGATCTCCCTAAGTGAGATGTTTGTGTTGTTGGGCAGGACTTGGTCTCATCTTTTATTAGGTACACAGGTGTGAGTGTATCTTAACAAGAAGATAGATTTCTTCAGCTTGTTATTTCCACTCCAGTATCGCTGTGATTCCAACTCCTCGGACCACTGGTCCACTCCAGACCACGCTGGTCAACACACGAAAACACCATCCAGCTTCACGGCTTTAAAACATATCTGCCTGCCCTGGAGATTCAACGACCAGACGTAGATGCTGGTGGTAAATTATTGAATTCTTTCTGTGCTCTGACAGAGATTGACAGCTTTTGTGCAGCTTATGTCAAAGACGACACATACAGATACCATAGGGAACCAAGTTAGTATGGCCCCCAAGCAATATTGACTCGCTTTTTATAGATCTCTAGGATCTCGATTAAATTCAGTTGTTTGGATGTATGACCGTTTTCAGCATATCATTTGATCAACTTCACACTTGGTGGGTCTACTGACCCACCAAGTGTGAAGTTGATCAGATGATATGCTGATATGCTATGAATGGAACACCCTTATAATAAAGACGTTAGATACCGAGAACAACGAACAGTATGGAATGTGTCATTTGTGCTTAAGTGTAATTCACTTTAGCACAAATGGGATAAACTGGGTTAAATTGCTCAAGTGTTGTTAAAGTAATATGGAGACCATTAAACATTAAAGCGCATGGGTCTCTGCTCATGTTTAGTCCTTTTAACTCACAGTATGTGACATGAGAACTGATCGATTCTAGTGCTAAATATTAATATTTATCATTAAAATTAGGTTTAATTATGACTCATGGGAAACAAAAGTGTACATACAAGTGTTCATCACCATAGTAATGAGTTAAAAGTATTTCCCTTTCTACTTAACTTGTTTTTAGGTTCTGTATGTGTTGGACATCTTTGATATTTTTTACATGAAGGGCCAGAATAAAAGTCTTTTTGTCTTTGATTGTGTCATCTTTGACATTTCGCTAATTAATATAAGACTAGTCACAATACTCAGACAGTCGAAATATTTGTGTTTTCAGCTTTGATAACTGAGTAATTATTAAAGCTGAAGATGAAGAATAATTTCCATTTTGTGTAAATATAAATACTATCGTAGTCCTTCTTTCCCTCGCCTATGGTGTGAATTCTCTTCCAGTTCTTCATCTGGAGGGTTTGAGCTGCTCTTGGTCTGGTCCCTCACCTAGAACCTGATTGCCATGGGTGACCCTAACGGGGCATGAAGCCCCTGACAACATAGCTCCTGGGATCATTGGAACACGCAAACCCCTCCACCGCAGTAAGGTGGCAGCTCCAGAAGGGGAAAAAAGGTATAAAAATATATATATATATATACAGTATAAAAGTATAAAATATATCTAGTATAAAAGTACAAAAATACGTACAAAAGTATAAAAAATATATAAAAAAATAAAAAAAAATAAAAACATCCGCAGATGCTTTTTAGCCACGCTCCCCCATCTTTTTACCCCAATGCCATGGTTTTAAATAATAGACAAACTTCTTCCACCCTTTCCTCTTTTTTTTGGCCTTTTTCAGATTTGTGTCAACCTCAACGTCGGCATCATCCTTGTTCTCACCTTGGATGACAACGTCGTTATCACTTTGGAGGACAACATCGCTCTCATCGTGGAGAACAGCGTCATCCTCCACCTGGAGGACAACGTCATTCTCACCGAGGAGATCGGTGTCGTCAATGCCATGGTGATGGTCAATGCTCTGTTGTCCAATGGGCTCCTGCTTCTCGTCTGGAACAGGACCCTTGGCCAACATCATTTCCACCATCGTACTTGTCAAGTCTCTGCCGAGGTTTTGCCCATGTGAATAACCACAGGCCTCCTTCTCTTTCAGGATGTCGTCCTCAACTTGGAGCACAACGTCGTCCTCAACTTGGAGGACAACGTCATCCTCACCTTGGAGGAAATCGTCCTTATTAACATGGAGGACATCATCCTCAACTTGGAGCACAACGTCGTCCTCAACTTGGAGGACAACGTCATTCTCAGCTTGGAGGAAAACGTCCGTATCAACATGGAGGACATCATCCACATCTTGGAGCACAACATCATCCACATCTTGGAGCACAACATCATCCTCAACTTGGAGGACAACGTCACTCTCACATTGGAGGACAACGTCGTTGTCTTCATGGAGGTCGGTGTCATTCTTTTCATGGAGGTCGGCGTCCTCAATGCCACGGCACTGCTCACTGCCCTCCAACTTCTCATCCACACAGTGCTGAAACTGCTGTTTAAAATGGTCTATTTCTTTTTGCAGCTCAGCTTGTTGCTCGCACTGCAGGATCCTGTCCCTCTCTTTCTCAGTGATGATTGACTTAAGTTCCTCCATGGTGCTTCTCAAGTCATTGTTCTCCCTGCGTAATGCTTTGATTTTAGGCAGGAACGAATCTTTGCACTCATCGCGCACAGTCTTGAGTTGCTGCTGGAGGTCATGGATCCTTTTATGGAGGTCAGTCTTTACCTCAGAGTCCTTTAACTGCAGTTTCTTTTTCTCCTGAATCTGCAATTTGAGGAGCTCATTGGCTTTCTGGAGTTCATCCATTTTCGTTTTCATTGACACATCAGCCTCCTCCTTCTCTTCTTGGTCCTCCTCAATGCTGATGTGCAATTCTCTTATCTGAAGAGATGCCAATTGTATATGGAGAAGGTCCCTCTCCCTCTCCAGAGTCCTGAATTTAATGTTGGCCTGGTTAGTCAATGTTTCCTTCATTTCCCTCATCTCTTCACGAAGCAGCTTCTCCTTCTGAAAAGCCCTCTGCTGCTCCGTGGCTCGCAACATTTTCTGCCTCTGGAGCTGACGGAAGAGTTCGTTATCCATAGGGATTTTGCCACTCTTTGCCATTTGATTTTATAAGTTGCAATATCTTTAAGTATTGGTGGAAGAATAGTGGTCCTATCTGATCTTTCTCTGTGTTTAGTTTGTTTTACTCTGTGCACAGTAGTACAACAGAAATCAGCAAACATCCACGTACAGAGTTTGAAGTCAATCAGATGAACTGTGAACTGACCAGTGAAGGGGTTATATTTATAAACTCTGGTCCTTTGATCTGTGAACTTCAAAGAACTTGGGAATGTTACATCATAATATGGTTTCTGAGAGCTGATTGGTTAGTGGGAAATCATGTCACAGACTCCGGTGATGACGTCCAATCATAGCACAGACAGCAGCGATGATGTCATGGACACACACGCAACACACACACACACACACACCACACACACACACACACACACACGATTGGACTGCTGTCCAATCATGTCACAGACAGCAGTGATGATGTCATGAACAGCAACACACACACACACACACCATCACTGCTGTCCAATCATGTCACAGATAACAGTGTGATGTCATGAACAGCAACACACACACACACACACACACACACACACACACACACACACACACACACACACACACACACTCTCACTGCTGTCCAATCATGTCACAGATAGCAGTGATGATGTCATGAACAGCAACACACACGCAACACACACACGCAACACACACACGCACGCACACACCATCACTGCTGTCCAATCATGTCACAGACAGCAGTGATGATGTCATGAACAGCAACACACACACACACACACACACACACACACACACACCATCACTGCTGTCCAATCATGTCACAGATAGCAGTGATGATGTCATGAACAGCAACACACACACACACACACACACACACACACACACACACACACACACACATATATTATAAGCTTTAGCAGCACAACTTATCAGGCCAATAAATGGAGTTGAATAACGCAACACACACACACACACACACACACACACACACACACACACACACCCATGTATATTATAAGCTTTAGCAGCACAACTTATCAGGCCAATAAATGGAGTTGAATTGAATTAAATTGATTAAAGGAAGACGCCTTCTGAGCCACATTTATTTTAATGTTGACTCTAGTTTACTGGGTGTAAATTCAGTCATTCATTCAGTTCATTTGTTGGGTGAGTTGTTAAAGTACTTTATTCTTTATTAACATGATGATGGAATATTGTTTTTAAAAAATAACAAGAAAAACACCCATGAAAGAAGTTAAAGGTTGGTTTCCCTAGGGAAATATGACTTTACTGAGACAGTGCTTAATATATTTGTTTTTTTTCTGTAGACACACACACAAAAACTCAGTAACAATAAATATCTGGCACATTAAATGATTAGAAATGTTTGGGTTTTTGCAGATAATATAGCTAAAGGGATCTAATTCAACCATACAACTACAAGAATCATAAATTCATAAGAGCATGGCAAAAAAATAAATAAATTCTGGAATTTTGTTTTTTGTAGCAGATGCTAACGCTGCTTTTTATTGGTTTTCCTCAATGGAATGTTCACAAAATAACAAAAAACTGGACGGGCTGATTAGTTAGTTACTAGTTACTTCTCCCAAAGAGTAATTGCATTACTTTACCAATTACTACATATGTAAATTAAGCTTTGTGTGACTCGTTAACACAGCCTCATATATATATATATATATATATATATATATATATATATATATATATATATATATATATATATATATATATATATATATATATATTACTTCCTTACTCTTTCTTTGCAGACACAAAAGACACATTCACACACACTCTCACCCACTTTCACTGTACAGAATCCCAGAAACGTCTTCTCATTATCCATGTTCTCATGAAATATGTTTGAAAACACACTAGCCTGGAGCTAATTCTTGCTACATAAGGACCGACCTTTATTTCTGCTGCATATCACACTGGTACACTCCAACCAGCTTGTTGTCCCTTTGTGGTCAATATTTCAAAAGTGCTTTGCTTTAATGAACCTCATTACTTTGCTTCACTTTAATGGCTGCTACCACTTAAAGTGCTGGGATTATTGTCCAGGATTTAGTAAAAAAAAATCAACAATGGTTGTAAGCAAAGACTCAACCCTTCTTGACATGTATAATTTAAATCAATTCGGGTACTCTGAAACACTTCACACTCCTGCTGTTGAAAAATCACAAAACACCAAAGAGCCCTTATCCTGCCCTTCTCCTCAAACTTCATCTTCAACTATTGTAACTATCAATATTTCATGCCTCACCATTAATATTTACAGGACACTGAGCCTGGGCCTCTTCAGGACAGAAGCTCCATGACAAAGACGCTCCACATCCCTACATGTTATACTACAAAGGCAAGTAGAATAGAAAGTGAATGAGTAAGCACCATGAATACTGCATGAATACACAGCTGCTGCTCCAACCTGACAGGTTTTTTAAGAAAAGCCATACAAAACTAACTTTAAAAAAAAGTATGAAGCCAAACATGTTTGGGCGGGATCTGTTTTTTCATCTTCCTGACATTTCAACAGGCTATATACAGCGTTTTATGATGGTAGTAAAGTATGAAATAAGCGTCCTTTTCCATTTCTGCTTGAGGACACATGTTACTGCAGCAGGTGCCAACACATCATTGAGCTGGATGGAGATGATGGCGGTGGCGGTGGCCAACTGGCAGCTGAATAAAACCGTGTGGCTAAGAAACCGCTTTTGCTTTTGGAAGAAGATAAAGTTAAGCCCCTTTTCACACATTGTTCCCAGTAAAATTTCTAGGAACACTTTCAAAACACCACTAGTGATTTGGAGTATTCACACAGTCATTTTTATACAGAATATTCCTGTGTTTCTGCTCCCAGTCTCACACGACATGGCTGAGTAATGGAGGCCTGTCGATGATGTGAGTTTTTACCTTTTTCAGGAAAAATCCTGGAACATTTATGGGAAAAGTTGCACGTGTGAAAGAGGTATGAAGCATTATTTTAATAAATAGGTGATTATGATGTTAGCGCATACATTAACAATAAAGAGCTACTGTGAACTAGGGATGAGCAATTTGGGAAAATAATCTAATTGTGATTTTTTCCTCCAATATTGCAATTGCAATTAATTAGGTGATTTTTTGTATTTATTTTTCATTTTATCCTCTATTTTCTCAACAAAATATAATGAATGATTTAAATATGACACACAAATATTAAATACATTCAGTATAAAATGTTGTTTCACCATTTGTTTCAATTTGTTAGAATTAAAATAAAAGATATGACTTGAAATAAATGACCTGACCCCAGTTGGGATCCAAAGATGATTACTGGAGGATTTATGGAAAAATATAAATGACATTTTATAACATTATTTTATTACTCAAACTCAGTTACTGTCGTCTGTAACCACAGCAAACAGGACGATAAAAAGTATATTTATTGATTGTCTTACTACATCCATATAAAAAATATAGCAAACAGAACAGGGAAAAGTCAGGATATCCTGATCATGTGACATTATAACACACACCTAGCTATAAAAGCATGGATTTTATATCACATTTTATATCAAAGTAATTGCAGCACTATGTGATAGAGGGTTAAAACGGGGTCTCGGACAGCAGTGGATGTTAAATCTGAGGTCGTGACTCAAAAAGGTTGAGAACCACTGCTCTTCACACTAATAACATCAAAGAAATATGTATTGCAATTAACCCAGGAGGCGAGAAGCATGTGGAAAAAGTGAAGAAGTCATTAGTGTTTCTTACACAACTTTGACGCCTTTAACAACATATGCCGTGCGCAGGAGAACGGAGCAATTATGGCCCAACCATGAAATCTACAAGTCATCTTGTTTTGTTTGAAGTCACATGAAATAAAATATGAACACAAATGAAATATATTTGCCGTTGCAGAGCAATAATAAGCGTTTACTACGGGGGAAAACATGAAAGAAAAGAGCATATGATGTTCCAAGCGTCGCAGAAACCCAATACTATCGAGTGGAAGCCAATGGTGCACTCACCCACTTGGGAATGCTGATTTTGTCCACCAGCTGCACCGTCCTGATTGGTGGATACTGCATATTAATGTCCATTCCGCTAGCTATCATCCAGCACTGTGTGAGAGTAGGAAACACTCAGGCTGAGCTGGCAGCGGCTGCAGACCTGGCTCTAGCTGCTTCTAGCATGCGTGGACTGTTTCCTGGCCGCTGGCGAGGGAGAAGCAGCCCTCAGGTCTTTATCAGCCAGGAACACTCGCCGGGAATCAGCTCCAATAACCAATCTATCAAAGATAATTAACGCACAATGGCTCGCAAATCCATCCATACACCGGTGCGGGGACTGCAAATGTAATTTCCCCGCGTGTTGCCATCATAAGAGGTGCACAGCTGCCATTGTGGAGTTGTTGTAGAAAGTTATGTGGAAGTCTGGCCTTTTTTATTTGAGGCGGTAATTCAATTTGTTGGGATTATGCAACAGCTTTTGCTTTGATTTAAAGTGTAAAACGGTGTGTTCCTCACTGTCCAACCTGTACTCTGTGACATCACAAGTCTGATAATCACACATTAACCCACCGAAACTGATGAGCCTTTAAGTCTATGACTGTCATTTTATACTTAAAATAAAAAATCTAAATGTTACTCAAACAGCTTTAGTATGATACGTATAATGTATGATATTTAACAACTTCTTCCTGTCATGTCATCAACTTCCTCCTGAGAACATGAAGACAAACCCTCCCAGAAAAAGGTCATTTTATTTAGATTATCATGATTTTCACCCCTGACATGTATATATCTATTTAACCATCCAAATCTCTAAAATAATCCCCCAAAACTAATTTTGTACTTCGGATAAATAGATTTTTGTTTATATGCAGATTTGTGCAAGCGACAACTATAATTATATAATTATAATTATCATTATTTATGATGAATATCAGAATATCTTTGGTTTGTGGACTGTTTTGTATAAGTCTAAGAACTGATTGATTATTCAAGAAAATAATCAACAGATAAATATGATAAAAATAGTAATTTCCTACTATTTCATGTTGAGAGATGTTCACTGTCATGTATTCGTGTTTAAGGGTCAGTGACAAAAAAAATTGGTACCAGACAGTTTAACTCTCTTAAAAAGGTTTTTAAAAAATAATAAAACATATAAATGCACACAGATAAATGTTTTATAATTAAAAAGGGTTATTGTTGCACAGTTCTAGATGAAAGCAGGAGTATGAGAAGAGATGTCACGATTCTTTGGGAAACCATTTTTTAATAATAATATATTCCTTGTATTATCTCCTTATGTCTGAGAGTCTATCAGACATACCAGTGCACTGCAGGAGGCTCTTCTCATGGATGCTTGTGTAGTCAAGTGGAAAACACACTGTAGTAGATTATCTTCATCGTGTATTTCGTGGTGTCAGTTCAGGTGATTTTACAAATTTGCATCTTTATTTTTTAATGCTGAAAGCACAGAAAGACGCTGCTTTCACACAAGAGAAAACCACATTTCAATTCTAAGGCTCTTTCTTCTACTCCTTTAACTCTCAGGTTTAATTCTTATTTTTGCACAGTTCATCATATAATCTTATCATTTTAGGGAGGAACTAAAGTGAAGGAGTATGAAAAGGTCCAGTATGAGTTAAATGAGAATTATCTTTAACTGTTAATCATGCAAAGACATTTCAGTAGAATCCTAGATTATCAATATCAACCTAAAAATGTACATATTTCACCTTCAAAACTTAAAATATATTATATCTGATCAAAACTCCAAAAATATTCAGAGATGAAGAAAAATGACTTGACAATTGTTAACATTGTTCTCAATTCATTTTCAGTTGATTAAATAATCCACTAATTATTACAGATGTCAGTGTCATGTAAGAATAAGGCTGCGATGAATCAAAATCACGATTCTTTACACATTTTGCAGCCCTCAAACACACACGGTGCCGATGCGTCACCATCTGTGTCATTAAATAATTCTTTTATATTCAATAGAGGGGAATTTAGTCACGAATCACAAAATGTTATTAGTCACAGAATTAAAACAGGGAGTGGGTGGATTCTGTCACGTAACCCATATTGTAGGCATCCTCCCCCCCATCACAGACCCCTCGCTGCCATTTTTTTCTTTGCTAAATGGAATTTCCCATGCATTTGCGCCCTTGAGCCCACTTGAGCCCGGCTCACTGTTTTATCTTAGTCCATTTAATGCATTGAAGGGCAAATGCATACAATTTACTCTTGATGGAGAACACAAGCTGTCAGAGGAGTGGAAGCCGATACGACTGGATTTTACACACGCAGCCCCGGTTAATTCATTTCAAACACGTATCTGCGAACTTCCATTCCATTTGTTCGGAGACCTTCTCTGACCCTCCACACTCAGATGGAAAAAAATTAAAGCAAACAAACTGTTTATCTTCCCTGTACACAAAGCATTCTGTTACACAATAGTACATCGTGGAGTGCTTTGCCCTGCGAAATGAAATGTATCTGGTGGAGGGTTGATAACGAATTTTGTTTTGATTGACTGTGTTAAGAGCTCTCTTAAACTCTGAACATGGTGTTCTTGTGAGTGGTGGGAGTAGAACAATTTAACAGACTTATTCCAGAAGCTAGCGTGATAATTCAGATGGCAGCCTTATATCTTTGTTTCATGTCATCCATTTTAAATGCTTCAAACTCTGTTTTATCTGTTTCAACAGTACTAACATGTAGTACATTTGTCTTGTACCATTTATCTTTAATAAAGTCAGTGACGCTGGTGCAGCACGACACTGACTGAAGTTAAATAAATCAAAAACTGTCATGTAAGCACATCCTGATTCACCACAACAACTGTTAAAACATTAAACATTACATGTTGAGAACTTTTCTTTTATTAATGGAAGCTGTAACCATGTAACCAGACACAGCTAAACCAGTTTACATCGGCAACCCAAAGTATTCAACAGCTTTTTGACTCATCTTTAATGTATTTACAGCTGTTGAGGTGAATTGGGATGTGCTTACATGAGAGGTTTTGGTTTATTTAACCCATTTAAACTGGGACTGCATGTGTGCATTTTAACCTGTAAGCCCAGGGGGCGCTGTCACGCATTTCTACCCATAAAGCTGGGAAAGTGTTCATGTCATTTTGTAGTTTTCATCACTTTTCCGACCATTTCCAGACTCATAGCCAGTCAAATACTATATTTAACCAGTTAAATATTACTTATACTTTTATATCTTAATATCTCTTTATTCTATTTGAGTATGTATGATTAGTTTAATTCGTTTTATTACACTACCATTCAAAAGTTATACATGTTGGCACAGCTAAAAACAGTTTAGCTGGTTGGAACGGCTATAAAACAAAGCAAAGTTGAAGGAAAACATTATTATTTCAAATATAAATCATTATTCTAACATTGTCAATGACTTGACTATATGTTCTATTCATTTTACAACTCATGGTGGCGGCTTTTAATGAAGTGTATATTTTATAGATACAGTTCAGTGTTTTAAATATTGTGATGAAGATTTGCACAAATAAAACATAGTTCTTATAAAAGTCACGTGTAAGCTCTCACTCATTTGTTAAATTTAGTTTCTATCTGCTACAGAGGCTGAGATATCAGCCGTTTACTAGATGCTGTTCTCCAGAAAATCTCAGGTTTTCAGGGCTACTTCAGGTTTTCATGGGCATTTTTTTTAAATAGGCCTCATGGGTTAAAACACTTCACAGTCTATAAAATATGATAAACGAATAAAATGAGTAACAAACCTTTATCTACATAACACTCAAATGGAATAAAGATGTATAAACGTATAAGCTCTGAAATAGAGAACAACAGACAGGCAAAGTTAAGGTGGGAATTCTACTTATTATGAGTCTATCAGAGGCAGAGCAGAGAGGGTATTGACTGATATACACTCTCTCATGTATTCTAGTGAGTAATGATGGATTTGATTGGCTAGGAGTCCAGAAATGCTCGAAAAACTAATGAAAATTTCTTCAATTTCCCTGAGGGAACCTCCTGAAGGGATTAATAAAGTCCTATCTAATCTAATCTAATCTAAATGAAAAACTACTAAATGACATGACCACTTTCCTGGACTTATGGGTAGAAACGGTTCAAATGTGCAGTGTCTATATAATCCTATATAATCACATCTCAATTCAGCTGTAAATACATTAACATATTAAAAACAGTGTGAAATACTTTGTCTAAGAGAACTCATCATATAATTCAGTGCATTGGAAGCTGATATTTACATGTGTCTGGTTACAGCTTCTATTAAGCTGTTGTTGTTTTGTTTGGCTGCAGCATCAGAGTAAATCCAGCCAAGCATAGAATATTTTAAGACCTCCTGTTGTACGCCTGGCATTTTATTATACTGGGAGCCTCTGGAGCCTAAAGCGTTCTGACAGTTGTCAACAGTTGTGTTTTAATTTTAATATGCAGCAAAGTCGTTGCCTTTCACGGCCCATTTTAGGGACGGATATCAAGGCTGGAGGCAGGAGTTTCAACGCGTTTCGCAAATCCTTGAATGGAAATTGATTTTATTTGTTCTTGTCCTATGAATTTAGAATTTTCTGCTATTTTATGCTCAAAATCTGTTTGTTTTACAAAACATTGTGCTCCGTTTCCCTTGTAAAGAGATTCACCAGGACGGCACAGCAGCGTAACACAGGAGTCACTTAACCCTCTACTGCATGAACTATTACTTTGACATGTTTATAATGGTTTTATTACTGAAAACCGCCTAAATAATAAGTACATTACACACACATATGTAGGAAAAAGTTGTAAACATAGTCTCAGTATAGTTTCATGCTATGCTAGTCAATAGGACTCCATTTGGTTGCAAATACTAGGAATTTTCTATATAATTTCTAAATATTATCTGTGTTAGTATATTTAAAAAGAAATAGATACAGCAACAATGACTTTATCTTCATATTTATAAAAATGTTTTTACAGTTAGGTGTTTAAAGGGACTTTTATTTTGAAGGACATACAATTTATGAGGTCACATGACCAGGATATCCTGTTTGATCATGGATATTTAACATGCGAGGATCATTGTCTCACAACTGAAAGTTGTCTTTTATTCAGAATTATGGAAAATTTAACCAAATAAAACAATTTAACTCACTTATCTGTTGTAATTTAAGTTCATTACATTTTTGTTTTGTTTGTTTTTTTTTACTTTTAATTCATTTTAATATTATGAGGGGTTTTTTCTAAGATTTGAGCCATATGACAATAATATGCAAATATATATAAATTCCTAGTGTATACAACCTAATGTCCAGAGACATTTATATTTATTTATATTTGTATATCTGAAAAAATTACCAGAGAGTGTTCACAGCACTTCTCTTTTTCCACATTTTGTTACGTTGCAGCATTATTCCAAAAAGGATTAAATTCCATATAGAATTCCATATAGAAATCAGAGCACAAGCCATAAAGTCCAAGTAATTGTCTGTAGACTGTTCTAGACCAGGTTGTATCAAGGATCTGGGGAAGGGTGCAGAACAGTTTCTACCACAGTGAAAGTCTCTATGACTGAACTTCATTACGTAGAAGTGGAAGAGCTTATCTAAGTCAGGGAGGTGACCAAGACCCCGATGGTCAATGACAGATCCAGCATTTCTCTGTGAAATGAGGAGAACCTTCCAGAAGGACTACAGCACTCCAGAGGTCTGCTCAGTAAGACCCATGACAACCCAAGGACTTCTATTCTATTTTCTGGTCTGATGAATAAATGTTCAACACTTTGGCGTTAATCGACAGACACATCCTTGATGAAAACCTGCTCCAAATCACCCCGGACCTCAGACTGGTGTGAGAGTTCATCTTCCAAAAGGACAACAACCCTAAGAACACGTCCAAGATAACAAAGTTACGGGAAAACTCTGTGAACCCAATTAACCCTCTATTAAATGATGACTTAAGGATTAAGTCATTCAGTCAGTCAGTAAATATTTGTTAATATACGCCAATATAAAAAAGTGGTAAAAGTGAAGTGAATAGTTTCCGGATGCTGCATGCTAAAACTAATATTTTTAGCCACTGTTGGACAATAATAGTGGTTCACTCCTACCTTACTTTCTATACATTTTCCTAATGTTATTTATTTTATTTATGACTTTTAATAGTTTGCCTGTGGGGAGACAGGATGGGATGTTTCACACTTAACAAAAGAAACAAACAAAAACAGGTGCATGCATTACAAATGTGTAGACATACAGAAAATTAAGAATATTCCCAGCCCTTAATGAAACTATTCTCAAATATGTCATTAACAAATAAAAAAAACAAAAGAAAAACCAAACATCAGCTTGTCTCTTGTTGCTGTCATCTCCCTCCCTAATCAAAAGCTGGGAAGAAGATTTTTCATATTCCATCACATTCTTCCTGATGACTCTTTAAAAACTGGAGCAGATTTTTGGGACCTAATGGGAACTATGCATACAAAATGCAAGTTTGATTGATAATAATACAGTGGTAGAGTGGTTTTTGTAAATGAAAATGTGTCAGATACAACATCTCTCAACATAAAATGCACATTGGTAGGAAAGGTAATTTTATATTATTTAACCCCCTATTGCAAAGTGTTGCTATATGGAAACAATTACTTCATTTTTACTAAAAAGCTGTGATGTAAAATCTACATTTTTACAGTTAGATGTGAAGAGGGGGCTTTTATTTTGAAGGACATATGATTTATGAGGTCACATGACCAGGATATCATGTGTGTGATATCATATATGTGATATCATGTGTGTTTGCTCATGGACATTTGACATGTGAGCATCATCGTCTCATAACCAAAGGTCGTCTTTTGAGAAATTCATCAAATAAGAAATGAAACCCACTATATGGGCCAAGTAAACTTTACTTATTTAATTATTTTACATTATTTAAAGTAAAAATGTTTTTTTTCTAATATGCTAAAATGGATTTTTTGCCATATGGAACCATTATGCAAACCCAGAAAATTCCTAGTGTATAGAACCTAATGGACTCCTATGGACTTATATAGCATGAAACTATCACATCCTTTTCTTATATTTCTTAAATATATCTATTCTGTATATAATTGATCTATAATATTGCATGCAATACAAGGTTAGGGTAATATAATTGATAGAATATACTCGTCAAATCGAATGTGAGGTATGGTTGCATACAATTTACAGAATAATTACTGTATGGTGACTATAATGAACACCTACAAGGCAGCTACAGCCGTCTAAATCCAGATAATGAAACCAGCAGACCAGACTATATCAACTTCTTGACACATCTGCCAAGGGCAGGAAGACATAAATACCACCAAACCCATCCAGATGTTAAATGTATTCAAGGTTCCATCTGAACGCCACAGGTCTGATTTTTCATTTTAAGTAGATCCACCCTCAAGCAAAGGCTGAGGCATCTCTGAAACAAACTAATCTAACAATTCTCAATATGTTGAAATATTGCAATATATGTGAAAAGTTCCACAATATTGAACTACTATTGTTGTTCTTCTTTATAAATTGATTTTTTTTACTTTCCTTTTGCAGCACTGTGAGCTTCATTTCACTGCTTTGTTTACCGTGTTCCCTGGTGTGTGATAATATAAAACTGAAGATAAAAAGGAGCAGTGTTCAGTTTTTATGCTTCATATATCTGGAAGAAACTCAGAAAAAGCGCAGTTGCTCCAACTCTAAGTTCTTTTAAATCACTGAATAAGTGAAATATACAATGATATTGCTGTTTTTAACTTATATTGTTAATTAATTGCGAATATGTTAGACTGCACTGGTTCAGAGACCTAAAGAATGTTGACCTTTACAAATGATTGCCCTAAACCATTTAACCTGGAGCTAATTTGTCATTTTCTATGGTAAATCCCCATTAAAAGGGTATTTGTTGAAGGGAGTTTTTCCTTATCTGATTTAAAGGTATAAAGACAGAGGGTGCTGTGTGTTGTACAGTAAATCAAAGATATGATTTTGTGATACTGGGTTATATATATATACATAAAAACATGACATGACTACAGTTAAAGTGATGCATTAAATGAAAACGAACTGGATAGCAAGTCAATATGGCCAAGATATACATGTGTACCAAATTTGATGTTTACTACTATAAAAAAAACCCTATGGAGAGTGGCTTTAGAATATTATATATATTATATATATATTAGCTCCGTCCATGGCCACTTATCAATTCTCATGATGATATGAGGTTGTTGAAGCCTCAAAAAGACAAACTTTTTTTATGGGGAATGACTGAAAATACATACATAAACATAAAGCTTTTATCAACTTTTAAAGACACATCCCTTGAGAACATACTGATAAAATTTGAGGTTGATACGATAAAATCTGTAGGAGATGCAAGGCGTGGAAATGGCATAGTTATTCCTATTCATTTTTTATTTACCATGGTGGTAAATAAAAGTGTGGCAACACAAAATTGTCTGAGAATTTTGAACAGTAGTGTATGTTCTGAATTTTGTGCCTATCGAACAAATGAACCATTTTGTGGAGGGGTAATTGTAGTGCTTCCATGCAGGAGACCAATAAAAAACCTAAGTTTTCTTCATTCCAAATGTGCACGCCAAATTTGGCGAGTTTTGGCGCATGTGCAACAAAATAAGTCAATTTAAGAAGAAGTAGAATTCCTTCAGTTCCAAATGGGCCTTTGCTGCTCCGCTCAAGCCGTTATAATAAAAGTTAATACTGCAGGGATAGATTTGATTTTTTCTTTTTTTTATAAATGATAATGTCCCTTTGTCTGTGTCTTTTTTATTAGATTCAACTTTATTGTCATCACATATGTATAAAGACAGGATAACTAATGTGCTTTAGCATCTAATCAGAAGTGCAAAGAGCAGCAAAGCTGTAAATATATAGTATTTACAGTATGATAGAATATATTACAGTGTAGTTATGTACAGTTATTGCACATTATGTACAAATAGGGGTATATGCACATATATAGACAAGTATGCAGGTGTGTTATAAAAATATCTGAAAAAAATAAGTGTTATGTGACAGTTAAGTGAAGAGTTTTGTTTATTCTAAAAGAAAGTTTATGTAAAAAAAAAAAGAATAAAAAAAAACATAGTGTATGGATAATATAGAAGAGGAAAAAAAAGGATAAAGAATAAAAAAGAACGCTACAAGTGCCAGAGAGTCCAGATGGGAAACAAGGCAATTAGAAGCAGAGGCCGGGCACGAGTTCCCAGCTTAAACAGAAGCTCTTTTCTTTACGTCTGTTCGTGTGTGTATGTGTGTGTGTGTGTGTGTGTGTGTGTGTGTGTGTGTGTGTGTGTGTGACAGACACACCCACCCGGCTCAGGAGTCACAGAGCTCAGGACAAACGGGATCCAGCCGAGAACAAGGGAAAGTC
This sequence comes from Lepturacanthus savala, assembly GCA_030544235.1. NCBI lineage: Eukaryota > Metazoa > Chordata > Actinopteri > Scombriformes > Trichiuridae > Lepturacanthus > Lepturacanthus savala. The sequence continues at coordinate 2,396,810 of CM060473.1, read as the reverse complement.
ACACACATCAAACAAACTGTCAGCTTTAGAGGAGAGTTTCCCATTAATTAGGACGGGAGGGAAATGCTAATCGTCTGGTGTCAACGTGTCCATTTAAACCATCAGGTTCTGTTGTTTGGAGCTTGGTGCCCATGTTAATTCAGTACAAAATAAGCTTTCACGTGTCTCTGCACGTAAGTTCAGCGGGATGGTCTTTACAACACTTCCTACACTGTGTGTAATAACTAATATGATATTATCTAAACAATTTAGCTGTATTTGTACATTTAGGGAGTGTAGAGAATACATCATCTAATCACTATTTTTATCATATTGATTTATCTGTTGATCATCATATAGGACTAAAGAAAGCAGCCGGACCATGTTATCGAATAATTGTTGCAGCTTAACTACTTTTTGAAGCTTTTTGAAAGCAAATATGACCCATAATTAAAATTAAATTAACAGAAAATGTTCATTATCAAATTGGAGCTGCGATGTTTGACTCATAAATAAAATGAATAATCAATATTCCAAGCTGCATTTTCATTTTCTTCAAATCAAAATAATAATAAAAAGACATTTAAGATTGAATTTTCACAACATTCTACAGCAAAAATGTACCAAAATCCAATTTGGGAAATGTAAAATGCATTAGCAAAAAGACTTTTATTATAGTATATAACTACTTTACTCATTTTATTTGTTACAGCTCCAATTTGAAAATGAAAAAGGATTTCTGTATGCATATATATATATATATATATATATATATATATATATATATATATATATATATATATACACACACACTTGTTAAATTGTTATAGGTTGTTCATTGTAACTATGCACAACCAGAAATTCAATATTTAAGCATCATACTGACTTTTTTCTTAGTTAATCCACAGCTTTTAGACTCTTCTGGTGGATGAGAACAACACAGTCTATTTTAATTACTCAATCAGACAAGCAATTTGCTTAATTATGAATTCTGAGTTTGGGGAGTTGTGTAATTGTTATGAGAGGACAGGTTAACAACAGTGGCGTTCAGATTTTAGATGAGAGGAGCAGCGACGCAGGGAGATTTTATATACTGGATGTTCACTAGGAACTAGCCAGACACCCTTTGAAGAGCACATAAAAACACATAAATGGTGTGAAAATAAATACAGATTTTTCAAAAGGAAATGAATAAATGATCATATCTCTTCCTAAAACAGACACCACCCTCCTTTCATGGCTGCTATCCCCCAGACTCACTTCCTTTAATGCACAAATGTGTGAAGAAAACAACGGTAAATGTGTTGACACTCCTGTCTGTCCTCATTTTGGTGATGACACGACTCAAAAGTGCTAAAAAGTTCAACTAAATTAATGTTGTATTTAGGCTGATGTGTGACAAACAGCACAGAGAGGGATGGAAAGGAAAGACAGCAAATGTGAGTGTGTTTGTGAGTGAAGGCTAATAATCTAGAGCTAAGTATTTTGGAGTAATAGAATAATGATAAAGGAGGCTGAGGAGTCCTGACCCTGACTATTAACCCTGATTAGCACACGTCTCCCTCTAAATCTTTATTGTTCCCTCTCCTTTATAAACAACTCTCAGCTGCTGCTGCAATACCCTAGTAATAGTTTGTTATAGTATATAGACACTTAGACAACAATATTTAGAATTTTCTTATTACTTAAATGGCCTAAATTGTTATTTACATTACAAAAATATGTAAGAAAAAGTTGTAAACATAGTCTGAGGATAGTTTCATGCTATGTAAGTCAATGGGACTCCATTAGGTTGTATACATTAGGAATTATATTTAATTTACATATTGTGGTCATATGGTAACAAATCTATTTCAGCATATTAGATAAAAATGTATATCATCAACAAAAATAAAGTTTTCTTACTCTTATTTGGTGAAAATGCTCTAAAATGTTGAATAAAAGACAATCTTTGGTTACGAGACAATGATGCCTACATGAGAAAACAGGAAATCCTGGTCATGTTACCCCATAAATGGTATGACCTTCAAAATAAAAGCCCCCTTTTCATGCCCAACTGTAAAATCGTAGATTTTATGACAGCTTTTTAGAAAAGTAAAGATAAAGTAATTGTTGCCAGATGGTATTTTGGTAGTTTCTGTACTTAAGTTTGCATATTTCTATCAACTAAACTACATTTCATGAAAAACTGCAGACAACGGATTAAAATATTGCTTTTCTACATGTTTGATGTCACATGTTTATGGGTCAGTGACAAATAAATGTGCATTGTGTGTTTATGTTGGTTTCTTATTAAAAAGTATATTTGTAGCACCAGTGCTACCAGTGGAAAAGTTGATCTGGAGCCCGATGAAGTCATTTTCTGGAAATATATCAGTACTTTTATTTAACTGTGGCTTTCAGGTTCTTCATATAACACAGATGATGCAGTCAAAGCAGCTTCAGTCTTTCTGCTAATGCCTACACAAGTTATATTCTAGAATAGCTTTAAATGTAGGTCACCTGCATTTTGCCGGTGCCAAGTGCTCTAAATAGTTATTGTAGCCCCCTTTTCATGCTTAACTGTAAAAATTATATATCAGAATATATATAATTATGAATATGAAGATAAAAGTAATCTGTTCCTCAAATACTTGGTGTAAACGAGATGCAAAAGTTGTTATGACATCAATACATTCTTCTGATGTATTAGAATCATTAAATAAATGTAAATTGTTGTTTTTCAGATTAAAATGCATCTTAAATGTAAAACCAAAGAGTATAACGTTAGATTAATGATTGTGGAGTCATGATAAACAGTTTAAAGGAGTTAAAATGTGGGATAAATGATGTTTTTGATAAAAATATTAAACATAACCCTGACCTACGGAGCATTTAAGAGTCTAAAAGCAGAGATAAAAAGACTGAGTGATGATTTGTTCTGCAGATAATCAACATATCATCCTGACGGCAGCAGAAATAATTCTTTTTGAAGCACAGGTTTGGGAGAAGTAACGATAATATTTGTTTTCTGGAGGATTTGCTGGTTGCAGAAGAAATTTAAGCCCCTTTGTTTAACTCCAGTTGTCTTGAAACAGACTTTTACGATATTGCTCGGGCCGTTTCTGTCTTGGAGAGGTGGAGGAACCATCAAATAAAAGGATGGAGGACCTGGGGAAATTACAACAGTCTCCACTTTAACAGGCTTCTTCCTGAACAAGCCTGAAGAAGCATCATTTACAGGAAGAAGTGAGACAGTAAAAGAAATTGCTTCTCTCCCCTTAGAGGACCTTTTGATGGTAGGGATCTGAACATTTAGCATTTACTGTGATCCTGACCTGCTTGTTGTGTCTTGTGGTGTGTTCCAGTTCAAGCATTATGGGGGTGTGTGCCAGCTCGAAATATGTCAATGTACTGACATTTGGATGTTTTTTTCTCTGCAGGGGAAAATCAGTAATGACCACACGACAGGATGAAGTCAATCGAAACGAGAGGGGAAAAAAAAAGAGGGGGTGGATGGCGAAATAGGAAATACTGACGCGACATAAGTGGGGAAAAGAGGAGAGTTAGTGAGATCAGAATTGGTTCCTGTCGATTAAAAAACATGGAAATCCTTCCCACCGCTTCAGGTGTTTGGTCTAAAAAAGCAAGACCCTGCAACTGTGAACTGTAAAACATTCACAAAAACACAGATGTGACCATACAGCTTCACACAAAACATCTAAAAAATAATATATAGTGAAAATTATTTGATTTATAGGAGATCTGGATAATCAAATAGAAATATAATATAAAATCAATGTTTTTGACAGCTAGCTGTGAAAAGGAGGCTTTTATTTTGAAGGACATACGATTTCACGTATGTACATATGGATTTCCTGTTTGCTCATAGACGTAGGGTGAAGGTTGTCTTTTATTCAGGATTTTGGAAAAAAAAATGTCACCAAATAAAATAATTTAACTCACTATCTGGGGTTGGTAAACTATTATTTTTATTTTATTTTATTTTACATTTCATTAAATGTTGAGGGTTCTTTTTCTAATATAAAATATTTCTGTTTTTTATGCCATTTTAAATAATAAAAGCTTTCAAAATATTTTTTATAAGTAATATTTCATGCAATATGCATTACTATCTAGGGTAAGAAAACTTTATTTTTACATTTTTTTTCCTAATATGCTAAAAAATAGATCCTATCCTATCCTGAAACTATGTTTACAACCTTTTCTTATATATATTTTTTAATATATCTATTATTTAGGCCATTTTAGGTAATAATAACATGTTTTATCACATCTATTTATGCGATAGAGGGTTAATATAGTGCCAAGAAACAAATGGACAGATACTGACAGATGGACAGATAAATTCATTTCATGTAAAAAAAAAAAACGGGGAGACGGAGAAGTTTGCTGAAGACGAAGGAAAAGAAGACAAACGACACGCACACGAGAGACGATGGAACAACATTAAACGGGCAGAAGAGACAGAAAAGCACACGGGGAGGGTGAGGACGAGTGGAGGATGAAGATAAATGCGATGATGTGGTGGGAGGAAACACGAGCGAGGGAGAGAAAGAGCCGTTTCCAGTTCAAACAAACCGATGCATTATGAGATCTGAAGCGACCTCTGCATTCACTGGGAACACAGGGAGTGGGATGAAGAAATGTGAGAGGGGAGGTAGGAGCAAAGGAGGTAAAAGGGGAAATAAACAGACAGGAGAGGACGTTTGGTTAAAACTGACGTCCCTCATAGCTGACGAATATTGAGAGGGAACAGCTTGATGAAAGGGTGGAAAAAGGGAGGAGGAGGCACCACAGGGAGAAAAGGATGCTGCAGATGGAGAGGGAGAAAATGACAGCAAGACAGAACGAGGAGGTAATAAGAATTAATGTAGGCAGCTGATGGACAGTTGAATGTCAGGTTGTCACTTTTGTATACAGCGACACGGCGTGTTTCATCACATTGGAAAAGGCTGAGAGACAAAACAGGCAAGTTGTGGATAGAGAGATGAAAGAGGAACGTGGGGAGGGTCTGACTGAATAAAAATGTGACTGAGTCAGTCACATTCGAGGTCACAGATTATAAATGTTAGACAACAAACAGCAGAATCTCAACATGGCATCAAAGGCACTGTGTCGAGTTCACATTTTTCCATGTTCCATGCTGGTTTTCGACTATTTTCAGTCAACCTTGTCTCCTGGAAATTATATTTATACACCTAATTTGCAACAGAAAATGTGGTTTGAAATCGAATGGCACCTGAATTACATACAGTGGGTAAGGAACGAGTCAGACCCCCTTAAATATTTCATGCTATTTGTTAAAATCATTTAATGTACACTCAGCACCCCATATTAACAGAATATTAACAGAAAAATACTAAATTGTAGAAATTTTGCAGATTTATTAAAAAATGACTTACACCTGTCTATATAAGACCTTAGAGCTCACAGTGCATGTCAGAGAAGATGAGAATCATGACGTCTGAAGAGCTCAGAGACAGAATGGTGGCAGGAAACACATCTGGCCAAGGTTATAAAAGAATTTCTGCTGCACTAAGGTTCCTAAGAACCTAAGAGCACAGAGGCCTCCATAATCCTTAAATGGAAGATGTTTGGGACAACCAGAACCCGTCCTAGAGTTGGGGAGAAGAACCCAAAGGTCACCGTGGCTGAGATCCAGAGATGCAGAAGACGGGAGAAGGTTCTAGAAAGTCAATCATCACTGCAGGCCTCCATTAGTCGGGGCTTTATAGCAGATGGAAGCATCTCCTCAGTGCAAGAATCATGAAAACTATAGGAATAAGACTCTCTGGTCTGAGGAGACCAAGATAGAACTTTTTGGCCACCGAAGTGGTATCTGTGGAGAAAACCAGGCACAGCTCATCAGCTGTCCAATCCAGCCCCAACAGTGCAGCATGGTGGTGGCAGCATCATGGTGTGGTGACGGTGCAATTGAAGAAAGTCCAGAGGGCTCGGGACCTCAGACTGGACTAAAGGTTCACCTTCCAACAGCTAAAATAACGAAGGAGTCGCTTCAGAACAACCATTCAAGAGCTTCAACCTAATTGATCATGTCTGTAGAGAACTGAAAACATCTGACCCAACATTCACCATCCAACCTGACAGAACTGGAGAGGATCTGCAAAGATATTAATTAATATTTCTGCAAAAGATTCATTTTGTGTTTTTCTGTCAATATGGGCTGCTTCGTGTACAATAATGATGAAAAAACTTAAATGACTTCAGCAAAAGGCTGTAATATAACAGAGTGAAAACCTTCCGTACCCACTTTATCCAAAACTTTTTCGGCCTCTAAGATTCTATTGGCATTATTTATTTTCACTGAATCCATTTATACAGGGGAAAAATATACAAATACACCAGGAATTAAAATACTTTAAGTCCTACTCAGCAAAAATGCTGATTTGTGGAGGATTCCTGTCCTGCAGCCAAAGAGACAGCAAGAAAGCAGAGCAGAAAAATTGCAAGAAAAAGCTGTTAACTTTTATTTAAACTTTTGTTGCCTGTCATTGCATTTTAATAGATTTCTTACTGCACTATTCTCAGTTTATATTTGATTGTGTCAAGCTTTATTTGTACTGTATAGTTCTCTGTTACCGATTTATTATTTTAATATTAAAGAATGGAATTTGAATGGAGGAATATAGGCAGCACTACACTCTGCAGCCACTATATAAATGAATAAAGTGATATAATTATATTATTACATTCTCAGCTCTGGTTATTACATTTTCAATTATGTAATGACCTTTTACATTATATGCAAAAAGTGATTAGGTTATTGGCTCAGAAACTACATTTAATTACTGGCAATCTATTACATTATGAACTTTTACAACATTAAGAACAAAGGGATTAAAGCAAGAAACAGCCGTTCTGTGTTTTAACACAACGTTCACGTTGTATGGAGGAATGAAGCCATGCATGCTAATTCTAAAGACAACAGCATTTAGGAGGCAGAAAGGTCGTTTTGAACAGCTTTCTGTTGTCAGTTTGTATAATATGTGATTAAACAGCCCCGAGAAAAAGGAAGTAAACAATAGGTGAAATTGTTGTACAAATGTCTCAAAAGTGATTTTCCATTTCTTCCGCTTTTTGGCAATGAAACCGATCGCTTCAGGCATATTTACACCTGACAACTGTTTCTGGGGTTTTGCTGTGGAAAGATCTTATGTCTGCAAGAGTAGAGGAGGAGGAGGAGGAGGAGAAAGAAGAGGAGGAGGAGGAGGAGGAGGAGAAAGAAGAGGAGGAGGAGGAAAAGGAGGAGGAGAAAGAAGAGGAGGAGGAGGAGGAGGAGGAGGAGGAGAAAGAAGAGGAGGAGGAGGAGAAGGAGGAGGAGAAAGAAAAGGAGGAGGAGGAGAAAAAAGAGGAGGAGGAGAAAGAGGAGGAGGGCTCTAACACCACTAGTGGACAAAGATGCTTTTATTTTTACTTTTTAACCCATTTAAGCCTATAAGCTGCTAAGTCTATGACTGTCATTTTATACTTAAAGCATTTAACCCCAGGTTTTTTTCCAAAGGTTCCATGCATATAATAATATCATTTTTCCCCCATTTTTTACTCTTTTGTTTGCAGAAAATAGCATTTTAATTATTATAGTACAGCATTTTTGGGGGGATTATTCTAAGCAGGGATGTCAAACTCAATTTAGTTCATGGGTCACATTCAGTGCAATTTATTCTCAAGTGCATTGGATGAGTAAAAATGTATATATAATAAAATAACATCTACAAATTTCTCCTCCTTTTTGCAGAAAGAAAACCATTATAAATATGATTAATTGGATAAAATAACCTCCAATTTACAAAAATAGGAAAGCCCTGAAAGATGCATTCACATTTCTGTGATAAAACAGGAACTGGTCCATTTTTTAATCACATTGAAAGCCGGATTGGACTTTTTAGTCCAATTTTGACACCTCTGTTTTAGAGACTGGAGTGATTAAATAGATATATACATGTTAGGGTTGAAAATCACAATAATCTAAATAAAATGACCTTCATCAAGTTTGTCTTTGCCATGTTTTCAGGAGGAAGTTGACGACGTTATATGAGAGGAAGCTATTGTAAATCTATTTTTTAAATAAAGTTGTCATGTCTTTAGAAAAAAAAGCTGTAACATTTCAATATTTTATGTATGAAATGACTTGTCAATGAAAGTCATAGACTTTAAGGCTCACTAACTGCAGACAGAACCATCACTGCTTCATTCTATTTGCTGCTTTTCTCCTTCTTCTCCCTCTATATTTACTGAATATGCAAAATCATAAAATATCAATGAATCCACAAATCTTCCTCATTGAGTATCATGATGGGTGTCTACATTCTTCTGACACTGATATCAGATGTGCATCTACTGGAAACGTTTTATGCAATGTGTTTTTGTATTATCTAATATTTAAGCCATTTTCACCAATTCCCTTTATGATGCACCTGAGAATAGCAGGTTGACGTGTGATTATTTTCATGACTGTAGTTAAATAAGTCTTGTGTTTTACTCTGTGTCTTCCTATCTCCTTCCCCTTCACTAAATGTTCCTGCTGCAGGCTGCACATGCTTCAGAGACCAACACTTTTTCTTAATTTAACTCGATAAATACATAATAATAAACAAGCCTCGGTGGTAAAATCAATATCACACTGTTATTTTTACAACATCAACAGGATGAGATCACGGTTATTGTCATTTTTCTAACATCTTTAAAAAAAACATCAAGACTGGGCTGATGCTACTGGCTTTTTACATGATGTATTTGTTGCTTTTCTTCCTGTTAACAAGATAAATAATTGATACCAATCACAAGTAAAGTTAATGTAACGTTACATAGGGAATTAACTAAAATGACTATGACAGCTGTTCAAACTACAGAGATTAACTTTATCTTTAACCCTCTATTGCATGAACTATTACTATAGTAATAGTATTACTATATGACTTCTATATTTAATAATGCTATGTAACTCAATGGGACTCCATTAGGTTGTATGCACTAGGAATTGTACATATTTGCATATTGTTGCCATAAGGCAAAACAATCTATTTTATCAGATTACAAAAAAACACTTATAATATAAAAATGTAATTAAATTAAAGTTCAATTTCCTATTTGATGAAAATATTCCAACCTTCAGTTATGAGACAATGATGCTCACATGTCAACTGTCCATGAGCAACAGGATATCCTGGTCATGTGACTTCAAAAGTTGTATGTCCTTCAAAATAAAAGCCCCCTTTTTCATGTCTAACTCTAAAAATATAGATTTTATATCACAGCTTTTTAGAAAAATGAAAATAAAGTATCCTTAGGCGTGATTAGATAGTATAGCCCAAATAATACAATACAAGCCGAACAAAATCGTTTATCTTAACCCGTTACTGAGATCACTCGGGTCAAAGTTGACAAACTGTAAATAAAATCCATGTCCACAAACATCCGCCATCAGTCTCGTCGCTGTAAAGAAGCGATCACAAACTTGTAAAGTGCAGCGTGAAGGCAGATCACAGCTATATTTGTCCAGGAATGTATTCAGCCTGAGGCCATAAAGCGACGGGCTGCTGGTCCCCCCTAATTCTTCTGGCTGCCAAGCAGTACAGCAGAGTGGGAGAAATCTGTGGGAGTGACCTTTGGGGAAGCAAAGCACTCCACTCCCTGTCTGAGTGTTTAAATGTTTTATGTTAAGGTCAAGTGTATGTGACTCATATCAGTTGGGTCCCACTGGCACAGGATGGGAGAATTATTTTCTACACTCTTGGAAAAAAGAAAAAAAAAGGGACCAATGGTTCAACCAATACTATAGTTTCCCAAAAGCATGACTTTACATCTTATGTAATAAGGGTCAGTGGTAAATAATGGTTGGCAGGATGAGTTTTGATGTTTCCCCATTAATCAACTGTTATTAAATCGTATAACTAATTTTATTTTTTGATTTTTACTCTAATTTTTCCCTTTAAATTTGTGATTGTTTCCCTTTTAATCACCTGTTTTTAAATTGTATCATGCTTTTATTGTTTTTATATAAGGAACTTTGAATTACCTCATGTTAATTCAACCTTTTTTTTTCTCCTGACCTTTATTAAAAATGATCTATAAATGGGTTGGTGACAAATAATGTTTGACAAGCTAATTAAGTCCAAAAAAGATTAAATACAGTTTTAAGAAGCATTCATCAGGTCTTTCAAAATGTACATTGTGTTCATGTTGATTTCTTGTTATTTAAAAGTCCATTTTTATATTTTCTTTTACAAAAAAATCCCAATTTCGTGTGATTTTTTGACTCAAAATATCAAATGGTGTAACCGAAAAATAACAATAAATTTTAAATATTTAATCCAGGGACAATATTACTATATTTACTATGTTTAAACATTTATTAAACCTGAGTATATGGGCCTTGTTATTTAAAAGTCCATTTTACCATTATTTGTATTATTTTTTTTATAAAAGTGATGATTTTGTATGATTTTTTCCACACGAAATGTCAAATGTTGTAACCAAAAAAGAATGATCAATTTTAAATAATTAATCCACTAATTGATAAGATGTGTTTTTAATTATTTAAAACCTTTTTAAGAGAGTCAAACTATCTGGTACCCAGTTTTTAGGGTTACACCACATGATAATTTTGTCACTAAACCATAAATGGCAATAAATTATATTGAATTGACACCTGTCTTTCTCTATATTTGATGCATTTTAAAAAACGGTCCTTCTGCACACCATAGAAGAAAACTGGATAAAAAATATTTTATCACACGGTTAGTTTAAATGCATTAAAAAAAATAAGATATTACGGTTTGACTTTGTACCTTTAACTACCACAGTGCAGTTTTGTTCCCCATTATCTGTCGTATAATAAAAAAGCACATTGAGATTCTTCAAAGCCTGAAGACGGACTCAAAAAGAAGACGGACAATGAAAACCGGAGCGCTAAAAGAGAGAGAACAGAGGGAAAGAGAGGAGGAAAAACAAATGGAAGGAGGAGGAGTGAAATCTTGTCTTTTAAAGGATAGTCCTGTGAAATGGCTGTGACATTTCAAAAGGCCAGACTTCCTGAGAGGCATTGACTCTTCCTCCATTAGAGTAGGGCACTCCATGATTACACATATCAATAACATCTGAGCACAGAGCCTGCACTTTATACAATACTAGCATGTGCTGTACTCTATATATTTGTGTGTGTTTGTGATGATAGAGAGAGAGAAAGTGTGTGTGTGTTTTATGTGTGTGTGTCAGATCGAAGGATGTCAGTTCTCTGGCTCCAGCATCTCTCTTAAAGGATGCGCTGGTCAGTCGATTGACATAACCGGATTAGAACGGGACAAACAGGATGTGTCTTTACTGGCATTTAGAGTTTCCTTGAATTTCAGCGGTAATTCACATGGCAGCACAGCAGCCGTGTTCCACATGTGTCTGTGAGTTCAGTTTATCAGGTGCCAACTAGCACAAAAAAACAAGATGATTCTATTAAATGATGTCAACTGTTTTCCCAGGGAAATGAAGAGTTATCAGAACAAGTCGAGGTAATGGAATCGTTTCCAGATCCGTGATTCCACCTGCAACTCAGAAACAATTAGGTTGAGATTTATTTAAAGTAAATAAACCACAGAGACGACGTAATGCAACAACATGGCTCGACCATTCAAATCTGCTCTTACCCATGTGTTTTGAATGATGAATTTGATTGTTATTAGGATCGGCGACTCTTAAACACTATATGAATTCCTTAAAACCTTTTCTGGTGCCAAGTTTTTAGGGTTACACCACATGGCAGTTTTGTCACTGACCCAAATATCTGTTTAATCATTCAAGTCTTGAGAATTATCCCCCAAAAAGAATTTTGTATATTGTCAGATTTGTGCAAACAGCAACTATAACAGCCAATAAAATGCTATATTTACATAATTATATGCATGGAATCTCTGGGTTTAAATGGGTTAAGAGTTAATTTATCTGGTACCAACTTTTTAGGGTTACACCACATGGAAGTTTTATCTCTGACCCTTATAATTCTTTTTTTGCAATCTCAGAGTTTTCTCCACTGGCTGAATCAGGTTTATGAGCTGCTTAATTGATATTATTTTTTTTTCTGGGCCTCAGGCCATAATTGTTATCAAACCAGGGAATCTTACTAAACAAACTACACTGAAATCTTGTGAATTGTGCGGCAAGAAGCCAGAAGAAACCGTGGCTAATGACCACAGAGTCAACAAAGGGATTTAAACTGCTTTTCCAGCACAAAAAGAAGAAGTCTGTTCTATCCGCACTCTGTCGATCGCTTGACAAACAAAACAGAAAAGGAGTAGTTTACATGTCCTGGGAGAGAAGGTGTTTAACAGCAGCAGCAGTTTCTAACTCCAAGTCTCCATCTATGTATCAGTGGATGAAAAGGCTTTAACCAGAGCCAATTAACCTGACTCACCACACATTATCAGGCCGAGAGGGAACAGAAGCCCTCACATAAACTTTGTCCACCCATCTGAGAATTGTCAGTGAGTAGGAAGTCCTGAGCCAATTAATGGGCCTGAAAATAGGTACTGTACATTAGGTACAGGACCTATAGTATAAAAGCTATGTGTCAGTATGTCCTAATAGTGAAGAAAAGTGGAAGCTGAAGGAGATTTTTCATGTTTTCATGTCTTACCTTCGTACTTTGTTCAGTAAACTCTAACGACCTGGGCATGTTTATGACTCTAGGTCCAGATTCTGTTCTGTGAGGTGACAGTGCTGGGATTTCCTGCAGGTCTGTGAATGCATCTTGGAGTTTTGTGCTTTAAGATGTTTTATAACAGAAAGTGTTGGAAACCCAAGGCCAAAATAATGGTGGACTGAAACTGCTTTTTTAAAAATAAATAAATAAATTACTCCATATACCAGTATACCATACTCACTTAATTTCCATTCAATTAATTCATAAAATAAATATATTTGTGTATTATTTTTCCATTAATTCTATTTTCCATTTTATTTAATCATTTTTAAATTTATTTTATTTATGTATTCAACCTAACTTCATGTGCAAAGGGAAAATAATACACAAATAATTGGAAATAAATAATACAAAATGTAATAATTCATTCATTTATTTATATTTTATATTACTTTTTTTTGTCTTGTTATACTGTTTTATTGTTTTTATATTGTTTTAACTATTTTTTTTCATTTTTACTATTTTTTCAAGTTTTTTAAATTTAAAATTTATGATTTTTGTAAAACACTTTGAATTACCTTGTTGAAATGTGCTATACAGATTAAATTCAACATTTTTATTTCTCCTGACCTTTATTAAAATGATCTATAAATAAGTGGAAAATGTCAAAAAATATTTAAACTACAGTTTTAAGAAGCATTCATCCGGTCTCTCAAAGTGTACATTTTATGTTTATGCTGGTTTCCATTTCAGAAATTATGATTTAGTGTGATTCTTTTGACATGAAATATCAAATGGTGTAACCAAGAATGATAAATTTTGAATATATAATCCACATAGAATATAAAACTAGTTGATCGCATGTGTTTTTAATTATTTAAAACCTTTTTAAGAAAGTTAAAGTGTCTGGTACCACGTTTTTTTAGGGTTACACCACATGTCAGTCGATATCTTCTGAGATGAGACATTTTATCGTGATACCTTTTTTTTTTTACTTTATCACCATCCCTAGATGTTTGTGTTTTTGCATCTCAACAGGATGCTGGCAGTGCTGTTGACAAAGACATGTAATTAAATATTGTGTGGCAGCAGCATGTATCCCATTTGGCTGGAACAGCATACTGGTGGCCTAATGGGAAACATGCTGCTGCCACACAGTCTTTAATTACAGCCAGGCCCTTCTGTGACCCAGTTAATTCTCCACTGCATACTCAACGAAGGCTACACTCTAGTAAAATACTTGACTGACGGACAAATTCAATGTAATTAGCCTACATGATAGAGGCTCTGTGACAAGACAATCTGTATTAATGATAGAAAAATCTATCACACTCTCTGTGTACCACAGTCCTCAATCCTGTGTTCATTCTCTCGCTCCTTTAAAGTCTAATTTATGATTCAAAGGAAACCATTAGCCACACAGAGACTATCACAGAGCTGCTGATATGCAGAAACATGCACGGCTTCAGGAATGAGCGTGCACAGCTATAGACAACAGGCCTGAGTGTCTGGTAGAATTAAGACTAAGTTACCTGGTTACTGAGCTGCAAAGTCACACATATCACACACTGTAGAGTCAGAGGGCAATTAATGGAAGATTTCATTTTAAAACAATTAGAATTCTCTCATTTTGACTGTGAAATGATATTCAGTGTAGACGTGTGTATCTCTTTAAAGCCAAACGTCTACTACTATATATAACTTTTCTAGTCATATAGAATATTACATATTATGAATATTATTGTTGTATGTGTATGTATATGAGTATGAATGCATATGAATGTATCGATCTATTCTTGCATATTTATTTTTGATACATATATTCTATATTTTATAAAATATCCTTTCTATCCAATATCTTAACCTATAGCTTATATTTATATATATTATTGTATATGATAGTGTTTGACACACAAAGTGGTTCACCTTGTGAACACCTGTGAACACCTTTTGGTAACAAAAACTTTCCCCTGTTCAAAAGTCTGCAGCAAAGTCTGAACTGTGAGGATTTTATGTGGATTTAGGGGGAAGTCATGCAGAGCCGTGGTGCCAGTAGAGCTGTGTTGGCACATTACACCTGATTTTATACAGCACAGCACGGCAGGTGAAACAAGTTCAACTGTTGGAGCCAAAAAAATGGATGAAGAGAGTCTGCAGCTCTACAAAGATCTGACTTCCTCACTATACTTTTCCCCTCTGGAGTATTTGTAAATGCTGAACAAATAGATCCAAATGTTTTTTGTGTTGACTTTTTGCTATTAAAGAATGTCGCCACTAACTCAGGGATAAACAACTAATTTCCCGTAAGTTCTTCACAATGACAGCCTCCTTTAGTTTGTCAGTGTAAAGCCTGTAATAAGAAGCAGCAGCGACAGGAAATCATCAATTTCATCAACAGTAACTGCTGTAAGTGACCAGGAAACAGTCAAATAATGGATGTCTGATAGAAACAGGAGAGAAAGAGTCATATTAAAAACTTTGTGAAATCTGCTTCTCAAGCTGGAAGAATGACACGTCTTAGTCTGTGTTGAGGTGTGTGTGTGTGTGTGTGTGTGTGTGTGTAGAGAGGGAAATATTTCTATCACATATATCACATCATATCTATTTCTGACTGCTCTGCACCAGGAAAACAAGTGTTACTATCACAACTCCGCAGTCATTTCACCAGCTGTGAAAACTGCATAATTAGTGAGGTTTGTTGTAAAGGTAGACAAACGCCTCATTATCTAATTAGTGTTGAACATGAATGGATCAGGGCTCAGACATTGGTAGATTTCTCTGTTGTAACGATGCCTGTTAAAAATATTTGATACCAAAGCAAAGCCTGTTTATTTCCCCTGTAAAATACCCCGTGTCATATCTAGGCGTCGTTAAGTCTTGTCTGCTGTTTACTTCCTGTTTTACTTCTTACGACTTATTATTACTACATCTGGCTTTAGAGTGATTTCCATTTTTTACAGTTATTACAGTGAGTCGTTTCCTCTGTATAAAGCGACTGTTAGTTTCCTTGTTCCAGAGTGTTAGTCTTAGAAGGATTTTCAGTTTTTCAGTTATTACAGTGTTTTGTTTCTTCTGTTTAGAGCGACTTTTATTTTCCTCGGCAGAGTGTTTTGTGTCATTCTTAATCAATAAAGACTTTTATTTTAATATTGGATCCAGAATCCTCGTCGAGTCTTGGAGTGATTTTTTTGTTGTACTTGATCAGACCTTTAATTTGATACTCAAGTTGTGCATTGTCCTGTCCTGACATCCCATTTGGAAGAAACATACATTTGTGGGATGATCAGCACAGCAGTGTGTGAACTGCTGGTGGCCAACATGAGGAGGAGGTTGTTAAATGAATAAATTGTAAATTTGCCAATATGTCATGTTCCTTCCTTGTTACTGAGGCTTCAGCCATTCAATTCACAAAAACAACACCAAATTAGAGTCAATAGCAGCAGCAGAATAAGCTGGTTGGCATTGGGGGAGAAGAATTGGCAAATTTTAAATGGGCTCAACCCAAATACTGAGTTGTGCTGCACATTCCACAAATGCATGTTCCTTAGAAATGGGGAACCATTTAAAAAGGAAATAAACAGGCCTTCCAACAGATATAAAAATGTACTGCCAAGAAACCGTGCTACAAAAGAGAAACAATTTACCGAACACGAATTTCATAACTTTTTAGTTTTGATGTTTATAAATAACCACAATATGGTCTGAACGGCTTTCTGAACAATCCTTGAAGGCAAATCCTCCTGAGGAAATCCTGATATAATTAGTTGGATTCCTACTGGTTGTCCTAAGCTCCATATTAGTCGCAGATCTTTCAGCACACTCTCAAAGTGTTGCCGTTTTATATGAACTAGCACACCAAATTTCACAGGGTCTTTTACCCGGGTACACTGTATTAAAACAACTTGTTTAAATTTGAGCATTAATCATAATCAGTCAATGGATGAATTATCCCCGTAAGCAGGTCAAAGGCGATTAAATCAGTACCGTGGCTGATAAGGAAACCGTATTGTTCCGAGTCAAATTATGGGAAATGTGATGAAAAGGCATGTTAATTTCCCACTGCTTTGTTTCATATGAATGTAAATGAGGCAGGACTATGCTCATTTCCCACCCCTCATATCAGCAGGATGCGGGGAACACCTGTTTCATTAGAAAGCTCACAAAGAAGGAAAACCTCTGGGAATTTCAGACATGTTTCGGGACCTTGTCTTTTCCTTCCAGGTTTTCTCTTTCTCTCTCATGACACACACACGCCCAACTTACTTTTTTTTTTCTGTGTGTTTTCTTTCAGTGCTGCAGTCATAGACCAGGCTAAGTATAACATTGGTATTCTGTGGAGACAGAGTAAGATGTTATCACTACAATCACAAGGCTAAAGCTGCTCAGAGGCTTGGAAATGGATCACAGGACCGATTCTGACAGTCATTGGTGGAGACCAGATTTATCTGCAGTTACTGGTCGACACACCCTGAAAACCGTGTGTCTATTTTTTTTAACACTGTGCGCTCATTCGCCGAAAAAGATGTATGTGATAGAATCAACAGATAAGGAACGACAGATTTAGACTTAGAATGACAAGAGTCTAAAGAAAAATAAGAGTCAACACAAAACTAACAGACCATAAATGGTAATTATGTCCTGACTATGCCTTTGTGTTTGTGTGGCATGTTTCATGCCATCTTAAAGGAAAAAAGTGGTTATTGTTCTTTTAAACACTCATGCTGGAAGGTGGATTTTGGATATTTTAATATCCAGCATAAGTGTTGTCTTTTCCTGGTTTTAAAGGCTGCATTACAGTAAATTCATATAGCTATTAGCTATTCTATTACTTGCATTTAGCTACTTAGTTATTATGCCCATATTTCAGATGATTAATAACCAAATATCTCATTGTGTGCATTGTGAAAGCACCAACTATCCCTACAATATTCAGGATATAACTACAGTCCTGAAGTTCTATCGATAAATCTATATTTTAATACCTCATCGCCACCTTAATAAATACATTTTTAATGTGCAAGTTTAAAAATAACATCATATAAAAACATTAAAACCTTTACATAAACACACATAATATCACCCTTTTCGATACCGTGAAGAGAGAAAATAAAGTTTAACCACAAGGTGGCGTTGTTCACTAATCTACCAGTAAACTACAAGAACCTGTTGGGTTTTCCTTGTGTCGAGTTTTAACAGTTCACTAAACAGTAGGAGTGGTTAATCTGACCATTTCCTGATTTGATTACTAACCCATTTTCGATTAATGAACCTCGATCCACGATCACCCGATATTGTTTTTTCAGATTGATAGTGTTGGGATTTCCTGAGGGTCTTTGAACGCATCTTGGACGCTGCACTATTGTTCAAAAATTTGAGGTCACCTAGAAATTTCCTTATTTTTGAATGAAAACACAGTTTTTTTTCAATGAAGATAACTTTAAACTAATCATAAATCCACTCTATACATCACTAATGTGGTAAATGACTATTCTAGCTGCAAATGTCTGGTTTTTGGTGCATCAATATCTACATAGGTGTATAGAGGCCCATTTCCAGCAACTATCACTCCAGTTTATTGCATCAGAAGGTTAATGGATGATTAAAAAATCCTTGATGCTAACATGTTAGCACAGCTGGAAACAGTTTAGCTGCCTAGAGAAGACTGAAACCAAAGTTTGAAGGAAGTTTTTTCATTATTTCTGATCTTGTCAATGTCTTGACTATATTTTATATTCATTTTACAACTCATGGTTGTAAATAAAAGTGTGACTTTTCATGGAAAACACTAAATTGGCAGCTTACAACAAACTTTTGAATGGTAGTGTTTCTCTTATAGCTTGTTCAGTGTTTTAAATATTGTGATAAAGATTTGCACAAATAAAACATCTGCTACAGAGGCTGAGATGTCAGCTTTTTACTAGGTGATATTTTCCATAAACCTCAGGTTTTATGGGTTCTTTTCAAAATCTCCCATAGGTTTTCACAGGCGTTTTTTAAATAGGCCTCAAACCTAAACGGGTAAACATATTTCTACAGCACAAATAAAGATGAAGTAGAAAAACTCAGACCAGTTTTCTTCCTTTGTAACAAGTAATCTCGCTCTGACTTTATCTCTGTCTCGTACGACTCTGCGCTATCAACATTCCAACATGAAGAACATAAAGCCTGAAGCTGCCAACCTCCACTAAAGTTATTTTCCCTCTCATCCACCTTGCCCATCCTTTCTTTTCCTGTCTCGTCCTTCTCCCTCACCGCAGCATACGGCTACTTAACACCGTCTTAACTCCAGTGATAAACAACAGACTTGTTATTCCCTTATCAATCAACATCCCCCCTCCGTCCCTACTTCTCGTCTTCGAGGTCTTGCAATTTCTCAGTCCTCCTGAGGTCTGATTTACACTCTTCCTCACTGTCTGTCCCGGCTTATTCTCTCCTCGCCGTCCACTAAATCTGTGCTGTGTCAGCTTCTCTGCTCCTCTACTCTGTCTGCACGTTAATCTGAAAAACACTTCCGTTGTTTTTTTTACTTCTCCTGGACCCCACGTCTTGCAAAAACACCGCTCTTTCACACTCTTAGTAGGGAATAAATAATAATAGGAATTCTCTATAAATTATAGTTAAATTAAACTATCCCTGGCACTGAGAATTGCTCATGCATATTTAAACAGCACCTTTAATATCATTCTGACGAAAACATAATGAGAAAAAGGAAATTAAGCAACACAGAAGACACCCTGTGCATATTGTGTGTAAGTTGCCCTCAAAAGAATTCATAATCGCTGTTAAATGCAGAAAGAACTCTTGCAGAATGATGTAACTGCGTTCTGCTGCTCGTACTGTACCATGCCTCCTCCATTAGATGTTTAAAAAATTATTGGGATGAAAAACGCCAAAAACAATCATCCATTTACTATTTGAAAGAAAGTGGTTTTAGCCCGCAGCCTCTGTCTCAAAAGAATCGAATTAACTAAAACTTCTGATATTACATTTCTGAGCCAATTTAATCACGAGAGGGGAAAGAGAGCGAGAAAGAAAAGACAACAGCAAGTAATTGGAAAAACTATATCTTACTGGAGGATTTTCTACAGAGACCGCACTGATTTTCTGCCTCTTCAGCACACTCTGTGTATATAGGGACAACATTAGTATCTGGCCCAAAACCTGACTGTGATTATTAATATTCCTGCTATGATGCTACAGCTCAAGTTATTATTAGGTGTGCTGGCAGGTGCACAGAAAATTACACATTTTTATTATTATATTATCTTGCACCTTCAGACTTCAGTGTGAAATTGCTCCCGCGATTTTGGGCGACGTACATGAAAAACGAGTTAAATCCACAGGTGTGCTATGAGTTCTAATAGTGATCTGATGAACAGTTTTCGCACAAATTACCAAAAAGTAAAAAAGAAATAATAATAATACTTTTCATCTCATGATTGTTGATTCTTAGTTTTTTTTTTCCCCTTTTATTTGGAGCTGTGCCACAGAGGAGGAACACATGTGGTAACAACTACTTTATCTTCTTTTTTAAAAAAAGCTGTAATATAAAATCTGTTTTTACAGTTGGGCATGAAAAGGGGGCTTTTATTTTGAAGGACATGCAATTTATGAGGTCAAATGACCAGAATACCCTATTTCCTCATGGACATTTGACATGTGAGCATCACTGTAAATAAAAAATTGAACTCAATATACGGGCTAAATTATCATTATTTTTACATTAACTTCAATTTAATAAAAACAGCTTATAACATATAACTGTTTTTTTAAGATGATAAAATGGAATTTTTACCATATGGCAACTATATGCAAATATGTTATAATCCTAGTGGAACAACCTGATGGAATCCCATTGACTTATATAGCATGAAACTATCCTGAGACTATGTTTACAACTCTTCTATTTCTGAATTATATCTATTATTTAGACCATTTTAAGTAATGTCTAAAGAATACTTCATGCAACAGAGGGTTAATGATTTCTAAAATAGTTGAGTATGTATCGTGATTAATCGACTCCTGTTGATGGCTGTATAGCATTTATGCTACTAGACTAGTACCCATCGTTACAACATGCAATATTAAGCACATCAATGCAACAAAGGGCATTTTTCACCCGTTTTCTGTTGCCTTCAAATATTTCAACATAACCACAGTCTGTAACTTGCTTCTCTGTCTGTGATTCCTGCTGCAGGCTCCAGAGTTGATTGGTTATCATTCTATAACCAATCAGTGGAGAATGGGACACTGCTACAGAGCCCAGAGTGGTGTGGTGAAGAGGAGGCTGCAGATCACAGGAAAAGAGAAGAGAATATACAGCTCTGGAAAAAGAAATAACAGAACACTGCATTTTATTCTGAAATCAGCATCTCTACATGTATTCCAGCCATTTCTGTTGAATTCCAACACATGAACACCTCATTCTGCTTAAAGAGGAACCAGGAGTGGAATAAAGTCACCAAGAACAATGGTAAAGACTGTGGAGAGCATGAAAGCTGGGATTAAAAATAAGGACTATTGGACCAGATATTGATTCCTGAACTCTTCTTAAGTGGAAACATTAGTATTATGTTGTTTTAAATGAATTTGTTGTTTCTTTGCATTGTTCAGGTCTGAAAACATTGGATCTTTTTTGTTATTTTGACCATTTGTAATTTTCTGCAAATAAATGCTCTAAACAATAATATTTTTATTTGGAAACACATACCTATAAGTAGTAAAATCTTGATATCTTTATAATTTTGCAGTGGTCTCTTCTTTTATTTTATATTTTACAGACTATTGAAGGAAAAGAATGTCTGATTGCAGTAATTGTAAAAATGCTGAATAAAGCAAATAAATGGTCAATTCCTATTGGCTAGGACTGCTCAGTTAATTGAATTTTAATCTTGATTACGATTTATTTTTGTCTTCCAACAGTTATAAATACAACATATATGTCTATATAACATATACAAGGGTAAATAACATATATAAAAATGTGATGTGGTTTACCCTTGGTAAAACTTGGTACCAGATAATTTAAATCTCTTAAAAAGGTTTTAAAAAATGAAAAACACATGCTATGAACTAGTTTTATATTCTAGGTGGATAATATATTGTTGCTTGTCACCATTTATTTCAATTAACATTATTCATTCAAGGCTGTAGTGCAGAACTACAAGTATAAGTCAATATCTGTAACATTCAAGGACGTTTCCTGAATACTCACTCAGTCTATCACCACCAGGTAAACCTTGGCTTTTATGGCCTCTGACTTCCAGTCTGATTAAAAATTACACCAAAACCAAAAGTAAAGATATAATAACCAAACTTAACTTGACCTTTTCTACTTCTCCTTCTTTTATTTTTCTTTGTTTTATGAGTGTGGTGACTCATGAATCGTGCGTGATAAAAAATAGAGCGAAGTAAAACCTGCGGCTGCAGATGCTCATTTAAAATTCACTTTTGTCATTGCTGGTCATTAAATCTGTTATGAACATTGGTGCTAATGCAATGAAAACTATTTCTGTGATTTAATTGGATTCAGATGTGGTCTACAATTTAGATCTATGACGCCAATTTTATTTAATTTGGATGGTTTAGTACCCCATGAATAACCAGTTAAAAGCATTATTGTACTTGCTATAAATCAAAGTGGAAATTGGCACCAGCAGATGTTGGTAGAATATGAACGTACCTGGTCGATTTTTACACACAAAATAATGATTTATAATTCAGTGATAGGTGTTTTTTTCACATTTTTCGAACATTAAAATTTTCCACCCTGCTATAAATGTTTGATGAGACTCATTTTGGGACTATTCCATTGTCCCTTATCAGAAGTAGGCAGTAAGGAATAATTAAACATCTACAGACAGATGTACACTGAGTGGACAATACAACAAGGAACATCTTATATAATCCATATGAATTAAGTAGTTTGTAGTAGTGCTTCTTATCCCTTATTGAGCCTCTAGTAGGGAACATCAAATTATACATTTTCCCTTGCATAGCTTATTGTTTGATTATACAATTTGATCCATTTTAACTCTCTAGTGCAGGAAATGGTATTTAGACATGGCAAAACATGTTTTGAATGTTTTTATTACATAAAAATATGTTGTGACCACAGTCTCGGGATAGCTTTATGCTATGTAAGTCAAAAGGACTCCATTAGGTTGTATATACTAGGAATATTCCATAAAAAATAACATATCAAAATTAATCTAAATGTAAAATAAATAAAATGTAATTACCATAGATAATGAGTTTGCTAATGAGCTTTTTTTATTTGGGGAAAATTATCTAAAATTCTAAATAAAAGACAATCTTTAGTTGTGAGACAATGATGCTCACATGGTAAATGTCGATGAGCAATAGGGATATCCTGGTCATGTGACCTCATAAATTATACGCCCTTCAAAATAAAAGCCACTTTTTTCATGTCTAACTGTAAAACACTTGGCATATGTATATAGATTTCCCTGAATCTTAACTAGAGTTAACTGTCTTCTTATTCAGCACTTATTTTTCTTGTATTTTTGCAAATCCATCACATATATGGCTTTAAATTTGCTCAGGCATAAATTTCTTTCAAAACAACCGTCCTACTGTGCAATTGAAAAGAACAGCTAGGAAACATAATTATGCTGAGCAAAAAGCACAAAGATAAGACGGAGAAGCGATTAATGAGCTTGTTTTTTGTTTCCCGTTGCTTCTTTTAATCTAAGTGATGATCGTTCTGGACCCGTCGGCATTCCTCAACAAACGGCGTGCCCCAGCCACAGTGTCCCACATTATTATTTATGTGGCCCCTTCTGGGCAGTAGATCAGAGTTCTACTGGCCACTTTTATAGATGTTCATTGGCTTGGCAGCCAAAAGGTAAAAGAAGTTATTTTTTTCCATTATTTTGGAGACTTATTCAGGATGTATAACAGTGAAACCCCCGTATGGATCTCACATGGATATGTAATATTGGTATATTATATTAAGATTTGTAATTAACCTTTAACCCGTGATAGTTTTCATATCAGTTAAACTGTGTGTGTATGAGATAGTCATTAGTAGTTAGGTGATAGTGCTGGGATTTCCTGAGGGTCTTGTTTACTATTTGATTATGATTATTGATGTTCCTATTATTGATTATCAATGATTATGGATTCACAGATTATTGATTTTCCTTTTGACAACATAGCCTCATATCTTTGGCAATAAGATACTGTCAATCAGGGTTTCCTGCAGAAAATTTGTTGGCAGGGTCAAAGTTCAATCATTTATTTCTGCACAAATTAACAAGAACGCTATTTATAAAATAAATTAGTTGAAAAGTTAAAAAAAAAACACCAAATATCAAATTGTGGAACCAAAAAAAGAATGATTTTTAATATTTTATCAACCTAGAATATAAAATGTGTTGGTAGCATGTTTTTATATTTTAAAACCTTTTTAAAAGAGTTAAATCATCTGGTACCATGACAGTTTTGTCACTGACCCATGTATGAATCAAAAAACAGAACAGAATTAATGATAACATTAACATTAATGATATCATGTTCATCTACCTATTAATTTTCTGCTGCTTAACCAGGTCCCATCATGGTGGCAGCGGGTCATTTTTATTCCTGGAAAATAATCACAAATTGTCCACAGGCCAGAAATGATATGTAATCTCTCTAACATCTTCTGACTCTGGGTTTCTGGGTTTTCTCTAGGAAGCAGATCCACAAACTACCTTCACTGGCTGATTTCAATGCAAAAAAGTGGTGTATTTATTCTAAGATTCTTATATATTCATGAGTGCCTCACTCTGCCTCTGAAGTCTGATATTCTGCAAATAAAGAAAATACACTTC
Source organism: Lepturacanthus savala (assembly GCA_030544235.1). Lineage (NCBI taxonomy): Eukaryota > Metazoa > Chordata > Actinopteri > Scombriformes > Trichiuridae > Lepturacanthus > Lepturacanthus savala. The sequence continues at coordinate 2,372,342 of CM060473.1, read as the reverse complement.
AGATACTTGGATCAAAAATCTTCCTCAGTCTTTAAATCATTTAAAATAAAGAAACTAACAGATGAAACCAATGAAGCCTCTTGAGTGAGTGGTTGAATGTCTTCAAATCAAACAGACCAGTGGATAATTAGAAGAAATCCTAAGGATATCAACATTAAAAACAATTAGTTCTTAATGATCATTTCCCCCTTGGATCCTCTGGGAGACTCTGCTTCCTAATAACATTATTTGGCATTATATTAGAAAAGTTTTTTACCAAGAGGCAAAAACAATCTAGGTGGTTTTTACTCTTCATCAACAATTACTGTCAGAACATCCCTTCTTAAATCCCTTTTTGTCAAGGCATTAAACAGCTGGTATTATGGAAATAGAGAATAAATGTCAGGTTAGACTGATAGTTTGGCTGTAAAATTGCTCATTTTCTACCTCTTCTGTCTAAATTCCCCTCCAGACATTTTTAAGATGTATATAAAACACTCTACTTTGACTAACAATTTTCTGTCATATATTTTTCCATACGGGCTAAATTAACTTCTTAAATCCTTAAAATGACACATCCTTAAAAAATTATTCAAATTCCTGAATCTGTAAATATGCAAATGGGGACTACATCCCTGTTTAGGTCCATTCTCAGTGTATTCTGGAGTGTGAAGTCACTCCTTATCACCCATCTTTGTAAAACACGCCCTGACATGTGCCTATGATGCATGTTACGTCAAATTAGACCACGACTCGATTCTATTGGCCTCTATTGATGCTTCCATAGAGGTGTCAATCACCCAAATTGACCAATAGGATCTGCAGATATCACTGACTGTTCCTCCTCACATCCAGCTCCACACATGTGCCCATAAATAGATGGATAATTATGATTATATAGTATATTATGTAGTATTATTATATATAATGTATCATGGTACTTGTATATAATTATTATTTAGCAAATTACATGGTATATATGTAATTATAATTGTAATTTTTGATGTGCCAAATGTGCTGAAATGTGCCAAAATCAGATCCGCCTGGACACACCTGAACTAAAACATGTCTAAAATCAGTCTGGTTCATCTTATAAGGCTGAACATTTGTGCAATTACTTATAACACTTTATTTTACTGATCCATGGGTGAATAGGGCTACTAACCCAATGAATTTCAGGTGATTTTCAACCTAAATAGATGGGGTTTTTTGGGCGGAGCAAAATTTTTCACTTTTTTGCTTTATTCAAGTTGGATGTACTTTAACACTACATTTTAAAATGATTCTGGGATTTCTACAACTATCTCACAGGTGTTAGTTTTATTTTAAACCCAATATCATTCAGAAAAACCCTGTAGTTGTAGAGATATACTGCATTAAGCCTGAGCATGTAATTTTCGAGAGGTAGACTGATAAATAAGCCTAGGGGAACAGGTTAAGGCCATATTTCTCTTATAAACACTTGAAAAAAACACTTGTTAAGCTGCTATATTTGTAGGCCTGGTTTTTAGCTGGGAAACTGACCTTTGACCTGGTAGCATGATTAGAGCGAAGCAGACACTAGGGCAGAAATAGCAACCGTCAAACCTAAACGAGACCGTCAACCTAAAAAGTCTCTGGACATGACACTAAACACGACGCCATTAGTGCATCCAGTGACACAGGCATGCACTCTCACAAACAAAAAGTTGAAAGCCCTTCGGAGCAGCTGATTTATGTCATGGGAATATAACTAAAAAGGAGAGGATGTCAATGTGAGGGCAGCAAATAACGATTTAGGAGATGATGAGGGGTCTGAGGCAGAATGTAAACAAGAAAAACAGAGTAGACTTATATTTTCATTTGGAATTAATCAACCATTAGATTGTATAGTTATTACTGAACAGTCGTGGTGCAGATATCAGGGTTATGTATATGCAGTCATACAGAAAATATGTTAGAGTGAGTGTAGGGTTTGGTCCAGGGGCAGAAATCTCTGCTCATTGATCGTGGAGACAACAAACAGTAAATTTTCAGATAACAATTTCTGGAGGGGACAAGAAAAAAAAATACTATACTACCATAATAATGTGGCCATATCCTCTTCTTCTCTCTCCCTTAGCAGCTTGTCTTGCAGGTTTAAGCCCTCAGCGTATAATAATAGTAGTTAAAGCAATGTTCCATATTTATTTATACACAAAGCAAAAAGATGATGAATCAATAAAGTGAAAAAAGAAGAAGAAAAGTACTTTTTCTTGTCTGCTCTTAACCAGCAGACTCTTAAAAAAGAAGCTGAGTTTGGAAAACTTGTGAACAAGTTGTGTGATAAATGACTAATTGGCTTCTACATATTAGTTCTAATGGTTTCTACTACTAGCTGCTGTTTACCTGTTAAAATTTGCCATTGACAAAACCACTTTGAGGAATGGGGGGAGAGGGGTCATAAATCTTAATTACAGTGTAATTAAGAAATGTATTGTATTGTTTACTAAGCCTCTAGCACTGTAACTATGATTAAAACTTTTACATGGATTCAGTTATGATTATTGTACCTACAGTAATGTAACAAGCATATTGAGCATTATTTCAAGTCATTTACTTCCCTTTTAGTTAATGCTGTGTGCTGCAAAAAGGAAACAAAACAGCATCTGTTTAGAAAGTCCCACTTTCTCTGCTCTTTTCACAAAGTACTTGAGTTAAAAGTGACTTTATTAGTGCGTCAGCACTAAAAGATAATTGTAGAGTAAGTAAGTAGAAATATGGCCAACATGCTGACGCATATCAGACGACAGATTGGTGAAAAACAAAGATGACAGGAGTGAAAAAGCTTAATTTACAGATATCAGCCTGAGGTTAATATTTATATTTATATTCTAGTATTTTCATATAGGGATGGGTGATAATATATATATTCCCTTCCTTTTTCAACAGATGGAATCAAGTTGGGTTTTTTTTGCACTTCAGTGATATAATGAGCAGGGCAGGGATTTCAGGAAGGTCATAAGGGTCATGGCTCTCATGCCCTCTCAAATCGGCCTTGAAGGCCACAGTGGCTTTAAAGCTCTACCTCAGGTAGTTTAGCAGTTTTATGGTCTGCTTCTTTTCAAAAAATCGTCTTTTGAGAAAAATAAATATATAATCAGTGGGTTTGATTCAGGTCTGGCATGAACCACTGTGATGACAATTAGACAGCAACCTATCACCACCCAACCAGGAGATTAAATCAAAAGCTATTAGAGTGAAATCGTATCAATAGAGATATTTGGCTTCAATATTGAGATACCATAATCTGTCCATATCCTGCAGCCATAGATATAAACTCAGGATTGTGCATTTGATTTAAAATGTGCCTCCAGACCCCCCTACAGTGTCAGAGGTCAATCAAGTGATTTCTGAAGATCTCTGAATCAAGTGCTACTTTTAGGTCTAATTACCTCAATAATTTCCTTGATCAAGAAAGAACTTTAAAATCATTGTTTTACAGTAATTTATGGCCTTTTTACCCTCAAAAAAGTGGCATTACCCCTAAAATGATGAAATTCCAGGCCTGATAACGAGGAGAGTGCAGTTATGAGGCTAAGGCAGACGACCTAAAGGAGCTTTCACACCTGCACCAAATGGATTCGAACCAAAGGTGCTTTTTCCAGTTGTTTTTTTTTTTGGTGTAAAAGCATCAGTCACACTCGGTTGCACTAAATCTAGCAGAGTGAGACCTCCAAAAAGAGGTGGTCTCTACCCGCTTGATGAATTATTCCAGATGCATCATGGGAGGGGACACTGATAATTTAATTTCCTGTTTGTTTGAAGCATTAATGAAAGTAAATCGGACCAATTGTGGTGCCTTTGCAGGTGTCTAATGCTGCATAGTAAAAGTTTTAGTGGTGTAAAAGCCCCCTGAGTGGTTTTGCTCACAGCAGATAACAAAGCTTAACAGGAAACAGAGCAGAGAGGCTGCATGGACACGGTAAACCTGGTGAAGACTGGAGTTGAAGACCAAATCCTTCTAAATCTGACAGAGATTCTGTTGTCTGTGGTCTACCGACGTGTTTTACACAACCACAGCCTACTTATTAGATAATAGGTACAATGGGTTAAATCAGCAGCTGATCAAGCTCTCTTCAAGTGGTCTGATCTTTAATGCTGACCAGCTTCTCTCATTTTACTGACAAAATCCCATTTCATTGATGGGGGAGAAAATAAGCAGCAAATTTTAAGATATTTTCTAGAGTGGACATGAAAAAAACTAAGGTTTAAGGTTTGCAGGTTTAAGCCCTCAGCATGTTCACAGTTTTTAAACAATGGTATTAAAAGCAGTAATAGTAGTTATAGCGATGTTTCATATTTATTTATACATAAGGAAAATGACATCATGAATCAATGAGGGAAAAATTATGAAAATCCTATATAGTATAAAAAAGTATATAAGTATATACAGAAGTAAATAAATTACTTTTATATAAATTATTTAATTTCCAATTAACATATTTATTGTGTATTATTTTCCCTTTGCACATGAATTCTCTTAATTTCTAATTAATATTCCATTTTATATTTTGAGGTGGAAATGAAAAGGGAAAGGAAGAGATAAATACATTTGAGTACATAAATGCAAAGGGATGAATACATAAATAAATAAGGAAATATCCTCTATTGCATGAAATATTACTTTGACATGGTAAAAAATATTTTGAATGTTTTTATTAGATAATATGGCCTAAATAATAGATATAAATAAAAAAAATATGTAAGAAAAAGCAGTTTCAGGAGAGTTTCATGCTATGTAAGTCTATGGGACATCAAAATGTAATTAAATGTAAAAAGAAAAATAAAGTTTACTTACCCTAAATACTAAGTTCAACTTTTTATTTGGTGAATTTTATTTCAGAATTCTGAGTAACAATGATGTTTACAAACTGTCAAATGTCCATGAGCAAAAAGTATATCCTGGTCATGTGACCTCATAAATTGCATGCCCTTCAAAATAAAAGCATCCTATTCACATCTAACTGTAAAAACATACGATTTTATATCACAGCTTGTGCAAAGGGAAAATAAGTCACAAATAATTTGAATTATTAAAAAGAAGATTTAATAAATACAGTCATTTACAGACATATTTATTTGGGATCATGGCCACTTTCTGTTATAAAACATCTAAAAGCAAAGCTCTTATCAGACGGGGTCTGTGGTTCCAGGTTGTTTGTGAGTTTAAGGGTCCCTGACGTGGAAAAGTTTGCGAAGCGCTGCCTTACAAGGTTAACGCTGAGCCCCGCTGGTGCTGGAAGAGGACGATGAACATACAAACAGCTCGGCAGAATGAAAGACTGTACAAAAACATCACTCGAGTGTTAATTGGATAGAGGTATGAAGCGGCTCATGCGCTATTAAAAAGCAGACTCGGCAGAGATATGGAAGCGAATAAACACTCCACGAGCCTCTCCACATCATGCAGATGTGATGGTACAGCAGCCACTACAGCGTGGAGTGGCCCAAACAATGCAGGAACAAAGCAGCACATAGGGCTATGGTACACAGAGGTCTGCAGAGTGGAAGTGAATTTACGTCAGTGAGTCATTGACGCACTACTGATTTTGCTGCTCTCGAATGCACTCAGACAGCTCATGAGAGTCAAGTGCCAGGCGTCCACATGTATATACATAAACATGCTTATGATGCTAAAAAGAATGCTATGATAATGTGACCTACTTTAGAAGAAAGTCTAGATGAAGGGGAATTATGTCAATAAAAAATGAGATTAAAATTAAGAAAGCTCTACCTCATGATTACTGTTTAATTGCGTTCTCTATAGACTCGAAAATATGACTGTGAGGTAAACATCACACAACACAAAAGGTCTTGTTTTTCTAAATCCAATTTATATTAAAGGGATAGTTGTAGCTGTTCATGAAATATTCATATTGCTGATATTTAATGATAATTGGCATGGTATTGTTTTTTTAATCTTCCATTGCATACAAAAGTACTTTTGTGAAAAAAACTGTACTGTTTAAGTAAGATAATAAGACAACAGTGTAGAGTTTCCACTTCATTACATGTAAAGTATAAATGAGATTTCATGCAGGTTATGCATTGAGATCCCTGCTTTGTTGTGATTACTTGTGTAGCATAACAAGCTTGTCAAGCAAAAGTGTAAGTAATGGATAAAACTGTGTGTTTACCTGCTTTGATTAAAGCTGCAATCTTTAGCCCGGCTAGCTCATTACCCTTCATTACTAAACTAGCGTTAGCTCAGAAGCCGAGCATATCATTAATTAGCCAAGTGGGGAGGAGGAGGATTTATGTTACAGTGGTCTCAGTACTGGAGAATTCTATGTCTTTCTTTAAGTTTTGCTAATCTGGAATGCTTAAATGGATAAAATAAAAACCTGTAAAAAATGATGTCGTTTGCATTACCACAGCCAAAATTATCACAAAGATAAAAAGTGAAATAGTTCTATAGCATTCACCGAGAACACTTCGCTCCCAAAATGCAGATTATTAGAGGCTCTTCTCCTGTGGAATCTTCTTCCTGTTTCAGTCCCTTCCTACATGCAGGTTAAAAACTTTCCTTTTTGAAGAAGCTTATAGTTGGAGCAGGCCCTGAACATTGTTCTGCTGTGATATAGGTTTAGAGTGAAACACCCTGAGCTTCTCTCTTTCTTCCATCTGTAACACTCATGTACCGCTGATGTACTGTTTTTAAATCAGTTTTCTGTGTTTTCTCATTCACAGAACATGCTGCAGTGCAGCCACTACAAGGAGCCTTCAGTTACTGGAAGGTCTGATGCTGTTCTGGAAGCTGCAATCCTCCCCATACACTACAATTCAATATATTTATGTTATTCTGTCTAATGTCATACTCAACTTGTCCTGTTTGAACGTATTGTTCACACTTCATTGTTGCAAGCCTGTCCGTCCTAGTAGAGGGATCCTCCTCTGTTACGCTTTCTAAAGTTTCTTCCACCTTTTTTAACCCTGTTAAAGTTTTTTTAGGTAGTTCTTTAGGACAAACCCATAAAGCCCACTGGGCCAAATCTGGGATTTGTGATTTTGGGTTATACAAAAAAAAATGACATGACTTGACACTAAGACAGCATTCAATGTCTCATGACATAATAAAGAGACGCATTGTTGGGAAAAAAAACAACATTTTTTTGCCACTATGCTCAAACTTATCACTTTTTCGGTTAAACATGTGCCCTTGTGTCTTGAAAAACATTTTAATCCTTACTCAGCTTTTCAAATGGCATTTCATAGAGAAGACTATATATGCATTTTGTAAAAAACGTAACCTGAAATATCCTTCTTAAGTATTGAGTCACTGAGAAATGTCCTTATTTTTGGAAGAAAATCACTGTTTTTTCAATGAAGATAACTTTAAACTAATCATAAATCCACTCTATACATCACTAATGTGGTAAATGACTATTCTAGCTGCAAATGTCTGGTTTTTGCTGCATCAATATCTACATAGGTGTATAGAGGCCCATTTCCAGCAACTATCACTCCAGTGTCTAATGGATCAATGTGTTTGATCACTGATCAGAAGGATAATGGAATAACATTTTCTATTAATTTTACAACTTATAGTGGTAAATAAAAGTTTGACTTTTAATGGAAAACACTAAATTGTCTGGATGACCTCAAACTTTTGAACAGTCAGTCAGTCATTTTCTATACCTGCTTATTCCTCATTAGGGTCACATGGTCTGCTGGAGCCAATCCCAGCGTGAGGCAGGGATACACCCAAGATGGTCTCCAGCCAATCGTGGGGCACACACACCATTCACTCACACACTCACACCTACGGACAATTTAGAGTCTCCAATTAACCTCAGCATGTGTTTGGACTGTGGGAGGAAGCTGGAGTACCTGGTGAAAACCCACCAGACACAGGGAGAACATGCAAACTCCACACAGAAAGGTCCCAGACCCAGGACCAAGGAGGTCTTGAACCTGCGACCTTCTTGCTGTGAGGCAACAGCGCTAACCCCAGCTCCACCGTGTCACCCACTTTTGAACAGTAGTGTATGAATTGATGTATAGTCTATTCATGCATTGTACTAGTTCCAGTACCAATAACATGCGTTTTTTTAATGCTATGCCTGATTTTGTGATGTTCTGTTTTTCTTCACACTAACCATTACACATGACCCAATGAAATAAAAACTAGGGGGGAATGCCTGTCCTTTTAAAAAAAAATAAAAAAGTCTTTCTTCCACTTTCATATTTAGATGAATAGTTGTTTACAAGTTGTGCCAGAGGGGTGGAACATGGCATATGGTGGAAGTGGTGGTTTGGGGTGTTAAGATAATGAGATACTTCTTTTCACCCACAAGACTGCAGATGCCCACCCACCGTCTCCTGGCGAGCAAAAAGTGTGACACAATGAGCAGTCGAGAGAGAGAATAACAGCTTTGTGTGAGAGTATATGCTTGAGGAGATTAAAAAAACAGAGCAAAAAAGCGAAAAAGAGATAAATAGCATTCAGATGGTCTCCCTGCAGCCTGTTCCTGTGGTTCTGTATTCAGCGACACCTCGGGAAGAGGAAGGAGGAGGAGGGAGGAGGCAGAGTGTCAGTTGACTGGTGGACAAACAACGACCAGGGAGACAATCACTTCTTTGACTTCGAGTTCACTCAATAAGAACTTGTTTTTTTCATAAAACATAACTGGCCATTTTCAGTGTGTAGGTTACTAGTTTGGAGGTTGTTGTTCCAAAGGTGATTTTAAAAACTGACCAACAACAGCAAACTGAAATAGTCAAAAATAGACCAATAGATATATTTATAGTAATAACCTGTTTAAATCTACAAGCCTTTAAGTCTATGACTGTCATGTTATTCCTTAAAATACAAAACTGAAATGTTACTCAAACAGCTTTTTTCCTAATGACATGATAGTAGACAACCTTAAAAAACAGACGTCATATGGTAAAGAAGTGAAGATGAAATAGTCAAAAATGTTTAAATAGTTATAAGAAGCATTCATCAGGTCTCTCATAATGTACGTTTTGTGTTCATGTTGGTTTCTTGTTACTTAAAAGTCCATTTGTATGTATTTTATACCAAAAAAATCACTATTTTTGTGTTTTTTTAAAGGAAATGTTAAATAATTTAACCGAAATATAATACCGAATATAAAATGTTTTGATACCATGTGTTTCTAATTTTTATTTAATTGTTTTTATTAAAATCTCTGGTAACAAGCAGGAAGTTGATGATGTTATATAAGAGGAAGCACTTAGAAACTTTTTTTTAATCAAAACCCTTTGTCTAAGTTGTTGACTTTCAAGTCATTATAAAATAAAAGCTGTATGAGCAACATTTAGACTTTTTATTCAACAGCAACGTAAACACTTAGACAACGATGATTCAGTTTTAATAACCTAATGGTGTCATTTCATATATGAAATCATTGCTCTCAAGACTTTTTAACAGCATTTTAACTTATAAAGTTCTGTCTTGTGTCTCCACATCAGAAATCAAATATACGTGTTGTTCTGAACAGTTTCATTCCAAAAGGCAGACGGGGCAATGGGGTACCATTTCAAGATTATAAGAATATTTTTTAATAAAACTGTGGCACTCAGTCGGTGTTATGGGTCTCTCGGTTGTTATTCTGGTGACACCACAGGGTAACCATGGTAACCAGAGTACCTTGTCTGCAGGCTAGCATACATCCCTGAGCATCCCTGTGTAAAAGGATCAACGTGAAGTTCTCAACCACCTGCTCTAAACTCGTAGGGGGCAGCATTTCACCTCCATCACCCTCCCCTCTACCTCTGTTACATAACGATGAGACACTGAATTCACCTCAATGAAATACACTTGTACCATGGATGCTGACATGAACCTGTTGCTTTATATTTCAGTGATTCCTCATCAGGTGAATCTTTCAGGAGTGAAACCTCTTACATGAGTTTCTGTGTGAGAGGGAAATAAAGATGAGGGAAGGCTGCTCCACAGACAAGTGAATGGGGCTGATAAACATTTATAAAGCTAACATTAATAATGCTACAGTGGTAAAGCCAGGAGGCTGATAATACACCGGTCGTAGCAGTAAGTGAGGGAGCGATAAAGCGACTGAATCAATCATATATCAGCATAAAGAAAAAACACCAACAAGCAACAGCATTAGGCTGCAGATGCCTGGTCAGAGCCAGTCTTTTTTCAATACTGTCTTTTTTGTATATGATATGGTGAAGTTAACAAGTTAGGCTTTTATTTTAGTTTTAAAACTGAATGGTTACTCAACACCTGATCATTAATATGCATGAGTCAGTGACAAATAATGTTTGTCAAGATGAGAAAGTCAAAAACTTATTAAAATACAGTTATAAGAAGCATTCATCAAATATCAAAATGGTTGGTTTCTTCCTATTTAAATGTTCATTTTGTTTTTTTACCAAGTTACACCACATGGCAGCTTCATCACTGTCCCATTAGGTTGTAAAATGGTCTATTTCAGGTTTGGGGGTCCCAGCTCCTCTGGAAATTAGACCCAATGATACAAAGGATTTTAAATTGTTGATATAACTGTGGTTGATTTGATTAGTTTATTGTTTCTATGGTGGGCGAGACAATACTTCAAATCTAGACTGAACCAGAAATGTGCATGGTAGTAGCCTGGTATGACAAATCTATCTAAACCCATTTTATGTGAAACCACTCATGCCACAGTGGATATTTATAGACTTATAGGGCCTAAATAATTATATTTTATCACCTAATTCCAACACAAAATGATCAGAAACAGTCATTATTAATCATAAACATACATGGTGAAGGCATATTTGGTGTTGTGTTATTGTCCCAAGTGATTTACCAAAAAGAATGGTACAGATATCAGATCAACTGTGATGTGTTATATTACTACAAGGTATATTTTCAGTTTTGAGACACTTGCAAGCGTAACACTTACAACAACAAAAACACATCCATGTGCGCCGCTAACCGCGCAATTCACTCAAGAGCACTCACGTAGCGGGAGACAGATGCAATCATTACCCACCAGATAATATGAATCACTGCTTCAGTTCCCTTGACACAAGACACTCACAAGGCAAAACACTTCAAAGAACCACATTCTAAATCAAATAGGCCTCATCCCAGTTGGTTTAGAAAAGAAAAAATCTGAAAACTAGGGCTGTAACAGTTTCTGTCCGAGGTTTGTGGTGCAGTATTTAGAACAGAAGTGGACGTTACTGTACAGATGTAGAGTGAGAAAGAAGACACAATCCTCATGGTTACAGAAAGTGCTTAGTTTTGGATCAGTATGATAAAGTAGCACAACTTCCTTCTTACAAAGAAATATGGCCGCTGTATGGCAATATAATAGTATTCTAGATATAAATCTCATTTATTTAGCCCATTTGATTTATTTTAGCACACAAATTCTCACCAGACCATACTCAAAATTCAGACAAACACTCCCTATGATAGTGATGACGGCATACTGTTGCTATGGTCACTTGTAACATAGCAACTAAGTGACATATTCAGTACATTTTTTCCATACAACATCTGTGGACCCCCGACCAAGGCTTCGAGATGCACTCCAGGGGTAGTAGAGCCCTTATTACTTCCACTGGTGAGGACTAAAAAAAAAATAAATGGACTCACGTGCCAACACACACCAGAAATCAGACCCAGTGGATCGTTCAGCTTGTTTTACACTGTCAGCAACAAGAAAACTGAGGTTGGTCTCCTACCTGATTCTGAAGCAGCAGCAGCAGCAGGATTTATCTGATGAAGACAATCAATCTGTAAAAGAAAAACAAACACACGTTAGGAACCTGATGCTGAGAATGGTCTAAGTGAATTATATTTAAACATCTACTTAATTCTAATCATTCAAGGGAATTTCCAACTAAAGAAAAACTCTAATAATCCGAATAAGGATGTTGGAGTAGGATATACACTATTCATTCAGGTTCGGGGTCACACAAGTCACACTTTAAATAACCATGAGTTGTAAAATGAATAGAAAATATAGTCATGACATTGACAAGGTTAGAAATAATTATTTATATTTGAAATAATATTTTTTCCTTCAAACTTTGCTTTCGGGTTTCTATCTTCTCTAACCAGCTAAACTGTTTCAGCTCTGCCAACATGATTACACAAGGGTTTTCTTATCATCCATTAACTTTAAATTAGAACACTGGAGTGATAGTTGCTGGAAATGGGCCTCTATACATCTATGTAGATATTGATGCACCAAAAACCAGACATTTGCAGCTAGAATAGTCATTTACCACATTAACAATGTATAGAGTGTGTTTCTGATTAGTTTAAAGTTATCTTCATTGGAAAAACAGTGACCCCAAACTTTTGAATGGTATTGTAATAAAAGGAATTAACAACTAATCTCTATCTACATAACACTCTCAAATAGAATAAAATGACCCTAAACTTTTGAATGGTAGTGTAGCTTATATTAAGGATGCACAGAATACTCGATAACTGAATATATTTGGCCGAACATTCCAAAAAATGCAATATCGGCCTAAAGTTTTGTGAGTTAAAAGGCTGAATAGTGGCGTGTGATGCACAACCTGCTGATAAGAGAGAGAGACGCTGTAGCAGCTGAGAAGAAAAGTGGTCACAGCACCCAAAAAGTAGAAAAAATTCAAAAAATTTAAATCCAAAGCAAACGGAATCACAACAAAAACAGCATCCGATCCACACCACCTGGTGTTCAAATTGCTCAGTGCATCAGTTCAGTTAGTGGGACTAATGCAGGTTTTTATTTTAACTACCCAGAGTGGCTGGTTAGTGACGTCATTCACCACTAAAACATCTAAAGTAGTCACCACTGGAGACTGATAATGTTCAACTCTTTGTGAAAATGACTGCTTTTGTTTCATGCTTATTTTCTACGGTTCACACTAATGCGTCTTTTCTTCCATTCGAGTCTGAAAGGCGTCATGTTTCCACTGAAATGCTGCTGTTTTTGTACACCTGGTGTGGATTGAATTTGTAGTTTCAGCTGTTGTTGTTTGGGTTTGTGAGTCTTTGCTTCTGCCTTGTTTCTGTGATGCAGTATTTTTGTCCTGTGGCATTTTTTTTGTTGCGTTTGGATTTCTGTGTTTTCGATTTTTCATCATTTCTGTGTTGTTGCAGCGTTTTTGACCCTCTCAGGTGTGTACTTACTGGAAGTTTTCCTTTGAAAAACATGTCTAAACTTTATTCTAGACTAAAAAAATGAAAACTTAACTACATTTGATATTCAGTTTTTGGACAGGCATTTTTATACTATTCGGCTTCGGCTACAAATTCTCATTTCAGTGCATCCATAGCTCATACAACCATAAAAAAATCTATTCATGTTTCATTTGGGACAAAACATACATGTAGATCTGTGGCTGTAGTAAAGAAGTTTATGACTTCTTCTATGGTTCTATGAACTGCATGAACTGTATGAACTGCATGAACTGCATGTAGCACCCCTCCCCCCCGTAAAGCCATAAGTGTCGCCCTAACAATAAGATGATGAGATACGATGATGAGAAGAGGATAAGACAAGAACAGAGCCTGGAATGAAATGAATTGTAGGAACTCGAGCATGATTAGGTATTCACAACCAGACAAGCTAAATCAGGAGGAACAGGGAAAGACATCAATGCAGCAAACGAAGACAAACAAGTGGCGAGAGGGATGAGATGTGAGGAGAGTGAGAGGAAACCTCTGACTCAAAGATCAGCTGATTGCTGTGAACCAACTCAATTTCCTGCAACTCTGTTCCAAATTATTATGCAAGTGATGCATCAGCAGCCTTTCAGTTCACTTTAGTGTTTTGGTTTTTCAATTAAAGCTGTTGCCTGTTTTAGTTGTTGACCCGTTTTATTTGTGTAGTCTTTCTAGATAATTGGTATCAAAATTAGGTGTTAATTAATTTGCCAGGAGATAAGTGAACCTAAATAAGACCTGTGTGTTACTCCAAGAGTGGACGACTTCAGTAAGATAAAGGCTTATTGAGGAAAAGTTCTTATCAGGCGAATTAATAGTGTTGAAAAGGCAGCTATATATAAAAAAAGTGTCTGGAGTCATGAGAACCTCTTGATACAGAAACTTCCAGAGGTTTTCGGTTGTGTTTCAAGTTGTTTTGTTGAATAAATGGAGACATTTAGTGATATAAGGCTGTTTTATGATGTTATTATCATGAGTAAATGTTCTTACGAGACAGAGAAATGAGGATTTCAGTTGCCTCTCCACTGTTAGGGTCGCGATGGAATCGTCGTTCAGTTCAGCACCGCGGACAGTTCTGCTGCTGCTGGACTGGTACTGAAACAGATAAAAGGCAGAGATATCCTTGTAAATGTAAAGAAGAAGAATATTAATTAATAATTGTTAGTGAAATATCTAAACATCCAGGAAGAAAACTGTCTGTCCTTCACATATCCTGGATATAATGCTGTACGCCTTGGGCCTGAGAAAATAAATAATTTTGGAAAATAAGCTAATTGTGATTTCTTTCCTCCAATAATGCAATTAATATGCAATTTTTGTCATTTATTTTTATATTTGATCATTTCTTTCTCATCCAAATATAAAGATTGATTTAAATGACACAAATATGACACAACATTTAGTGTAAAATGTCATTTCCCAGGTTTTTCCCCCCAAGTATTTCAATTTGTTAGACTTAACTTTAAAGATATATGGGAATATTTCTGCCAAATGTGCTTTTTTAATAGTTTGCCTTACTGCAAGTCATTTACACTTTGAACCTGAACTACACTTTGAATTAAATTGTTTTAGTGATATGTTCATGCAACAGATTTCTGTTTTGAACAAACAATGATTTCTTGAACAGCGTTATGCATTATAAAATATGGAACAAATAAGTATTTTGAGTTCTAATCTGGTGTCATCAGTAGTTTTGCTTGTAATGACACCCACATTTCAATAAAACCGTTATCGCCAGCATGTTCACGTGTTGGTCCTTTAACGTGGATTAGCTCCTGTAGCAACATAACACACAGACTTCCCTCCTCTCCCCTCCATCAGAGGGTGAAATGACAGGAAACCCCTGATCCCACCGCAGCTTAAAAACATTACATTAGGCCTCGGTGCCGCTTTCAATTTCTCTCTCTTTCACCAATTTCTCCTTTTTACCTAACCTCAACCCACACACAGGAAGCTTTGCAAAAAATGTTCTTGTCAAAATGAAACCTGGCAAATGGAATGTAACGTGCCATTTTTTTAAATTCCTAGAGATGAATTAAATCAGCTTTTTTTTTACATTTGGTTGCTTTAGTAGAAATCACTTGGCATTTGGCAGAAAATAAGACCCTGCTTTTGTTATTTAATATAATATCATGTGAACCAGCATATAAAACAGCCAAATCCAGGGGTTACGACCCCTAGAAGAGTGTGTGTCATATTTAAGTCATTTGATATTTTACCAAATTGTTGAGCCCTATTATGTAGTATCAATAAAGGAATAAACAGCATAAAAGATATACTTAAATCTGATATAGTCAGACATCACATTACAGGACCCCATTACGAGAGAAAACAATTTAATGTATTGCAGGAGAACTAATGGTTTAGTCCTCTGAATGACTATATTATAATATATGACATGAGTTTAAGCAGCATGTTACAGTTTGAGCAGCAGGAGTCTGAGCTACTTTCAACCTCTTTAATTATACAGTTAGGCCATAAAACAGCATAAAACAGCTTGCAAGAAACAGAAAATGTCGTTTTCCTTTGCACTGCAGCGCAATTAATCTCTTTTAGTGATACAGTTACAGCCAATGAGCCATTGTTGGAAGTTTACATTATTCAGAATAACAGAAAATGTTATTTTATACCCTTGCCTGTATGTCGTGTATCATATGAAATCGTTTTCTATCACTATCACTCTAGTGGGGACACTTTATGCCATCTAGTACAGAGATCATTTTTCTATTATATAATCTAATATTATACTTCTCAATAATTTAAACTTTTAATTATGTTGTGCTGTGAATTTTATCTTTGCACCAAGATTATCCAGTTGTGAAAATTATGCAGATTTACACACTATAAGAAACTGACAATGTCTTTTTGTTATTCAAGCCTGTATTAATTTTGCTGTACTGTCCATATTTGTGCATTTCTACCACATAAAATCATTTATAGAAATAGGATAATGATGGTACAGGATCGTTTCCTGTAATTATGTTTTTCTGAGAGGGTAAAAATACTTAAAAATATCTATATATAGTAAATGTATATCCACTAATTTATGGGGAAAGGTGGGGAATAAAATTATAGTACTGTTTCACACATTTCAACACATTTCTATATGCTCCACACCTCAGAAAAGCAATACTATTAATATCAATCATCATTTTACTGTAATAACTCCAGTTACACTGTGTGTCTGCAGTGATCGGTTCTGTGGCTTTTTCTGAGCTCTAGACTCCCACATACCTGTAGGTGTGCTCAGTTATATCAGCTGATAAGACTTCAGCTGAGTCCCCAATGGAAGTACTGCTGGAATGTTCTGATTTTTCTAATCCTCCAGGTGGATGCCTGGTAAAAAGACAAACTGTTTTACTACACATAATGGAATTGTGATTCATTCAAATTCAATCCAGGGAGCAATATGGGCTTTATTTAATATCAAAGTACCAATTGTATTTTTCCCCAAACCAATATTAATTGCAGCCCCAACTTTTTGGTGTTTATTAGCTCGGGTTGCTCTGATAGGTAATATCCTGTCAAAAAGACATGTTAAAATGTTAAAATTAAATCTGAATTACTTTATTTATAAATGCAATTTTAGTTCTCTGTGCTTTAATAACAGCAGTTTTAATTTCATCAGCTTTTTATGAGGATGTGGAAAGATTTGACCCAACTACAGTCTCCTTTTATTAATGCGGCTTGTTAAATAATTAAAATCTGTCAAAAATAGGGTTTAAAGTGATCATTAAAACACACTTGAATATCTATTATACTCATCTTCACAAGGTTCCATGACAGGAAATCTCAATGGGCCAACGCCATGTGTCGCTTAGTGCAGCTCTATGATTTGTTTTAAGATTTTATAATAGAATTTACATAATTAATGAGTCTGTGGTAGCCACAATAAAAGTGGCACAGATGACACAGATGGCTCTATGTAATGGAAATACCGAGCTAAGTGTTGTAAAACAGTTGTTCTTGTTCTTACAGTGAAATATTTGAGTTTCACTGTGCAGAAGGATGCATGCAGAGTCTATTTTTACAGTCATCTGCTTAAAGTGGAAAAGTTTCTCTGTGCTCATTGAGAATACAATTTTGCAGAGTCCAATATGCAACGTAGACAAGTGTGATGTGGAAACTTTAAAACCCAGTGCACACACACTGAGAATAGACTTTACAGTAAAGTAGTCAAATCTATGAAAATAAATATATTTGCATATTTACAGATTCTGGAATTTTTGTTTTAGGGGAAGGAGTACAAACATTTTAAAGGACCAATATATAACTTTTCAGGATTAACCCTCTATTGCATGAAATATTACTTAGACATGGTAAAAAATGTTATGAATGTTGTATTACTTAATAATTAATATATTAAAATAAACAGTCAATAGAACTCCATTAGGTTGTATGGACTATATACTTGCCATTTGGCAGCAAATCTATTTTAGCATTTTAGAAAAAAAACATCAAATATAAGTTTAATGTAAAAATAAATAAATATTAAAGTTTACATACTCTTAGTTTGTTATTTGGTGAAGATTTTCCAAAATTCTGAATAAAATCAACCTTCAGTTGTGAGACAGTGATGCTCACATGTCAAATGTCCATGAGAAAATAGGATATCCTGGTCATGTGACCTCAGAAATTGTATGTCCTTCAAAATAAAAGCACCCTTTTCACACGTAACTGTAAAAACTGTAAATAGAGCTTTAAAATGTGCAAAAATCATTAGACCCATGTTATATATTTTGTTGTGTATTCAGATTATCACAAATATTTCCAACAACCATTTAATCACCAGAGTATGAGGCCTGCACAAGATGATATACCTCTATGTTGTTGGAACCGCTGGAAACTCTGTCTTAAACTTGCTTTTTATCCATTTTTAATCCGTATTTTTACAACACACTTTTTTAGATCTTGGTTAGGAATGACTAACACAAACAGCAGTGTCACTGATGTTCAAAGAAGAGTAGTTCAGAGAATCCCTTAAGTAGTAGAGAGGAACCAAATGCAACCTGAGGTAAGAATAGGACACGATAAGATCTATAGTTACACTCACAAGTAGTGAGGCAACGGACTGTAAGATCTCACAGATGAATTCTGTTAGGCCTGAGACATCTGTAACCTCTATAACTCTATATGATTTCATCAGACTACAGAGTAAAACAAGTGCTGATTAATAATTGAGAGCTTGAGAGAAAATATTTTTTTTCATCTCAGATGATGTTGGTCCCGAGATAGAGGTCTTTTGGTAATAACTTAAATTAATTCAGACATAGACTGAGGTGATTAAGACATGCTGATGGGCCACTGTATGAGATTTAGCAGCATTTAGTAGCATCTAGCAGATCAGGTTTGACAGAAATTAAATATAATATTCATAAGTATGTTTCGACCTAATTCAGTCAGAATTTTGTTGAAATTGTGCAAAATGCAGTGTGGTGACTAATTAGTGTAATAGTTGTGAAACCTGGGCCGTGGTCACTTCTGAAAAAAACCTGGATCTTGCACCATTTGCACATTTTTTAAGTTTGGTTAGGGGTCTATATATATATATATATATATATATATATATATATGGGTCAGTGACAAATAATGTTTAATATTTAAATAATGTCATTTATCAGGTGTTGGTTTATTATCATTAAAAGTCCATTTGTACCATTTTTTTAATCAAGATTCTCTGTGATTTTTAACATGAAATGTCAAATGGTATAACTGAAAAATAGTGAAATTTTTAGTCCACCTAGAATATAAAACTTGTTGATAAATGTTTATGTTAATTTTTAAAACTATATATATAGTTTAACTCGCACTTTCTCTCTTTCAGAAATTGTGTAATGAAAAATGTCAAATATTGTTTCAAGTCGTTGTGGAGATCATTTGACACACAAATCGAAATCACGATTAAAATTCATTCAATTGCACAATCTTAGTATTTACTGGTACTATCAGTGTGATGCATCTTTTTAAAATAAAATAAAAGCTTCCAAGGCAGTGGATTACAAGAGATGGTTGGTAGAAGCTCCTCTAGTTTCTCTTGAGTTATCTTTTTCAATCAAAAATGGACTTGCTGATAATTGTTTCCCTGCATAACCACAAGTTTTGCTGTCAGATTTTGGAAAGTCACTAATATCTCTCAGTCATTTCCATTTTGTAATCACCAAAAACGACTTGGTTTTACTTCCTGGGCAAACCAGCCACCAACGTGAAAAAGGCCCACAGATGGTTAACAGGAAATTGTCAGATCAAGTTAATTAAATTGTTATTGAGATGCAATGCTGTTAAGTTAATGAACAATGTCCCCATTTGATAATAATACGAGTTTAACGGTAACATTACTCACAGTAAATTGATTTGTTAAAAGGACTCAGTTTTATACAGACACCAAACTCAACAATTGGGCAATATTTTTGTGGACAAAGTTTATATTTATAGATGAAGAAATCATCTGATGTATTGATATTGAAATGTTGAACTCCATGTTTTAGATGCAGGAACAGGTTTATGTTGGAGTTATACTGAAAAGAGAAAATGAGCAAAGACTTTATTTTAGGGATGACCCAAAAAAAATGGAAGCTTCGAACCTTCAATCGTTGCCATGGTAATTAATTATAAAGCCTGTGATTGTGTCAGGCCTACATTTTTATACTAGGTTTTCTCTTTATATTACATACAGCTTTAAACCTAGTTTCTGACTTAGACGTGATATGTTCATCCTTACAAATGCGGTTTATATTCTAGGTCACTATTCTTATTTTATATTATTTAGTATTAGTTTTATGTTTTAACTGAAAGGGTAATTCTTTTTGCTACTGTACACACAACACTATGTTTGCAGGCTACACAAATTAAGTCTCGTACAAGGCAGAACTGTGTGATCTTTGGTCAAATAAAGCAAGTAGATAACAAAAAGGAAATCAGTCATGGCTTTTAAAACACGTCATATACTGTCATATACTATATGTGTGGACATAGACAACAGAGTGCTGATAACAGACATAAGCATATCACTCATGCTGATACAACTCTGTTAGCAACTATCATTGTCACTACCTCATCCTACAAGACATTTACAACTCAACCATCACAGGGAAACAATATTCAAAGTCAGTCAAAGTCTAATTTATTTATAAAGCACATTTAAAAGTACAGAAATAGCTCCTAGGTATGTTGCCTTTTATTGCCTTTCACAATTTAATAGGTGTTGACTTTGCCAAAACCTGATGTATCTCCTACCACAGTCTCACACAATTTTTCAACTAAACAAAGTGCTGCCTACACAGCAATGGACTTCAGTAGAAACGAAGAATTATAGCTTAAACTTTAGCCACCATTGTCAGCAAAGTGGTGCCTACACAGCAATGGACTTCGGTAGAAACAGAGAGTTATAGTTCGAACTTTATCCATCATTGTCAGCAAAGTGCTGCCTACACAGTGATGGACTTCAGTAGACAAAGAATTATAGTTTAACCTTTAGCCATCATTGTCAGCAAAAACTATAAAGTAAAAGAAAAAGTCTGTAGGGGTGTGTGATTAGTTTTTCTCTGTACAACCAACAAGTATAAATGGGGATTTAGGGTTATAGATATAGCTTTTGCCAGTATCATATGTAATTGGGATTACAAGAAAGATGAAAATGTGAACAGCCAAAATGCCCTGTGGGAAATATAGTCAGTGCTCATGTGACAACAGTGATGACAGGTTGTCTGAGCTCCATGATAACAGTAAATGAACCAGCTGTAGCCTGTTCCCTGCTCAGAGGTTTGCAGAGATAGTAAGTAAAGTCACAGTAGAGAAGGGCCAGTTAAGAAGTGAATAAGTACTGAAAAACAACATGAATCCTGCTGATCTAACTTCTATCTATCTATCTATCTTATATTTTTCTATGCTTGCATTCACATTTTGTATAAATACTCCGTATCATTGCAAAAAAGAAAAGTGCTGGGCTGCTAAAGTGCTACCAGCTGTGCATTTCCAGAAGAGAGCTTTGTGTTTTCACGCTTTGTTTGACACATGGCCTAAGCTAATCAATATGGAAATTAAATTGAATTAGTGTGGTATGTCTGGTTTTTGACTTTCTCATCTCGCCAAACATTATTTGCCCTATCCATATGCCACATATATATAAAATATTTTATTCTTTATTAAAGCTGCTGCTATTATTTACTACTTATTTTGTACTTTTGTATTTAATGTTTTATTTATTGAAGGGTATGGTTGATTTTAATGTCTGTGATGCTGTTTTTCATGATGCCAAAAAAATGTGAATAAAAAAGTAAAAATAAAACAAAAAAATGCTTTAATGGGCATTGTATTTACTTAATAATATTAATAAAACGTATTGACTAGTAGTATATATTATTATTTAAATTTGTATTACATATTGTGTAAATTATCATGGTAGAATGCTGTTGTAATATGTTTATATTTTAGAAGAATGTCAAATAAATAAAGTTTTATAAAATACATTTCTTATTTTCAGTAATTTAGTAGAGTACTGGTTGTTTAAGGCACTAAAA
This sequence comes from Lepturacanthus savala, assembly GCA_030544235.1. Lineage (NCBI taxonomy): Eukaryota > Metazoa > Chordata > Actinopteri > Scombriformes > Trichiuridae > Lepturacanthus > Lepturacanthus savala. The sequence continues at coordinate 2,350,676 of CM060473.1, read as the reverse complement.
CCGTGTAATGGTAATGCAACGTTAATCCATAAAACTGGAAAATATATATATATATATATATATATATATATATATATATATATATATATATATATAAAAAGAACTTTGTAGAGGCGGTAATGGCAGCATGTTTAGTAACGTTAACTTGACATTAGCCAAAGCGGAAAGCTAGCTAGGAGCTAGCTTTTAACGTTAGCATGATTTCTCCCGGTTAATTAGTTAACGTTACTACCACGGATAATTTTACATTAATTTACAAAACAATAAAAGTCTAACTTACCGATTAAACTCACGTTTGGGCAATTATCCAATGTCCTGTGGGTTATATGGAGTCAACAAACGTTAGCTACCAAACGTCCAGAGGCAGAAGAAAAGTCTGGAATTTTCGACAGATAAAAACCGTTAAGAACCGGTAAAAAAAAAAATGGCGGCGACACAGACGTCTTTCACAAGCCCCGAGGCGGGTTACAGCATCCGTTTTTTCTCGATATGCGTTTTTTCCCCCCAAAAAAATCCAGACAATCGTTTTACAGCACTTAATCTAGTTTTGAAGATAATTCATCATCAATAGTCCGTCCATCTGGATGAAATGCAGCCTGTTGCAAAAATAAACAAAAACGCAAATTTCCCAAGTTACCGTCTCAAGATGGCTACCGGAAGTGACATATATTATTGTATTGTAAACCAAAATAAAATTCAATTTTGACCTTGGCAGTAGTTTAAACAATTTTTCCTTAGAGATTTAAAATAAAAAATGGCGAATAACAAGATTAAAATTATCCTTAATTAAATTTTTATTATTTTTCTAAATTAAAAAACATATGAAAATGTTTTAACCTAAAATGATTGGTTATATAGATATAAGGTGATACAAATATTTATATATCCTGTGTAAAACATATACTACTCATAATCCTCAGTAGGCCCCCATCTCTACTTGTCTTGTCTTATTTAAAAAAAATAATAACTGCAGTAAAGGTACTTTACACATATACTGTAATTATAAGTGTACAATAATTCTATTGTATCAGTAAATAATGGAATGGAAACAATGTTGGATTAAGGGTTTTTATTTTATTGTAATGTGCTTATTGCAGAACAGACATATACAGTAGATTTGTGTATTTAATATTATTGTAGAAAAATAAAATGGATTAGCTCTTGCCATTTACAGTAATGAGTGTGTTTAAAGTTGTGTAGTTTTTTTATTCCCATTAATAGTACATGTTCTTATTAATTTTCTACAATTGACATGTCGAAAGCAATTGTCCTATTCTCATGTTTCAATGTGACTTTTAACCCCTTAAAGTCTCCTAACACATCCCCCCTATTTGATCTTGTTGCTTTGAAAAGGTCAGGTCATCATGTCAGGGCAGATTAACTGTAGCTTGTCTAAAGGAAAGGCTAAAAAAAGAGTCTAATTCCAGACAAATAAAGATTTACAGATAATTGAGTCATCTAAGATAAAGTAGCACATATGCTATAGAGACAGAACAATGAAAAACCTCAGGACTGGGAATTTAGCTGCAATGCTTTTGATTATAATTTGACTAAATAGCATGCCTCAAGAATCTCTTAGAGGATGCACTGTGTCTGTTTTTCTGTGGTGAATTACTCAGCTAGTTGAAACAGATGGGAAACTGAAGAGCTAAGCACACTTCATTTTGCATGCAATATCAAGCACAAACTGCATGTAAAATCTGTCTTTCCCCATTTAATGAGAACATACTTATTTCCAAGACCTTGGGGAAAGAATTTTCTCCATTGAAGGTGTACACCGGTATGGACCAGGCATTGCTGTATGTGTACAGGTGCGGTTTGTGACCCACATTCAATTCACAATAAATATTCTTTTCAAAGCAGAAGGCCTCATTGGGACTGCAAAAACATATTTCCCCTCTAACAAAACATGGACACAATGAAGGCATCAGAGCATATCTAAGGTTTGATTTATTTCATTGTCCTGTTTCAGGTTTCTTGTCTCTGAATTCATTAATATTCATGGCCACTTGGGGGCAGCTGTAAATGCAACACTGACCACTATAAAGCAGACAGAGCAACAATAGCATACATCTTTATTTATGTTTCAGGAAACTTTCTGACTACAAGTCCAATATTCACTTTAATTTTAGCTCTATTCTGGTCTCCACCAACTCCTGAAGGAAATGTCTGTACTATACTCACCAGTCAATCATTGCTTTTGATGAATTTGATTATTTGACGCTGTGTACAATGAGGTCAGGGCTTTTTTCCACTGAAAACAGCAGTTTTCTTCAGCAGAAAACAAGGTTAATGAGAACAGAATGTGTGAGCCAGGCAATCAAAGCAATTAGCTAGAAGAGTCCAAACACTCCAGGGAGCTGGGGAACCTTTAGATTCAGGTGATGATTCTCTGTGGATTTGTCATTGTTAGTGACTCCTTTCACATTCCAGTCAGAATGGATGAAGGCCAAAGAGTATGAGGTCTGTCCATGGAAACATATTGAAAAGATAAATCTAGTGTATACTCCATGCTCATTGTCAGGTAAATATAAAAAGGATGGTCTGAAAGGATGATTGGCTATAAGCTGTGAGCTACAACAATTTTAAACTGCTTTTCTGATTATGGTGCAGCAAAGTTACGTATCCACATGCCCTCTTAGCAAATATTTCAGCTCTATTCCTCTTCTCCCTGTGTTTAACATTGTAGGAGTGATGAAAGGGAAACAAAACACAATATAACCTCAACTCAACTTTATTTATTAAGAGCTTTAAAACAACTGCAGCTGAAACAAAATGCTGTATATTCATAGGTAAAAACCAACAGCAAGAAAACAATGCAAATTAACAGTAAAAGCAGATGAAAGACATAAAATAATAAAACAGAACACAATAAAATACCTCATCCCTTCATTGCACCTTCAATAAACAATATCCCCTTATAAAGCCTGAAATTTCTGCTTTACATTAACATTTGAGGTGAATTCAGGCTGCGAAAGATGGTCCTGGTGGATGAAATTTGACTTAAATTGTATAAAACGACTTTATTAAAACAAAACAATTGAGTTGAACAGACATTGTGCAGCTCATCTGGGGAAAAACAGCCAAATGAAGATTTTTCCTCCTCATTCCGTCTGAATTCAGCTTATAAAGAAGACTTCTATATATATATATATATAACCATAAACATCTGTTTTACATGCATAATTAGATCTGTAAACCTGGCTATTCTCCTTTTATGGTAAAATATCCTGTGGATGAACTCAACTCTATTCAATATGACTTTTAACTTAAAGGAAGTGAATTACATAACAGAAAACAAGTTTGCAAAACATCATACACTAATATACTAACCTTGTTAGTATGTTCTTTCCAGTATACCACACATTTACAACAGAAATAAAGCAATTCCCACATATCTACGTCTAATAACATTTTTATTGTAGCTAAAACTTCACCAGATTTAAAGCCAAGTGTCGTCATTCTCAGCTATCTCCACATTGCAGACACATTAGATTAGATTCACTTTATTAATCATCACCCTCCGACTATGACTCACCATATATGATTTGGATTGCTCTAATTGGTATCTATTGCATGTGGGTGTTCATCTGCATCCTATACGTTACGTCAATAAAGTATTTAGTGCACTTTCACTCATGCAGGATATTGAGATAATTAGGCATCCACCCGCACATAAATTGGACAGAAGGCACACATGTATGCACAGGCCAGAGCCAGACTGGTACATGATGAGCCTTTCCAAGACATATCAGAACATTGTGATAATTGCCTCAGACAGAAAGACGTACTCCTGCATAAACATCACCATTATCATCATTATACAGCTCATACGTGTACATAAATTCACCTTAATAGCTGGTTACCAGAGTCTGGGGCTTATTCCTGCAATGTGCCATTATATGGTATCTGTGTAGGTGTTGTCCCCGGCGATGCCAGGCATTAGAGGATGCCCCTTGGATTCTACGCTTTTTGTTTACCAAAGCTCAGCTGGTTTTAGACTCGGTGTGCATTACTGGGCTCAATCTGCTGCATATTAACCTGTGCAGTCACTCCAGCAGCTGAAAAAGTAGCTTGGCTTCTTAATGCTACTTTCTCAGTGTGAGAGACAGCGATTGCATAAGAGGCTCCCTGTAGGTGTTGATGGATGCCAACTTGCCCTGTGTCATTTTTCACTATTGTTCATTCCCAATGTTGAGAGTAACACACCGCAATGCATTGATTTTTTGCTGTAACATGTAATGTAAAAGTAATGTAAAAATGGTAATATTTTAGTTGGTATAAATGCGTTTTTAACTTGGATTGAAGTGGTCGTCATACAAATTTGCTAAAATCACCACGAAATCAGCAGCAGTGAAACATCCGAGCAAAAAAATGTTTTACTTCCTGCAGAAAACGTCAGATATCACAAGATGTTCTTCACATCAGGATGTGAAGAACATCTTTACGTCTCCACCTAAAGAACTGTCCACTTCCTGAAATAGCAGCGGTAATTTAACATTTACAGAGGAGCCATAGTAACATGAAGGAAGCAAGTGGAGCATGAGAGTGGAGATAAAACCACAGCAGCAATAAGGACAACGGTATAGAGATATATTTAGATCAACAAATCCATATTTCCAGTTATTTTGTCTTAGTAGTGTAATGCCTTACACTTTAAATACAGTAATAGTTTAATGTAATGAATTACTTTGGAATGACTGAGTAATTTCCCTTCCATCAATCAGTAACATCCATCCAAAGTTCCTGATTACACAGTTTATTTTACCATCTGGCACCCAATGAGAGCTACAGGAGATCTGGCTCCAACAATCATAGACTGAACATCCCCTCCCTTCATCTACAGTATTATGCTGGAAAAAGAGTGTGAAACGTCCTTGGAGGATTGTAACAACAAAAAAAAAGCTCTTTAGTCAGTTAGAGACGGGGCCAGCTGTGCATTTGGCTGCTTCGCTGCCATGAAACTCCACTTCTGAATTGTTCAGTCTGGCATTGATGTTGTGGCAACCCAGGGGACGGAGAGACAGGATTCACCATAAAACAGCAGATTCAGAGAGATCAAACTATAAAAGTTAGTGTTTAATGAATGATGTAAGGCAGGGGTGTCAAACATGTGGCCTGGGGTCCAGAACCGGCCCATTAAAGGTCCAATCTGGCCCAAAAAAATGCACCAGTTCCTGTTTCTTCATCTTTCAGGGATCGAGGGATAAAATATTTACAGTTCTGACGAGTGATAAGACAAGAGATAACTTCACCTGCTGCTTAAAATACTAAATATTGTTTATTGCACTGCAAAAATGAATGAGTTATTTATTAGAATTAGTCCAATATTAAGTAGAATTATCTTGAATTGGCAGATAATTCATCTTATTTCAAGTTTTTCCCAAATCAGAATTCAGAATTCAGAGATAAAAAGTCCAAAATATGAGATAAAAATGACAAATTAAGATTAATTAAGTCAAATAATTAATCTTTTTTGCAGAAAACAAGACTAAATTGACCAAACTCAACAAGAAATTGTTAAATAAGTAAACATATCTCACAATGGAATATGATATTTCAAGATAATTCTACTCATTATTTGACTAATTTTACAAGATATTTTCACTTGTTAAGATTTAATTCAATGGAATAACTGATTATCATTATGGTAAAATAGCATTTTTTCTCATATCATGTCTCCTGTTTTGTAAATTAAAGGTTAATTAATAGTGTTTAGTTTATTTTATTTGTTTTGAACATGTAAAACTAAATAAAACATGAACAAAAAGGGTTAAAAAAGGAAAATAATATCATTTAATACCAATTTCCATTTTCAAAAAGGAGTATGAAGTGTAGACTTATTAAATCTTTTAACCCTCTATCACTCATATCACATCAAATAATAATAATGCAATTTTCATTCATAATTACAATAATATTAGTACCAATAACAATCATAATATTAATGTAATACATATTTATATTAACTAGAATAAAACTAATTAAGTGATGAGTGTTCTGGCTCCTCCTCCCTGGATTTTAATGTCAATATATTGATTTTATGATGGTTTTTATAGTGAATTACGCTTTAGTTCCATGTTAAAACTATTCTATTATTTAACCCCAGCAACTGATATTTTTTTCGTATGTGTTTTTAGAGTTTTAAAGTTTAATTTTCTCCTGGAATATTTTTTGAAAAGCAGGAGAGAATTTAATGTTATATTATTAATCATATGTTGTTATTTATATGGTCATTTCTACTGGTCTGACCCACTTGAGATTAAATCGTGTCCCGTGAACTAAAGTGAGTTTGACACCACTGTGGTTGTGTTGAAATGCAATGGAAGATTCTTCATTTTATGTTGGTTTCCATGTAGTTCAGGGCTGATTCTCTGTGTTGGACCCAGCTTTTCCCAGTGGAATCACTTTCCCTAAGTGGGGTAGAGAGAGAGAAGCCAGGTGAGTGAATGTTCCACACCTGGCTGATAGTTCATCAATTCACACTCACTCCAACAATACAAAGCTCTTGGTCAAGGGCAGAGAAAAGCTGCCGGTTCACTTCTCTGTGCTACACTAGTTTTATGCAAAGTTTATTCACATGGTTCTGTTATTCATTATGAAACAATGAGTTCCAGTTCCATGCTTTTAGATTCAAATATGAACATGGATTTAACTAATTCTTTCCAACTCTAAACTTCACTAATTGTGTCTTAAACCTTCCTCTTCTTAGATTTTAAATGCATAAAAGAACCAATTAATTTTTTTTATTTGCATCAAGGTTTTTTGACTTTGTCAGGTACCTGTAGTTCAACAAAATAAAACAAAAACAGTGTTTTCACTAAATTATAATATGACTATAAAGCATTAAATAGAGGCAAAACTAAAATCATAAGTGAACTGACTTGTTCTAATCTTCATTTATTATTCGTATTAAAGTTTTATTGCTGAAAAAAGTATTTTCAGCTTTTTTTATTTAAGTTGAAATTGACCCGTAACACCATAGATTTTATTATATATAATAATAAATTTATTTAGGAGATGTGTTCTAATCCTCCAACATCATTTTGCCATTTTTTTAAGATTGAAATCAAGGGGTAAGCTGACAAAAACTAAATATTAAAACTAATATTTTCATGGTTAAGGAACCTTAGATGGTAACCAAGAGATAGTTGATAGATAATGGTTTTAAGTGTATTTTACAGCTGATTTAACCCGTTAACATAAGGGATAGAAACAGCAAACTAACACCAGAGGAAGGTTACTATAACAGGCAGCAGAATTTTTATGTGCACACTAAAAAAATAAAAGTATTTTACTTTCACTTCAATGGCCTGCATGGGAACACTACATATGCATTTCAACATCCAGGAATAAGTGGTACAATTTCCTAGAATATGGTTTACAAACCATTGTATATACTTGGCATATGTTAGACAGCAAATGCATGTTTCTTGTATATTGCAGTTGCAGATTTTGGCACAAACATCCATGCATTATCATAGATTGCTGCTATAAATGTCTGCAGAACAGGGCTAGAAAAGCGTATATATATGCTGCTTTATAAGTAGAGAATGTCTTTGAAAATCATTGAGAAGGAAGCAAAGCATAACAAATGGTGTGTAACAGGAATCCTGTTCTTACTATGTTTGTCTGCTGATCTTGTTTTATTTAAAAAAAGATACTGTAAAGGCTTTTACAGCCATAAGAGAGGTTGCTGATACAAAGACCTAAACAAGGATTGAATGTTGAGCCTGTGAGAGGAAATAAATGCTTCTTTCTCTTTGCTATTCCGGACGGTTTCCTCCTGTTAGTCACATGGAGCCTCTCATCCACACTAATGATTAAAGTCCAACCACTGAAAATCAGAGGGGAGCAGCAATGGGATGATGCCAGGAAACTAAGGTCAATGGCCTCATTTAGGAAATGTTGTTATGGTTCAGCTTCTTCTTATGTAATAATGTTAGCAGAAACCTACACCCAGACAGCTACTGTATTTATTTGTGAGAATTAAAAGCTGTACTTTGCTTATTTAAAACAAAAATGGTTATGTTGGGCTGTGCTAGGGCAAATATGTCATGCCACCATCATAAATTATCTAAGCTGGTTATTAATAGTCAAATCCAATCTACTGTTACTCAAAGGACTAGTTTGATATTTTTGGAAATATGCTAGCTTGTTGTGCTACATATCACAACCCACTGACTTTGTACTGAAGTTTTTTGGGGAAATTTACAATGTAGGACAAAGTCAAGAGGTTGTGAACAATGAGCTGATGGAGCGCTGCATAGAAAATATCCTGTAGATGCCAGATTGAAAACTTAAATATGTTTCCCAAAACAATGAAGAGATGTTAAATGATACCAAGACAAAAAGGCGGAGGTTTCCCTGGTGTTCAGGCTAAATATCAACTTGATTTTCTCCAGTTTTCCATCTATTAATATAAGTATAAGTGACTTAATCATCCCCTCATTCCATTCTACTCTACTATTGAATCACTACTGGTTACTACTACTAAATATCTACAAAAACTACCATTTCACTACTTGTTTGCTATAGTAATAAGTAGTGATTTGTGTAGTTATTATAATAGTAATGAATAGAGAATTGGCCTGTTTCACTCATACTTGGCTTTTTGGGAAAGTTCTATACAATCACTACTCATTCCTTCACATTATTATTATATTTTTTATTATTATATACTACTGGTTAAAGGGATAGTTCAACTCCAGAGTGTTTTCCATGAAAAGTCACACTTTTATTTACCAGCATGAGTCGTAAAATGAACAGAAAATAGAGTCAAGACATTGACAAGGTTAGAAATTTCAATCAGTTTTCTCTCTTCTCTAAGCAGCTAAACTGTTTCCAGCTGTGCTAACATGTTAGCATCAAGGGTTTTATAATCATCCATTATCCTTCTGATCAATGATCAAACACATTGATCCATTAGAACACTGGAGTGATAGTTGCGGGAAATGTTCCTCTATACACCTATGTAGATATTGATGCAGCAAAAACCAGACATTTGCAGCTAGAATAGTCATTTTCCACATTAGTGATGTATAGAGTGGATTTATAATTAGTTTAAAGTTATCTTCATTGAAATAAACAGTGATTTTCTTTAAAAAATAAGGAAATTTCTGTAAACGTAATGACACAAGACTAAGGCTGCTTTCACACCAACAATAATTGGTGGACTCCATTTAAACTAAAGGCGTTTAGTTGGTTTGTTTTAGTTGGTGTGAAGGCATCAATCACAGTTTGGTGCACACTAAATCAAGCAGAGTGAGACCTCTGAGAATCCTGGTCCTCTGGTGAGAACACAAACTCCAAACGTATTATTCCAGTTCATCATGGGAGGGAATACTAGTCAAGTCGAGTGGATTTTATTTGTATAACCCAGGGATGGACAACCCTGGTCCAGAAGAGCCAGCGTGTCCTTAGACCCTCACATCGTACTAAAACAAACCTTTAATGGTGAAAAAAAGGGATTCTTTTCCAGGATGGACAGGTGTGTAATAGATGAAGTGAAACAGGATGGAAATAATTGAATAGAATAACAGAAATATATTGTAGTGTACTCGGAGGATGGCTAATTATTTCATTTCCTGTTTGTTTGAAAATAAACATTAATAAAATGTCAATAGGACTGTTTTTGGTCTGTTTGCGGGTGTGAAAGCGTCCCACGCTGGAGTCTAATGTTAAATAGTAAAAATGTTATGACCTGGTGCAAACAAATAATCAAACTAGTGGCGTGAAAACGCCCTGACTCTGCAGACCTCAGCAGGAATTTAACACAAATTGATTCAAAGTGGCATGGCCCTCAACAGCACGCATGAGTGACTTTTATTCAAAGATTATATTTTGGGCATTTTGTGCCTTATTTGACACTCAGTGGAGAGAAACAGGAAATGAGGGGGGCGAGAATAGAGGAATGACATACAGCAGCAGGATGCACTGGGGATTAGAGTCCATGATGTTTATGGTATCTGATCAACACCAAGTGGGAGTTTCAGTTCATTTTTCCTTTTTTTCTTTCTTTGGTTTTAATGGAAATTGTCCACAAAGTGTTGCTGGTTGTATTAGTATCCCAGTCTGAGGATAATGTGCTATGTAAAGCTCAGAAAAGGACGAGTTGACATCCAAAAAGCACATCCTGTCCTCCTTCCTGTTCCAAAAGTAAACACACACACACACACACACTGTTAGTGTGTCAACAAATATTCGTCCTATTGCATTTGGATTATCGTTAACCTTCTCGCATAGAGCTCACCTCAGGAGGATTTTTTATTTTTTGTAAAAAAGTTCTAGGGAAGATTGATGTTTCATGGACAATCAATGAATAATTTATACAGAAACACTGCTGCACCACTGATATCTGAGCTCAATGTGAGGACGGCTGTCAGAAACCAATGAGTTTGGACATATTAATGGGCTGTGTGTGTGTGTGTGTGTGTGTGTGTGTGTGTGTGTGTGTGTGTGTGTGTGTGTGTGTGTGTGTGTATGTGTGAACATGCTTGTGTTTGTTTATGACTCCCTGTGATTGCACTTGAACAATTGACCCCTGACCTCTGACTCTACTTCCTTGTCCCACACACACACACATACATGTACACACACACATACGCATGTACACACACACACACACATTCACAGACACACATGCACATACACACACGCGGAAATGGAAAGGTCACAAACGTCATTTTGACACACAGACATGTACACACACACTCATGTAAAAACAAACACACACACACACACCTAACACACACCCATGCTAAAGACAAATAAACACACGCACACACACGGAAATGGAAAGGTCACAAAGGTTATTTTGACACACAGACATGCAGGGACACACACACACTCATGCTAAAGATAAACACACACTAGTGCTAAAGAAAAACAAAAACACACACACATGCATGTACACTCGCATGCACACACGCACATACACACACATGGAAATGGAAAGGTCACAAAGGTCATTTTGACACACAGACATGCACGCACACACACACACACACACACATAACACACACACTCATGCTAAAGATAAACACACACTAGTGCTAAAGAAAAACAAAAACACACACACATACATGTACACTCACATGCACACACACACATACACACACATGGAAATGGAAAGGTCACAAAGGTTATTTTGACACACAGACATGCACGCGCACACACACTCATAACACACACACTCATGCTAAAGATAAACACACACTAGTGCTAAAGAAAAACAAAAACACATACACTTGCATGCACACACACACACGCACATACACACACACAGAAATGGAAAGGTCACAAAGGTCATTTTGACACACAGACATGCACGCGCACGCACACACACACGTAACCCACACACTCATGCTAAAGACACATGCATACACACAGTTGCACACACACACATGCGCACACACACACACACATGCGCACACACACACACACACACAGTATTAGTCATCTGTTTTTCTATTTTAGAACAGTTTGTTTCTCTTTGTGTGAGCTTTGATTTAGTGTTTGTTGCATGTGCGTGTGTGTGTGTCTTTATTATGAGTGTGTGTGTGTGCGTGCATTCGTGTGCGTGCATGTCTGTGTGTCAAATTGACCTCTGCGACCTTTCCATGATGGTCCGGCTAAATAAAGGACCAGCCATCTTTCTCCTCTCTTCATATTTGGCAACTTTACTTGGAAATCTGCATGAAAAGCAGCAGCGCTGGAATTCAAGCGGGGAGGTTTTGTGGTTCTGTGGCACGTGCAGTAACCGTCCAGCTCCCGGGGTGTTCCTTATCTGGATCCATCAAAACATCAGCTACAGACTTTATGGTTATTTCATAGCCTGCGTGTGTTGTTTTCAGTCACATGATTCAGTCCTGATTTGGATTCTCATCAGAGTTCTGGGTAGCCTTCGATTTTTCTAAGAAACATAGCACTAATAGTGTTATTACAGCAGAGCCTGATGCCGCCCATGATAATAAAGTGACAATTTTGCCTCTCTATTCGTTTTTTTCCTCTTTTTTTCACCAACCAGGAGGCACAATAATGCGTCAGAGAGTTTATATCCATGAAAAACATGGGAGTAATTGTGTCCGCAGGGAAAACAGAAATGAGTCTCATTTCTAATTCAATAGTGATGCCTTAGAAGGATATTTCTTTAGAAATCATCACACTTCCAGCTCCAAGATGGCAAGGCTTTTATTTTTATACTTTTTTTTTTGTATGTGTCAATTAGTGAATTTTCTTCGATTTGCTGAATCTGGTTTAACAGAAACTAACACAAACTCAAAAAGTCTGTACTGGTGCTGTGAAGATTAATGTCATAATGTTCTCAACAATTACTTTATCTTAGTTTTCCTAAAATTCTGTGATATAAAATATGTGTTTTACAGTAAAAAGGGGGCTTTTATTTTGAAGGACATACAACTTATAAGGCTACATGAGCAGGATATCCTGTTTGGGTTACTCTGTTTTAATTTTTCTAAAAAGCTGTGATATAAAATCTATGTTTTTACAGTTAGGTGTGAAAAGGGGGCTTTTATTTTGAAGGGCATACAATTTATGAGGCCACATGACCAGGATATCCTGTTTGGGTTACTCTGTTTTAATTTTTCTAAAAAGCTGTGATATAAAATCTATGTTTTTACAGTTAGGTGTGAAAAGGGGGCTTTTATTTTGAAGGACATACAATTTATAAGGCCACATGACCAGGATATCCTGTTTGGGTTACTCTGTTTTAATTTTTCTAAAAAGCTGTGATATAAAATCTATGTTTTTACAGTTAGGTGTGAAAAGGGGGCTTTTATTTTGAAGGACATACAATTTATGAGGCCACATGACCAGGATATCCTGTTTGGGTTACTCTGTTTTAATTTTTCTAAAAAGCTGTGATATAAAATCTATGTTCTTACAGTTAGGTGTGAAAAGGGGGCTTTTATTTTGAAGGGCATACAATTTATGAGGTCACATGACCAGGATATCCCTATTGTTCATAGACATTTGACATGTGAGCATCACTGATGGTTCACTTTTATTCTGAAGTTTGGAAATTTTTCTTAACTTTCTTAACTCAACAATTACTTTATCTTCATTTTTCTAAAAAGTTGTGATATAAAATCTATGTTTTTACAGTTAGGTGTGAAAAGGGGGCTTTTATTTTGAAGGGCATACAATTTATGAGGCCACATGACCAGGATATCCTGTTTGGGTTACTCTGTTTTAATTTTTCTAAAAAGCTGTGATATAAAATCTATGTTCTTACAGTTAGGTGTGAAAAAGGGGGCTTTTATTTTGGTAGGATGAGGTCTCAAAGATCGACCCACACACACACACACACACCTACACACATAGGTTGAATAGCACTCTGCTAAACACACACTCCTAAAGCGATTCTGATCATAATTGCTTATGCCCCGGAAAAAAAAATGATGTTTTTATCACAGATTTCACAAGTGAAAGTGCATTTTGATGTCTCCGCCTCTCACCGAGGAAAAAGAGCCTGTTTGTTCTGTCTCTCATTTTTCATCCTGCCTCTTGGGTTTTTATTTATTTTTTTTTTTTTCCAACAGCCAAATTACAGAGTGAAGAAATCTATTTGCCTTCATAAGGTGGAGGAGATTGGAAATGGAAAACACTCGGTGCCGTGAAACGCCCTCCAAACACATACATATTCATACCGTGGAGATCCGGCATCCATCATATACTTGAAAATGAAAGTCCATGTGTGTCATGTCTATGTTCTTTTTCAATATTTGCATGTGAGCTTTGCCTTCAAAGCGAGACATATGCATACATGCAAAGCTCACACGCAAATACCTCACCTTGTAAAGGTGCTTGGTGTGTGGGTTTCATTTTTTTCTGCAGGCTACTCTCCTGTGCAAATAAGAAGCTAATGAGCGTGTTGTGTGCTGTTAGCTGGACTCTCTCCATCCTCTCGAGGTTCCGCTGCCACAGGTCAGGCCTGTTTTATATTCCAGCTGAGGCTGGAGAATAAGGAGCTTAGGGACATTGTGTCTGTATGAATATACAACACTAAACACACAAGTCTCTGCTCCCACAGCCATGACAGATTATCAGTTCCGCCTCCCTGTTACACCTCAAAACACACCAAAACCCATAAATATGGAATTAAACCCTCGTCTTGTGTTAGATTCTAAACGCATGAAAAAACAACTTAAATCTGTTTGTTGTCAATAAATTTGTGTTGTTAGGGTCAGTTTTGACCCAAAATAAGATTATAAAGCAATAATTATAATAACACTCAAACATTTCAGCTTTAGTGGAATTTCATTTTATTATTTTTATCTAATTTAGCTGCACAAAAACTACCAATTCTCTCTGATTCTTTTGAGGTTCATTTTACCATTTTTTAAAATTGATATTGAACGGTTTACTGATTAAAAGGAGGCTAGAGACCCACATAAAATATTAAAACCAATATTTTCAAGCTAAACAAAAGCTGAGAAACAAATTGTTTGACTGATAATGGTTTTAAGTGAAGTTTACAGCTGGTTTAAGACATGGAGCCGTTAAAATAATGGATGGAAACAGCAAAATAACACAAGAGGAAGGTTCAAGGCATCAAGGTTTTATTTGATTTTGTCAGATGAAATTAAATTATAAAAGGCTCTGGTTGAAATTATGACCTGTGACAATAATTTCAATATATATATATATATATATATATATATATATATATATATATATATATATATATATATATATATATATATATATATTTCTAGCTTTTCTATTCAAGTAAATAAATATGGGTTCAAATTGACCTGTAATACCATAGATATTGACTAAAATGCATTCAAGAGATGTGTTCCAATACCATTTATTTATATATTTGATTATATTTAGATTCACTTTATCATTTGTTATAATTGAAGAAACTATTTGGTTGATAAATAATGGTTTTAGTGTATTTTACAGCTGATTTATGACCTGTTAACATAAGAGATGGAAACAGCAAACTAACACCAGATGAAGTGAAAGTCGGGTCATCGCTGCAGAGGCGACTAT
Source organism: Lepturacanthus savala (assembly GCA_030544235.1). Classification (NCBI taxonomy): domain Eukaryota; kingdom Metazoa; phylum Chordata; class Actinopteri; order Scombriformes; family Trichiuridae; genus Lepturacanthus; species Lepturacanthus savala. The sequence continues at coordinate 2,335,655 of CM060473.1, read as the reverse complement.
TCCTTTAGTGTCAGTGTGTGTGTGTGTGTGTGTGTGTGTGTGTGATTGAAGAGAAAACAGGACAAAGAGGCTCAGATCGTGTGTTGAGACACGCTGAGAAATCCCCTAACTGCCCGTCAGCATAAATCAATTACAATCCACCGAAGGCCCGCTGACCTCAAATATAACAAGCTGTCACAACAAGTGTGTGAGTGGGTGTGTGGCGGCATCTGTGTGTGTGTGTGTGTGTTCAGTATGTTTCATGACTTGAATACAGTATGTGACCCTTGGTGCAGGATGACACATTCAATATGTGTGTGTGTGTGTGTGTGTATGTGGTATTTGGCAACAAGCTGTAATTCCTTATAGACTGGTCTCTGTTTGTTGGCAGGCAGCATTAAGCTGCTTCTGTAGCGGCCTACTTCTCATGTCCCACTGTGATACAAGATTTTCCAATGACATCTTGAACTGCCATTAGCCCACAACACACACGGACTATTTCCTGAAACTGACTTGCTGTTTAGAGCCATTACACAACGACGGCTTCTAATTGTTTTAGACGACATGAACGCTGGAATAAAACATGTTAACCCTTTATTGCATCGTATTATTTTATTTTATCATTTTTCTAAAAAGCTGTGATAAAAAAATCTATGTTTTTATAATTAAGTGTGAAAAGGGGGCTTTTATTTTGAAGGACCTCCAAATTATGAGGTCACATGACCAGGATATCCCTATTGTTCATAGATATTTGACATGTGAGCATCACTGATGGTTCACTTTTATTCTGAAGTTTGGACATTTTTCACCAAATAAAGAAATTAACACATTATCTGGGGTCAGAAAACTTGATTTTTTTTTTTTACATTTAATTCAAATTTGATGTTAAGTTGTTTTTATCTAATATACTAAAAAAAAGTCCCATTGACAAATGTAGCATTCATTTTCCTTAACTTTCTTAACTCAACAATTACTTTATCTTCATTTTTCCTAAAATTTGTGATATAAAATCAATGTTTTTACAGTCAGGTGTGAAAAGGGGGCTTTTATTTTGGTAGGATGAGTGAGAATTTTATTGAAAATTTTGGAAAATGTTCTAAATAAAAAAACTTGGACGACATAAACTTTATATATATATATATATATATATATATATATATATTTTACATTTAATTTAATTTTGATGTTAATATTTTTTTCTAATATATATATATATATATAAATTCCTAGTGTATACAACCTAATAGAATCCCATTGACTTACATAGCATGAAACTATCCTGAGACTATTTTTTACAACTTTTTCTTATATTTCTTAAATAAATCTATTATTTAGGTCATTTTAAGTAATAACACAATCAAAACATTATATAATATTATAATAATAATATATATAATATTATATTATAATATCATATTTCATGCAATAGAGGGTTAACACTCTCCAGTAGTTCCTCCTGTAAATTACCTTTTTTTTATATATTATTATTATTATTACTTCCTTTTCTCCTCCCTGATCTTGTATCATGAGAAAACATGCGAAATTAAAACAAAAAAATCAGCGATAACGAGGTTTTTCAAGAAGCTTTATTTCCAAACTGGAGAGGAATGATGACAGATGGGGGATAGATTGTAAAACTCCGACTGTGCAGTTTTATCCAAACACGGTGGAGGAAGAGACAATACAGACGGTTTCAAGGGGAAAAGCGCGGTGATCCAGAGGCAGATTACTGCATCCGGCACCTTTAAGCCAAAGTTTTAACTTCAAAATAAACAAAAGCAGCAGTCTCACCACGTGAAGCCATGGTTTTGGAGGGTTTCATAAGATATTTTAGAAGAATGAGTCCATGACCTCTGTGGATATTTTAGTGATAATTGCATTGCTATAGCTGTGGGTGTTTCTGGACGGGAAATAGCCAGAGATTTTCCTCTGGATCGTTTTTTTTTTAATCAGTTATTAGAATCTACAAGCAGCTCTGTGTGATATGGACTGAAGCCTTATTGTCCTGCAGATCATCCAACTGAAACTGACATTTTCATGTTCAATTACATTTTGAGGAAAGGGTAGAACAGTAGGACTGGGGAGATTATCCTTTTCTTGATAAACTGTACATCTATGAATGTGCTTGTATCTGCGATTGAAGACCTCACCGTACTACGACTAGATGAAACAACAACAGCTGCATTGTAGGTTCTGCATTATGCACATGATTCAACGCTCACGTTCTTGCAATTTGAACACGAACGCACGCTCTCCTCAAAACCTGAATACTGCTCAATCTCACCAAGCCAGAGCCTCGATGGTATAAATTAATGATGCTCAAGATATTAAAAATCTGTACAGTGTTCTTGCTCTTTAAACAGTTCCACTTTGCTTGACTTTCAGAATAAAAGCACGGTAACTGAACAATAAATAGATAACAGACAGAAAAACATCAAATAGTTTCAAATAAATAATACAGTTGTTTTTTTTTTTCAATCTTTGCCTCCCGTCACAAGACACCAAATAGAAAGGAATACGTAATTAAAGCAACATAGAGCCAGATATCACTGAGTCAGGCTGGTGTCCTAAGGCCTTTTGGTCCCTTGAGGGGTGATCACTAAAAAGCCGTGTACTCAATATGACTGCTAAACACTGAATTTAGGTTCAATAAGACTTTATGGACGAGTAGAAAGACAGCAAAGTGATGCCTGCACCAGCAAGTCTGGTCTCTATTCTTATCGTTACAGTAGATCTGTAGAACGTAGCAGCCAGAAGAGGCACTAACATATTTATACAGAGAAAACAATAAAGTCAACACACACACACACACACGCAAACACACACACAGGCACGCACACACACACACACGTCAGCAGAATTAGACAATTAGTAAAATTGAAGTGTTGCTGCTGACAGCCCTTGTCCCATTGAGTCAATAAGCCTGCGTGTCGTTCAGTAACAGACACGTTTTTGTTGTTTTTTTTGTCAAGGAAAGTGAAGAAGCTCATTGAAAATGAAATAAATAAATGCACCATTCATCCTCTCGCCCCAAAACGCGACACGTAAGAGATTCACGGAGGGTGACGATGTGCCGCAGGCGTTAGCAAAGAGTGACTCAGCCAAATGAAACCTATGGAGGCTTGATTTTAGGGGTAAAGTTACACGTCCATGTTGTGCATCTGTCCTTTACAGTCAGTTTAAATGTCTACCTGTCAATATCAAGCAGAAAATAACACACACAAGACTCTTATTTTGTTCAGTTGGTGCAACTCTCATGATAAACTGTAAAATAACCTTCAAACCGCTTTTAACAGCTTTGATTGATACTTAAAAATGTCCCAAAGGGTCAAAGGGAGTTCACTGGGATGATGGGTCAGTCCATACATGTGGTGAAGTTGAAGTTAAAACAGCGAGCTAAGCAGATGAGAGGATCCCACAATCTTGAATTTACATTTCTAGTTTGTTTTTTTTTCTCTCGAGTCCAAAGTGCACCTCAGCTGTTCCTGCGTCTCGTGAAAGGGTGAAAGCTCCAAAATTTGCAAGTTTCATTACAAACAACCTGAGTGTCCGTTGTGAACCGTCCAAGAGCCGAGAGCGAGGTACCTGACGTGGAGGCTTTCCGTATGAAAGGGTGCCCCTGTCTGTGCTATCGCATCCCAGATCTTCAGAAACGTCCTTTTGTTGTCGCACCCTCAGATAAAAATCGAGGAACACATGTTTGCCCTGCAGCCGCACGAATTAAGACTGCAGACGTAAGAAATCACCACTAACCTTGTGTGCTCCTTGTGCTCTGTATTGATAAATAAAAGGCCCTAGGCTCATAGGAAGCTAAGGTCACTTTTCCTTCTCTTTACCTGCTTTCTTTCCCCTAATAGTCCTGGCTTCTTAACGAGTACAAAAACTGTATATATTATATAAACTGTCGATCCTCAGGAGTGAATTCAAAACTGATTGATTTTATCTGTAAGTCATTCTTTCATCCCTGTGTGCGTACGTTTCTTCTCCTCCGTTTCTCAGCATTATCCTTTATTTATCGTGATTCTGGAGATAAATTCAATTCAAATTCATTCAAAAAACGTTATCAGCAAATACTGAGATGCTAAGCAGTTTATTGTCCTGTGTTCGCTCACACCCTGTAAAGGTTTACTGTGTTCGTTAGCTGCAATCTGGACTCACACAGTCCAAGTTGCCAATTTGTGCACGATGTTGGCTCTCAGTTCTTAAATTGATGCTGGATTTTTTCTACAGTTCAATAGGTTTTTAAAACAGCCCTTCGTGTTGTGAAAAATGAGGGCCTAAATGATCAGTTTGTTTATTTTCTATGTCTCAGGAATTGCTAATGACGTGTGCCCATGTCCTGGATCTGCATGCTAAAAGAAAGTACCCTTAGTGCTTCTGCACAGTATCTTTTTGAACGCCTTCCTAAAGTCTTTGTTGAATATGGTGTAAATGACCGGGTTGAGCGAGGAGTTGCAGTACCCGATCCAGAAGAAAAAGGTAAAGAGCGGGTCTGGGATGGTGCAGCTGTCCGGGCACACGGCCTTCAGCGAGTAGGAGAAGAAGAACGGGAACCAGCACAGCACGAAAACGCCGATGACCACCGCCAGGACGAAGGTGAAGCGTTTCTCCCTGTTGACCATGGCCTTGCGCCTCGCCGCCCCGGGGTTCTCCTCCGTTTTCGACTTCCTCCCGGGCACCAGCCGAGCCCCTTTGGAGGTGGCGAGCATGTCCCGGTAGCGCTTGACCGATGCCGGGGAGTGGATCCCGCCTCCCGCCGGCGACCCCGGCATGCTGGCGCTGCCCCGGCCGCCGCCGTGGCTGTGCTCCATGTCGCTGTCTGTGCTCGAGCTGTCGCCGTTGTTGTTGTCGGCGGCTTTTTTCCCGGCCGCCGCCGGCTTCTGCTGCTGCTTCTTCCCCTTCTTCCCGGCCTCTTTGGCCTTGGCGGGAGCCGAGGTCGGGATCGAGGGGCTTCGGGAGGAGGTATCCGGGGTCACGGGGGTCATGGCGGTGGAAGGCGACGGCGGTTGGAGGAGGTTGTTGGAGGCGGGGTTCTGGGAGGTCTGGGACACTGCCTGGGAAGGAGAAGGCGTGATGGCGAGGGTTGGGGGTCTGGTGTTGGAGGTTTTGTTGGACGAAGGCGGCGTGCTCTCTTCCTCGTCCTTCCCGTTGGCCTGGACGTGTCTCGGTGGCTGACTCGGCGTGGCGGAGCCGACCCCGTCCTTCCTGGGCTCCCCGGGCGGGCACCTCGTCCTCTGCTTGGCGATTTGGTAGATTCTGATGTAGACCAGGACCATGATGAGGCACGGGGCGAAGAAGGAGCCGATGGTGGAGTAGAGGATGTACCAGCGCTCGTTGTTGAGCTGGCACTGAGGTCCCACCCCGCTGCCCAGGTCCCCCTCGCCTTTGCTTTTGTTCAGCGAGAGCAGCGGCGGGAAGGAGATGATGGCGGAGATGAGCCACACCACCACGATGGCGGCCTTGATGCGTCTGGGAGTCCGCTGGCGGCCGTACGTCACCTTGACGATGGACAGGTAGCGGTCCAGCGAGATGGCGCAAAGGTGCACGATGGACGAGGTGCAGAACAGCACGTCCAGCGCCAGGTAGATCTCGCACCACAGGGACTTGAAGTACCAGTAGCCCAGCAGCTCGTTGGCGAGCGAGAAGGGGATGATGAGCGTGGCCACCAGGATGTCGGCGGCCGCCAGCGACACCAGGAACAGGTTCTGCGGACCCCGCAGGGACCGGCTGGTCAGGACGGCGATGATGACCATGATGTTGCCCACGATGGTGAAGAGCACCATGAGGGTTATGGCGGTGGCGAAGGCCGCCGTGGCTTCGGGGGAGTACGGGGCCAGGTTACAGGGGACGGAGGCTCCGCTGCTGCTGTTCCAGTCGGTCAGCTCCACGGAGCAGCTGCTGTCCATCACCGAGGCCATGCTGGGGTTAGCGTTCCACGAGTCTTCATGAATAAAAAATATATGTATGATACATGTGACACGTGTATTTCACTGCTTGGTCTGTCAGAAAACTACTACAACTCTGGAAAAAATGAGATACCACTGCATTTTTTATTTCTAAAACCAGCATCTCTACATGTATTCCAGCCATTCCATGTCCATATCACCTCATACTCTGTCCATATTGCATATATTTATGGGATTTATTATTTCTAGCCTTTATTATATTTTTATATCAGTGAATCAGGCGGCTACGGGACCAGGGAATCAAATTTGGTTCATATGTACATGTGCTGAATGACAATAAAGAATCCCTGGATTCTTGAATTCTTGAGAATCCATTCCAGCCATTTCTGGTGAATTCCAACACATGAACACCTCATTCTGCATAAAGAGGAACCAGGATGGAATAAATTCACCAAGAACAATGATAAAGACTGTGGAGAACATGACAAGACACATGAAAACTGGAGTTATTGCACCAAATATTCATTTCTGAACTCTTCTTAAGTGGAAACATTAGTATTATGTTGTTTTAAATGAATTTCATCATGTTTGGGGTCTGAAAACATTGATTTTTTTGATAATTTTGACCATTTGTCATTTTCTGCAATTAAATGATAATATTTTTATTTGGAATTTGGGGTAAATGTCGTCAGTAGTTTATAGATTCAAACAAAAATGTTCCTTTTGCCCAAACACAAACCTAGAAGTAGTAAAAATCTAAAATAACTGTGGTCTCTTATTTGTTTCCAGAGCTGTAAATCACTGTTTGGGTTATTAATAATTGCCAGAAAATTGCTTACATCAAATATGTGATTACAATAAAAATCTAATTAGTGTAGTCTGATATAATTACCTCAGTAATCTCTTTGTCTCTGTGTTGTCTCCAAATGTTAGCTCCCCTGCATCCTCCACGGCTTCTCTTCCAAGTCCATTTTAAGCAGCATGCAAAACAATCCTTGGCAATGCGTCAACACACGGATCAGCGGCGTTTTGCTTTTCAATTAAAACGCACTCGGCTCTTTGTAGAACACATTTCCTCCAACCAACATTTCCCCCTTTTCTCTCTCTCTCGTGTGTGTGTGTGTGTGTGTGTGTGTGTGTGCGCGCTTGACGTCGACTGCTGTGCACCAACCGCTGTGCGTCAAACCAATTTGTCAGACTTTAAATACAACTTCTTTAAACATGAGATTCTGAACTTTTTACGCATCGGATTAATCATAGTTGTGTAAATCTGATGATCTGATTCGTGACAATTTGAATATTTGAATATAACCTATGAAATTAGAGGAAATTATCTTGACAACTGCGCGATGTCCGTGCGTCCTCGCTGACCAACTCATCCGAGCAGCGACACGGATAAGTGAAATAAAGTTTAATATGATGTGATATTTACAGTCATTCCGATCCAAACGACACAGGTGTCACCCGCCTCCTAAAACATGGAGGGGGGAACCTGAAAAAACGTCTTCAGACAAAAAACAACTCAAAGTTTAACCTTAAGCCGTCCAGCTCTCTGCGTCTTCAGCCGTGAAACGATCCCCGCAGAGAGCGGCTTTTAGCGCGCGTCCCATGCAGCTGCTCCTCGCTCCTCCCGGCGCGTCTGCCTCTCCAGAAGTTGAGTCCAGCAGCAGGACGCCGGGGTTCAGCCGCTCCGCTGGCGCACATCACAGGCTTCCACACGGAGCAGCAGCAGCAGCAGCATCTTCTTGTGACGGCGAAATCTAATAAAGCGGGTGCCTCCCATCTCCCTCTTGCGCGTCTTTTTAGCCCGGTGATGTCATTGTGGAGCTGTGGGCGTCATGGGATCCTTAGTTTCTCTACCCCTCTTCCTCCCCACTAACCCACCCTCCTCCCCTCTCTCTGTAAAGTATATACCCAAGCGGATCAGGAACAGTTTGTTGGGTGGCACCGTTGATGCCATCTGCTTTTACGCACGCGTTTCACACTATTTCAGGGGAATCGTGCACTTTTTTTCTCTTTTTTCCACAGCTCCTCACTCATCATAATCACCATCATCAGCAGCAGCATCATCAGCAGCGTCATTATAATCATGGCGCATATGGCTGATCAATGCTGTTCAATTAAAACGCCCTCTGTGATCCCTGGTTTTGAGAGTTTGCTCTTTTCATGCGTCTCCCTGCATCCTCCCATAATTTAGAGCCAATAAACATCTTCACTGCAGCAGCTGGGAGGTCGAGTAAGTTATTCAAGGGGCACTGACACTCACAATTTATCCAACCCCCATGGTTACAGGCCTGCACTCAGGATTTTGAGGTTACCCCATGTGTCCCAAGGCCCATGGGGTAAGATTTACTGCTCTGCAGAGGGATGTTACGAGTTGGACTTTATTTGTATTCATGCTGCTGCTCACACTGAACTGAGCAGGAGCAGGATTTGCATTCATCAAAAATAGAAACATACATGACTCTACATTATATAAATCTAAAAGAAAACTATCTATAAACACACATCTATACTGCAACCATGCATGCAAGCCTCAGATATATTGAGAAAAACCTTCTTTTATTTTGAAGAATGATTATTGAGGCATTAATCTGTAAGTAATAAATCTCTAAGTTGCCATGTTTTTGCCTGTTTTTACAATTATGCATGAAAAGGGGGGCTTTTATTTTGGAAGGACATGCAATTTATGAGGTCACATGACCAGGATATCCTGTTTGTTCATGGACATTTAACATGTGAGCATCGAATTTTGGAAAATTTTCACCAATTAAAAAATGTAGTAAACTTTATTATTATTATATATAATAATAATTATTATTATTTAATTTAATTGTATGTTATTTTATTCTAAAATGGATTTTTTGCCGTTGTCTTTATTCAGACTTTGGGAACATTTTCAGCAAATATAAAATTAAACTTGAATTTCATCCTATTTTAAAGTTATAATATTTTCAGGCACAATATCTATTATTTAGGTCATTTTAGGTAATACAAACATTTTTTACCATGTTTAAGTAACATTTTATACAATAGAGAGTTAAAAATCTGGTAATTGCAACCAGCATGTTGCATAAACGTGTGAGTAAAACATGAAATATGTTCCATGTCTTTGAATGCACCGTGTTCCTTCCACCACGGCTCACAGCGAGGGTGCAGGGTACGAGCACACGGCTCCGGCTGCAGCTTTCTGTTCATACATCATCCCTTGACTTCCATTTAAACCCCTGTGTGATACGCGCCCTGCAACAAGAAGCCAAAGGCGTCCCCTCGTGATTTGTTGCCTACCTGAGATCAAGTGCCCGGTTGTTTAATCAAACCTGCGTCATCCTCTCTGTGTGTTGTTTTTTTCCCAGAGTCATAAATTAAGCAGCAACAGAGTTCATCCTGTGGTGTTTAGAAGTTTAGTTGGGCAGCTGCTGGCCTCACACACACACACATTCACCCACCTACACGTCCACACACACATTCTTATGAATGGCGTGTGGGTAGGACGTCCTGTTTACTTGTTATTGTAGCGCGTCCCCCCACATATCGCAGCTTTAATGAGAGAGAAGCCCAGCGAGGAATCACAATGGGAGCCCTGCTCCTCTGATGATGTGACCTCCAGCAGCCAATAACAGCCCTACATTCAGGCTCCACGCTACATATTCTAAATATAAAGGGATGGAGAATAAAGCTTTTAGCGGCAGAGAGTGCACTCCAATCAAGTGTCTGTGTTTCCGTGGGTGAACCGTGCTTAGTAACACGCTGAAAATGCATTCTGGGGGAGAGGGGGGTGACACTGATGCCAAGGTTATTAAAGAATTTGTTGTATAACAGCCTGTGCTACAGGAAACGTGTGTAAACGCATGTTAACCTTCTTCCAGTGTTGAAATCCCTTGTGTTCATGTCTTAAATCAGCTGTAAAATACATTTAAAACCATTATCTCATCTCTTGGTGACCTTGTTAATGTTCCTTAACTATGAAAATATAGGTTTTAATATATATTTTAATAGTTTTTGTCAGTTTACGCCTCGATTTCAATTTTAAAAATGTTAAAACGAACCTCAAGAGAACTAAAATAAAAGTTTTATTTATTTTCTTTCATTTTAATATTATTATATATAATAACATATATGATGTTACGGCTCAATTTCAACTTATTTACTTCAATAAAATTAACAATAGAACCTTGATACAAACATTAAATGAAGATCAGAACAAGTTCATTTATAATTTCAGTTTTATCTCTAATTAAAACCGACGCTAACAGCACAAAGGTCATAATTTCAACCAGAACATTTTAGAATTTAGTGAAAACACTTTTTGGGTTTTATTTTGTTCAACTACCTGATAAAAGTCATTGATTGTTGATGCAAATAAAACTAATTAAGTGGTTCTTTAATGCATTTACCTTCCTCTTGTGTTAGTTTCCATCTCTTATGTTAACAGGTCGGTTTTTGTCTTAAATCAGCTGTAAAATCCACTAAAAACTATTATTAATCAACTAATTTGTGTCTCAACTTTTGGTTAAGTTTCCTTTTTTTGCCAGTTTATCCCTTGATATCAATTTTAGAAAAATGGTAAAATGATCCTCGAGAATCAAAGAGAATTACTTGTTTTATTAATTTTTATTATAATTATTTCTTTATAGTCTTATTTAACTGGGTCAAAAACTGACCCTAACAACAGAAAAGTCATAATTTCAACCAGAGCGTTTTATAATTTAGTGAAAAACTATAACATTTTATTGAATCTTAATGCAACAAACACATTCCTGAGGTTATTTAATGCATTTAAAATCTAGAATGAAGGTTAAACCGTGCATCAGCCTGGACTGTGTCTGTAATTCTTGAATGAAACTGCATCTGATGTGGTAAAATAAATAAATGCATCCTCTCTGTGAGAAAAACTTCATGTGATTTTGGGGAAAAAAAAGTCATTTGTATTCACAACATCTCCCAAAATGTCTCCTGCTGCAGAACACGGTGTTTCATAACTAAGAAAAAGTGAAGGGAAATTGTCTATAATGAGCCTAAATAAGTGTGTGAGGGGTCAGAATAATGCAGGGTTGTTGCAGGTTCAGCTGCACATTACGACTCAGCTCTGACAGAACTGTCCTGCCCTCTGGATCGTTGCAGTTTGGGCCTTTTATGAGTTGCTGGTTTGATTCTGCCTCTTCCTTCCTGCCCATTTGCTGCTGTTCTTCCACATTCTACAACAATCAGTCCTATTTTCTGCATTTCCTCTGATTGTAGGGCTGAGACTTTTTTAGTTTTAGCTCCAGTAAGCTACGGATTAATGCATTTATACACCTAAGTGGGTTAAATTATTGGGAACAACTAGGGAATGCAATTATCAGTGAGGGTCCTCGGAATTACAGCAAGTCCTGTATCTGTGTGTGTGTGTGTGCAACCTGCAAACAATTACAGGGAGCACTCCCAAATGGTCATAGTCATTTTCCTGACTGCATTTGTAATAAGTACTGCTGCTGCTGCTTGTGTGTGTGTGACAGAGAGGAGAGTAGGTGTGTTATATCACCACATTGTGATTCTCCTGCTAACAATATCACACATACTGCTTATCACCTTTTAGCGGTTTCCTGCTGCTGGGATCTATTGTTGCATCTTCAGCCTGGAACAGCACATCCAACAAGTGTGATCCCTGTACCGATCTAATTATCTCCCATGTTTTCCTCTTGTTGTTTTTTGGACATACGGTGCAGTCACACACACACACACACACACACACATATATATAAAAGCCTTAGAGAGCTGGTGCCAAATCCTAATGTGCAACATAATACGATTGCTCCTGACACTGGTTTAATCTGAACAGGGATATGAGTCGGTCTTAATGAGGCTCAATGACTGAGGAGCCGAATGCAGCGCGAGGAGAGAAGTGACATTTCAATTAAAGAGAGATGGAACTATCATCTGGATGAATTAGTGACAGACCCAAACGTCACTAGGAGTCATAGGAACGTGTAAAATGGACAATCGTGTGGTGCGAAACTGCACCGAGAGGAAGTGATAGTGTGAAACGTGTGTGTGCACGTTGAGGGTTAATAGATAGATGAGCAATTATGTAATTAGACTGAAAGCAAGGAAGGAGTTGCTGCTTTTCTACAATAAATAAACTCAGTGCTGCTGCAGGTAATGAACAGTGTGGTGGCGTCATCTGCTGGATCCTTTTAAACCAGGAGTCTACTCATATGAAAAGCTGCCACTAGAGGTCTCTGTCTCACTGGAAACTGATGTTCAGACCTGCACAACAGGCAGAAATGTAGGTATTTCTCCACTGAAAATGTACCAAAACCTGACTCCTCCCTCTGCTCTGTCTTACAAATATGGTTTAATTCTACTTGTATAAAGGCTGGAGAGATGAGACAGTCAGAAACTTTGTAAAATACAGTTTTAAGAAGCATTTATCAGGTAAATGTGGAGAGAGTTAAACTATCTGGTAGTTTTTATGGTTACACCGCATCACATTTCTGTCACTGACCCTTATATATGTATAAAAAACTCTTATTAGATGAGAACCCTGGGACAAAATCTTGTCTGTGGTCTATTTTGTGTTAATTTAAGGGTCTTTGACATTAAAAAAAAGATTGAGAATCACCAAAGTCAATTAATAAATTGACATATGTAAAATAACAAATATATAAGTTAAGAAATTTAATTAACCCTCTATTGCATGAAATATTAGTTAGATATTCTCAGGATAGTTTGATGCTATGTAAAGGTTGTTTACAATAGGAATTTATCATATATGATAAAACAAATGTATTTTAGCAAATTACAAAAAAAATCAAGTGTCAACAAGTTGACTTACCCCAGATAATTGAACTCTGGTGGAAACTTTCAAAACATCCATGAGCAAACAGGATATCATGGTCATGTGACCTCATAAATGGTATGTCCTTCAAAATAAAAGCCTCTTTTTCATTGCTATGTAAAAAAAACAGATTTTATATCACATATTTCTTAGAAAAATTAAGATAAATTGTTTCCTCATGGCAACACTATGCAATAGATGGTTAATGTCCTTCAAAATAAAAGCCTCTTTTTCATCGCTAACTGTAAAAAACAGATTTTATTACACGTCTTTTTTAGAAAAATTAAGATAAATTGTTGCCACATGGCAACACTATGCAAGAGAGGGTTAATGTCCTTCAAAATAAAAGCCTCTTTTTCATTGCTATGTAAAAAACATAGATTTTATATCACGTCTTTTTAGAAAAATAAAAATGCCTGGGCTTGTTTAACTTAAAATATCTTTATTTTACTTTCTTTAGATAAGACAAAGAGGTGAAATTATATTCAGGCGTTTCCTGTGAACTTTTTCTCATGTTTCCATCATAATAAATATATATTTTTATTCCCAGACTTATATAAAGGTCAGTGACATAAATGTGATGTGGTGTAACCCTAAAGACTTGCTACCACATAGTTTCAACTGGTTATAATAGAGGGTTAAATATACAGCTGAATGGAAACAAGTGTGATATGTTTTGACCTATGGAGTCATGTGGTTCATCGAACAAAGACCTGAATATAGAATATATCAGTGGAGGTTGATAATAGTCCTGTCAAAATGAGGAAGCAGCATAAGAGCTTCATGTAAGGTGTTTTATTGCTTTATTCTAATTAATATGGACTTTCCAAACTTCCCTCTTCTACTTCTGTCATTGTTCTCTTTGTTAACAAAACTCCTGCTGACAAACATCCAAAAGCTGCAGTCGAGTGGATATGAAACGTACGTCAGTGGTTGTTGAGATATCAGGCTGTAAAATCCATTCTCTGTGGAGAATCCTCCAAAAATACTCAGTCAAACAGCCTCTGACTCCACGAGAGGGAATCGAGTACATCGAGGTCGGAGGGTGAAACCACGTCTTTGTCATGTTCTCTGTGAACAGCTCTCAGGAATCGCTGCTCCGACTATTACCGAGTGTGTAGAGCTTGTTTAAAACAAAGTGTGGAATTATTATAAAGAAACAACAGGACTGAAATTCATTCTCCAGCACGGGTTTTATTTTAGTAGAAAAAAAACAGCAGGAATCAATGAAACCTCCTCTTGTAGATTCAGTATAAAGTGCAGTAACAGGCAGCAATGACACAGCCGCCCTGGAATATTAAAATAATAAATACAAAATCTATTTACATCATAAAAACAGCTCGTTCCAGGTCGAATCTTCTAATCAATCCCAGGATAAAGAGCGATTAGACACAAACTGTGGTTAGTGCGTTTCTTCAGAAATTAGACAGTTTGTCCAGTATTGCCTCAAGTAGTTTAACACAGTTTTGTCTCATTAGAAAAAAATAGCATGTCACAGTGGCCGGAAATTATGAAAGAATGACTTTCAGTACACACACACACACACACACACACACACGCACACACACACACCCCTACGACATATAAAACATCAGGGTAAATCACCTCAGCTGCTCAAACCTGCTGGCTCAGAATCAAAGTTCATAACGTGCTTATTTATATTGTCAAGTGCCATTTGTTGCATCAATTGTTGAGATTCACTGATTCACGTGACGCCAGCAACACAAAAGCTTTTCCTCTGAATGCATCAGGGCACATTTTACTACCATTAGAGTCCTGATGCTTTGAGTTTTAACTTAAAAACCGAACAAAAAAAGGCCTGATATCACCCATCAGCGGTTCTCTAAGTGGGCTGAAGTAATGCAAATGCATTTTTGTCATGGGTTTCATACACTTTCTTTAACCTGCTATGGTTTGATGTTTGATTTTTTAGGTCCCTGATAAAATTTGACTGTATCTCTGGAACAAAAATAAAGAGACCACTGCATTATTTTCTCCTGAAATCAGCATCTCTACATGTATTCCAGCCATTTCTGTTAAATTCCAACACGTGAACACCTCATTCTGCTTAAAGAGGAACCAGGATGGAATAAAGTCACCAAGAACTATGGAAAATAAGGGTTATTGCACCGAACATTAGTATTATGTTGTTTTAAAATGAATTTTATCTTGTTTCTTTGCATTGTTTGAGCTCCATTTGTAATTTTCTGCAAATAAATACTATAAATGATCATATTTTTGTTTGGAATTTGGTGGAAATGTTGTCACTAGTTTATAGACTCAAACAGAAATGTTCCTTTAGTCCAAACACAAACGTAGAAGTAGTAAAATCAGACAAACTGATCATTTTGCAGTGGTCTCTTATGTTTTTCCAGAGCTTTATAAAAGCAAAACTCAGTTTGGAACCCTGCGACAAAACCCTATTGAATGTGGACTCGTGGTTTTCAGATATTTGAAGTTTCTCTTCTTCATCCCTGGCAGAGGACGTCGGTCTCGAACTGCAGCAGCTGGCCCATGAAGGCCAGGTTGGGGGAGATGACCTGACGCCGCTGCTTCACGAAGTCGAAGGCCTCCTCCAGCCGGACGCGCTGGGCGTGGATGAGGTAGGCCAGGCAGATGGTGGCGGAGCGGGAGATCCCCGCCTGGCAGTGAACCAGCACCCGACCACCGCTCTGCTTCACCGAGTCTGTGGGCGGGACGGAAAGAGGAAGAGACACAGATCAGCTCGGTTGCTCTGCTCCGTTTAACAGCGATTTTCTGTGATGTCACAAGTTTTTAAAAAGCAGAAATGCGCTGGAATAATGTTTGACAGGAAGTCATTTTAAAATACAGCTTTAAGAAGCATTTATCAAGTCTCTCACAATGAACATTTTGTGGTCATGTTGGTTTCTTGTTTAAAAATAAAACATTTAAATATATAATATATATAATCCACCTAGAATATAAACTAGGCACCAAGTTTTTATGGTTACACCACATGGTAGTTATGTCACTGACTCACATAGAAATCTTTAAACATATGTCTGGAAATAAAAACATTTACTCCGCTAGTGGAAACATGAGAAAACGTCATGAAACACCCACAAAAACAGGAAATCTAGTTCATATAGTTTCACCTGTTTGTCTTTAACTAATGAAAGTAAAGTGAAGCTTGTTCTGTTTAACACTATTTCATAGTGTTGAAATGTGCCAACAATTACTTTATATTCATTTTTTTAAAAAAAAAGCTGTGATATAAAATCTGTTTTTACAGTGAAAAGGGGGCTTTTATTTTGAAGGGCATACAATTTATGAGGTCACATGACCAGGATATCTTGTTTGCCTTTGGTTCTTTTAAATTAAAATTCAGTTGATAGATGTGTTTCCATATAGCAACAATATGCAAATATGTAAAATTCTCAGTATAAACCTAATTGATTTACATAGCATGAAACTATTGTTACAACTCTTTCTTACATATATTTTTATATATCTATTATTTAGACCATTTTAAGTTATAAAAACATTCAAAACATGAGTAATATTTCATGCAATAGAGAGTTAATCCAGTTGTTTTGTAGCTAAATGATTAAACTAAAGCCTATAAAGAGGATTATGGTGCACAAGCTGCTAAGTTTTGGAGATATTTAATGTTTAATTGTAAATAGCGACTCATTTAACTATGTGTTAACTAGCTGTGGGTTTCATCTGATATTATAGAGGAGATAATGAGTGAAGTGTTGATTAAAGGTAACAGTGGAGGTTAGTGACTCACCGATGAAGGCGATGGCTGTGGAGAAGGAGGCTCTGATATCAGCAGCCAGGTTGTCCTCCACCGTGATCCGCAGGTACTGAAACTCTCCTTCGTAGGAGTTTGGACACGAGGAGGAGACGTTGAGGACGGCGGTGATTCCTGCTGCTGCCAGACTCTCTCTACGGGAGGAGTGGACGGCGCTGCCTAAAAACAGGAAGGGCAGCAGCTCCACTGGTCCGTCCTGCAAATATAGAATTAAATAGGTTTTAATTTCAATTAAGAATAGTTTAGTCTTTAGTTATTCCAGCACATAGAGAGGTTTCAGATGTAAAATATGTTGATGTTAGCTTTTATATTACAAAAAAAGGTAAATGATCCAACCTGATCATATGCAGGTGTCCTCCGGCCGGTCACTACCGGCTCCGGTTCTGTTAGGAGGTTTTTGTTGGCAGAAAAAGTACAGAGCTCAGGGTAGGCCTCTGAAAATCCCTCAAATCCACCTAAAAATGAGGTCAGATACTGTTAGAGCCCCAATCCTCCTTCAAAACACATTACACACACAACTATAGCCCAATAAGTATGTGGTAAACATGAAAAGGTTATTCCTTCAGGTTTGATTACAACCGTTTAAATATACACACACACACAATTTGAAAACCTTTCATATACAATTAGATTTATTTGATAACAGGTCAGTGACAAATAATGTTTGGCAAGATGAAAAAGTCAAAAACCTTTTAAAATACAGTTATAAGAATCACTCATCAGGTCTCTATATGTACATTTGTGTTATCGTTGGTTTCCTGTCATTTTATTGTCCGTTTGTACCATTTTTGGCACAAAATGTCAAATGGCTTAACAGAAAAAGAATGGTCATTTTAAATATTTTATCCTCCTAAAAGTAGTTGATAACATGTGTTTTAAAAGTGTTTTTAAGAGCGTTACACTATCTGTTACCAAGGTTTTAGAATGACACCACATTGGGTTTAATTTTACTAACACTTACAGTATAAAGTTGGTGATATTTTATATTATTTTTACTGTTAACAAATAGGTCTAGTTGTTATTGTCATGATTATTAGTCTAGTTATTAACAAAAATCGAGATTTTATTTGTTTTTTTTACACAAAATGTCAAATGGTGTAACAGAAAAAGAATGATAAATTTAAATTATTAAATGATTTTAATTTGATCCACCTAGAATATAAAACTTATTGATAGCATGTGTTTTTATTTAGAAAACTGATATCAAGTTTTTAGGCAGTTTTGTCGTTGTCCTTAAGAACAAATACAATATATAATACATATAAAATCGTGTGTGTATATTTTTTAGGCTCAAAATTAGATATATTCAACTTTTACGCACAGGCTGCGTCTATGCGTAAAAGTCGAACTTTTACGCAGAACTTTTACGCATCGCTCCTATTAAGTTCTCCAGGCTTGTTACCTTGTAGGAAGCAGATCTGCGTCTGGACCTCGTTCTGCAGGGCGGTGAGCAGCATCTGGGCCACGCTCTCCGCCTTCACCTCGGCCACGGAGCCGCTGCGCTCGTCCACCACCACCACTAGCGACACCTCGCCGCGCCGCAGCCGGCCCAGGAGCGCCTTGTTGGGGATGAGCCACTCCAGAGCCACCACGGAGCCCTTGGACCTGCGGCGCAGCATGGAGTTCCAGTTCACGTTGCGGGACTCGAGGATGTGGGCGAAGGAGAAGTTCAGGAAAGGTCTGCAGTCCAGGACCACGCAGCCGGCCGAGGCGAACTGGTCCACGGGAGTCCTGAGGACGTGAACCAGCTCATCGCCGCTGATCTCTAAAGGCTCGCTGCTTGATGTCATGGCTGGAGAAAGTGGATTAAAAAATAACTTAAGCAGAATTTAAAAAAATGTTGTTTAAACTTTTAAATAAAAATATGCAGCCTGTTTGTGTTGTTTGATAAACTAGTGTTTTATTTATTGAGCCTCCTTGAACTCGTCGCTCGCTCGGATCCGAGTCAGTTTTAAATTCTCTTGTTCATTGACAACAGCTGGGTAGAAGGGGGCGGGGCCAACGCGAACCGCCCTGTTTTCCACAGCAGGAACGACGTCACGAGGCGGAAGGACCATATATGGTGTGCCCGGCACTCCTTACATGGACACCAGCGTCACGCCTGACTTTCCAACCGCGCACGTGGTCGTTTGGGGTTATCCCGTGTTTTTTTTTGTTTTTTTACGTCATCAGTTCATGCTGAGCGTTTAAATCCTCGATCCTTGGCCTGTAGAATAAGGAGAAGCTGCTGAACGTTGGCTCCGTTTTATTCCCAGGCAGATAACAGATGTTTCTGGGCCTTTTGTGCTTTAGTCAAAAAAAAAGAGAAAGTAAAATGTTGCTCGGTGCAAACGCCAGAATAAACTTTTGGATCATTTCATGAGAAAATACCACGAATGTAGAAGAATTAGACACTGATCCTGGATGGATCAGAGCAGATGGAGCTGCTGGATTTTCCACTTATTGATTACAAGGTTTCATCAATACTCTCTGTCTCACACACACACACATCATTAAAACTAGTTATTAACCATTATTCATTTAGCAAAATGTATAAAATACAGTTTTATTCATCATTCATCAGGTCTCAAAATGTACATTTTGTGCTCATGTTTGTCACGTTTGTAGCATTTTTGTACAGAAATCACACAGAATGTGGTGTAACTGAAAACAAATGATATATATTTAAATATATGATCCTCCTAGAATATAAAAGTCATTTTTTAAAACCTTTTTAAGAGAGTTAAAGTATCTGGTACCAAGTTTTTAGGGTTACACCAGGTCACTGATCCACTTACAGTATAAAGCTGGTGATATTTCACATTGTTTTACTGTTAACAAACACCATAAAACACCCAAACCAACAGTGTGTTACTCTAGTTAATTTAACTGTGTGCATCATGGATGGATTATCATTAGTTTTTGGAAAATGTGCCATTCTAAGGAACAGAAGAATAAACTTTATGAGACTTTTAAGTCAGAAAATGCGATTTTACGGTTAATTTTCCTGTTTAAACAATAATTTGTGAGGAAAAATGGGATTTGGAGAGGAACTGGTTTCTTAAAAGGGTTTTAAAAAATTAAAAACAGATGCTATCAACTAGTTTTTTTATTCTAGGTGGATTAAATATTTAAAAATTATCATTATTTTTCAGTTAATTTTACATTTTGTGCCAAAAAATGAATGATTTACACACAAATTGATAAAATAGACTTTTAAATAACAAGAAATGAACATGAACACACCTGATAAATGCTTCTTTAACCCATAATAATCCACTGTGACTCTGGTGTCGCTGCCCCTTTAAATGTTAAATGTGAATAATTCCTCATTTCCAGCTTTATCCTCAACTTAAACTGATAAAGGCCCTAAATAACGTGTCCTATATTACATTTAACCTGTTCCCACCACAATTCTTAATTAAACTGATGTAAAACAACTGTCACATCAGGATTATTAACCTTAAAATAGTCATGAAAACCAAGAAAACCAAGAAAAATGTATAACTAGCAAAGTTATAACTGTGATATATGCAAATAAAAAGACTAAATACGTGATATTAAACACAAAAACAGCAAAAACTGCCAAGCTGATTTATTCAAATGAGGAATAAATTTACCATAAATATATAGAACATCACAAATCTATGATACTGGGAGTTAGTATTCCAAGAAATGTTTCAGAAATGTGATATTTGATCTATTTAATATCACTGAGAATGTTCCTTAGAGGAGAAATGGCTCCAGGTTCTTATGGGTTAAAACTGTATTTTAAAAAGTTTTGGACTTTCTCATCTTGCTAAACATTAGTAATAGTCCTGGATATAGACACTTATTTAACTGTGATTGAACACACAGGGAAATAGAGTCAATACGCAGTGTTTTATCAGTG
Source organism: Lepturacanthus savala (assembly GCA_030544235.1). Classification (NCBI taxonomy): domain Eukaryota; kingdom Metazoa; phylum Chordata; class Actinopteri; order Scombriformes; family Trichiuridae; genus Lepturacanthus; species Lepturacanthus savala. The sequence continues at coordinate 2,315,301 of CM060473.1, read as the reverse complement.
TGGGCTGATTTATAAGGTGTAACATGAAGTCTTTGACTTACTCATGACCCACATTTAAATCACATCCCACTCAAACCTCTGACTAGTTTCCTTATGATCCCACTTCCCTTCTCCCCCTCATCCACTCTCCCACTTTCCCACTTTGTCATGATCCCTGCTGAGGCTGCAAAACGTCAGTCCACAGCACACACACACACACACACACACACACACACACACACACACACACACACACACACACACACACACGTTCATCTTACCCTGTGGGTCATCGGTCAAATACCTACACTATGGGGACCACCCTTTCTAAATGAGACAGACATAGTTGCAACTCGAAAAAATCTTTCAGACTAACAGATAAGCAAACAAACACACACACACACACACACACACACACACACACACGCACACACACACACACACACACACACACACACACACACACACACACCACGTATGTGACCATGTGGGGTCCAAAATACCTACACTATGGGGACCACCCTTTCTAAAGGAGAAATACATAGTTTCAACTGTAAAAAATCTTTCAGGCCAATGTCCCCACACACACACACACACACACACACACACACACACACCTGTTTATCTGACCCTGTGGGGTCATCTGCCAAATACCTAAATCATGAGGACCACCCTTTTTTCTTTTTTCTCCAAAAAGTCTTTTGAGGCCAATGTACCCATTAAGAAAGTTAAACACCCCCCCCCCACACACACACACATTCCTTTATCTATGCATGTGGGGTCATCTGTCAAATACCTACACTCTGGGGACCACCTTTTCTAAATGAGATAGACATAGTTTCAACTCTAAAAAATCTTATAGGCCAATGTCCCCACCAAGATAGATAAATAACACACACATAAAACACACACACTTATTTATCTGACCCTCTGTCAAACACCTGCATCATGGGGACATGACATAATTTCAACTCCAAAAAGTCTTTTGAGGGCAATGTCTCCACTAAGATAGACAAACGACCCCCCCCCCCCCCCACACACACACACACACATAACATACACATACTCATCTATCTGACCTTGTGGGGTCATCTGTCAAATACCTACATCATGGGGACCATCCTTTCTAAATGAGATAGACATAGTTTCAACTCCAAAGTCTTTTGAGGTCAATGTACCCATTACGATAGATAAACAACCCCCCCCCCCCCCCACACACACACTCCCACACACAGACACACACATACTCATCCATCTTACCTTGTGGGATCATATGTAAACTACCTACATCGTGGGGACCATCCTTTCTACATGAGAAAGACATAGTTTCGACTCTAAATAATCATTCTGGTTAATGTCCCTGCCAAGATAGATAAATAACACCCCCACACACACACACACACACACACACACACACACACACACACACAGTTTGTGACGAGATTGTCTTTGTCTGAGGGTGTTTTTCTTTTTTTAAATGTTCGCCCCCATCACATCAGCCCTACAGGAAACTGCACTGTGCATGCATCCTGTCATCACCGATGCAGGTCTCAACCCCAACACACACACACACACACACACACACACACACACACACACACACACACACACACACACACACACACACACACACACACACACACACACACACACACACACACACACACACACACACACACACACACACACACACACACACACCATATCATCACAGTCTCAGAACCCAGACTACCCCCGAATAAAACTATTTGTCAGAAACCTTAACAATAACCGATGGTTTTATGGGTAAATTCCAGGATGTTGCGACTCATACGAAATCAACCGCTCACTTTCATTTTCAGTTGTTTCTTGATCTTTTCCTGTGTTGGCAAATCATTGCGTGTGTGTGTGTGCGTGTGTGTGTGTGTGTGTGTGTGAAAGTGTTGACTCTGTCTGCTTTTACATTGACGTTGTATTCTAGGTGCTGACGCTGCATAAAGCAGGAATTAGAATGACCACACATGACATAGTTGTTGACTCGAGGACGTGGTGGAGATCATGAGAGATCTTTGTATAAACAGAGGCGGCGTTTTTAGAATCAGAAACAGCTCATGTCATCTAAACGTCAAAGAGAGAATAATGTAGATAGAAGCTAAAAATGGCCGAGTGGGGACTTCAGATAAAACAAGTGATGCAAACCATTTCTAGGAATAATAAGGGTCAGTGACTGACCCTTATAAATGCAATAAAACTACACCATGAATCATTGGAGACAGGCTTGAGGAACTTTTTAAAGGTTCCAAACATTACATCATTCAATCTTCACTGCAGCCAAGGCTTTGATAATGTTTCTGAGGCAATAGTGTTTTAAATCGTGAAAAAAAGCAAAACGTTTTATATAAAAACTAAGTTTTTAAAAGGAAAACTCATCAGGGTAGTTCATATAATACATGATATTCAGTTTTATCATTTTTATTTGTTAGAAAAGAGAAAAAACGTAACATTTTGTGTAAAAACTCACACAAAATCATGATAAAAATGGATTTTTAAATAACAATAAACCAACATTAACACACATTTTCACTGGCCCTAATATGTTCGTGGATATCTTTAACTTTGTTGGTGTTTTTTATGGTTGGGTTAAGTCTCTCCTTCTATTTAGAATAGAAAACATGGATGAACACACATTATTTGTCACTGACCCTGATATGAGCGAATAAACATTAAAAGAAACCAATGATAAAACCATCTGTTGCTGTTTTATGACCTGCCACATTTAATTAACCCGTTAAACTCCAGGCTCCCCGTGAGATTGCTCCACTAATCATGTACAAATATAGTGAAGCTATACATCAAATTAAACAGGAGAAACTCCACTACAAGCACATATAAGTCATATTTACACACACCAAACACAACTCCAACACCAAGCTAATTAATTAACAAATATGAAAATCGGTATACGATCATAAAGCCAACCCACTCGCCACATTTTGATGGCTAGCGCTCTGATACTTCATGTTACACAAACAAATGACATCTCATATGAAAGCTGAGACTGTGACGAGTCCAACGGTACCATCAGTGTAGCTTTATGACAAAAACTCAGTAAACTAGCAGCCAAAAAACACTACAGTAAAAAGTCGCTTGTTTGAAGCGACGAACAAAAAATGTGTTTTTTTGTTGCTGTTTTGGGATGAAAATGTTTATTTGAGATCAATAAATGGTCGTTTAGTGTCGACCAACATCTCTGTGTTTATTCCAGATATACCTACTGACTATGGGGATGTCCTAAACATAAAAAAGGGCTGGAGGTCAAGGGGTTAATTGGTTTTATTTAATCCAGGAGTTTCATCCCATCCCTGATTCTTCTCATAAACACCTGAAGGGAAGTTATGTGGTTTTCTGGGGACTTTTTTAACCATTGTTTCATTTTTAAAGATAAACACATTAACACGCACAGACTTCCTGATATTAGATTTACATGGCATGTCCTTTCTAGATGTGAAAATATTCAATGTGATGTGAGTGAACTCTTGCCGTCAAAGCTGTTTATTTACCGTAAACATCATATTAAGTCGCATCATATTCCGTGTGTTCTTCCTTCTCTTCGGTTATTACGCAGCTCTCCTCTGAGTCATCAGCCTTCTACGAAGAAAAATCACAAGCTGAGACTGAAACTAACAAACAAATAGTAAAAACCTGCCCAGCGTGTGCTCTTTGTCTGCACAAGTGTGACGTCACACTCAAAGAATTTAGCAATAATTAAACTATTATTAACCCTCTATTGCAGGAAATATCACTTAGACATGACCTAAATAATAGATATATTTAAGAAATATAAGAACAAGTTGTAAGGATAGTTTCATGCTATGTAAGTCAATGGGACTCCATTAGGTTTATACACTAGGAATTTATCATATTTGCATATTGTTGAAATATGGAAACTAATTTATTTTAGCATATTAGAAAAAAACTTAGCATCAAATCTGAATTAAATGTAAAAAAAAACAGATAATGTGTTAATTTCTTTATTTGGTGAAAAATTTCCAAAATTCAGAATAAAAGTGAACCATCAGTGATGAACAATAGGGATATCCTGGTCATGTGATCTCATAATTTGGAGGTTCTTCAAAATAAAAGCCCTCTTTTCACACTTGACTGTAAAAACAGATTTTTTATCACAGCTTTTTAGAAAAATTAAGATAAAGTAAAATAATACAATGCAATAAAGGGTTAACATGTTTTTTTTCCAGCATACATGCAACAGCAACATCTAAATTAAATGTTAAAAATTTTCAATATTCTCAATTTTCAATAAAATTCTCACTGGAAAACAGGATATCCTGGTCATGTGACCTCATCCTACCAAAATAAAAGCCCCCTTTTCACACCTGACTGTAAAAACAGTCAGAAAAGTAAAAAAAAAAAGAAAGAGGGTTAAGAAAGTTAAGACAATTTCATGCTATGTAAGTCAATGGGACTCCATTAGGTTGTTACACTAGGGATTTATCATATTTGTCAAATGTCCATGAGCAAACATGTGACCTCATAAATTACAATACCTTCAAAATAAAAGCGGCCTTTTCACACATAAGTGTAAAAGCATAGATTTTATGTCCCAGCTTTTTAGCAAAGTGCAGTAGAGGGTTAATAAAGCCGTTCTGACGTCTGATTCAGACTGATGACTACGACCACTTCCTTGTCTCGCGTCATGTAGTCTGTCGCCCTTTGTGATGTCACATCTTTCACTCCCTCCCTCCTACGTTCACTCACCTCAGGACGGCCGTGAGGCCCACGCTCCCCGCCACACTCACGGCTAGGACCACGGCCATGACCGGCACCAGCAGGTCCTGGGCTGACTGGAAAGGTGAGTGTCTGTCTGCCAGCGGAGGGGAGGGCAGGGTGAGGAGAGGCCGATGAGTTTGGGCAGGTAAACTGGTGACTGTAGAGAGAACACACACAAGGCCGTCGATACAGACTCACCCTCATATCTGAAGGTTTATTTGGTTAATTTAGCTGCTTTCTGATGGAATTTATTACCATTATTACTCATATATATAAAGCCTCTAGTGCGTAGTGTTGCCATACGGCTACAATGACTTTATCTTCATTTTTATAAAAAAGATGTGATATAAAAACATGATTATTTCATTTTTTTATTTTGAAGGACATACAATTTATGAGGTCACATGATATAATATGCTAAGATTTATTGCCATACGGCAATTATATGCAAATACATACATTTCCTAGTGTATAGAACTTAATGGCGTTTTATTTCTTCTAAAAAGCTGTGATATAAAATCTATTTTTTTATAATTAGGTGTAAAAGGGGGCTTTTATTTTGAAGGACATACAATTAATGAGGTTAATTACAGATTTGTGTAATTATCCCTCTTATATTAACCCGATATCTTCTTTATATTTCTTAAATATATCTATTATTTAGGCCAGAACAAATCTATAAAATCTGTTTTTAAGAGTCAGATGTGAAAAGGGGGCTTTTATTTTGAAGGATATACAATTTATGAGGTCACCTGACCAGGATATCCTGTTTGCTGTTTGCTGTGAGCATCACTGTCTCACAACTTCACTTTAATTTAAACTTTATTTATTTATTTTTATTTACATTTAATTAAATTTTGATGTTATACATTTTTTCTAATATGCTAAAACAGATTATATTTGTAAATAATATGGAAAATTCCTACTGATTTTTAATCATATGTATTTTTAATTAATTTAAATTTGTTCCCTTTTAATTAACTGTTTTTAAATTGTATGTTTTATGTAATGTAATGTTGTTGAAATGTGCTATAAAATAAACTTACCTTTTACATACAACCTAATGGAGTCCCATTCACTACAGCTTTTCTTATAGATTATTTGTAATATATCTATTATTTAGGCCATTTTCAGTAATAAAAACATGTTCTACCATGTCTGAGTAATATCTGGTTAATTACAGGTAATGTTCTTTTCTATTTAAGGCCACGCTGCCTTCAGTAACATGTACAGACAAATATACTTCATGAGACAGAGGAGAAAAACAGGAAAAGAGAAAGAAAACACACCCATCCTCCAAAACAATCGACAGCAGCTGCCTTCACCACAGACACAAACCACAGAGAGATATACGTAAAACACACAGGTGAAAGGATAATTAAAGCTGTAAGATAAGCAATGATTATAATAGTTGTAGCCTGAATTTATAGAGCTTCTTTCAAGAGACCCAAGGAGCAAATGAGGTGGAACCAGGAGTCATAGACTTTAATGAACAGGTGAGTCCCCAGAAGGTGGGAGCTGCCACACTATAAGAGTGGAGGAGGTGGAAAAAAGTCAAATCTGAGACCTGTGTAGAGGTGGAGGAGGATTGTGTAGGAGATGAGGGGCTTGAGCCAGTGAAGGTGATGTTCTACCAGGGTTTCCTGAGTTTTCTGAGACACCGGAGCCTGTAAAACTACAGTAGTCCAGGCAGGAGGTGATAAACTCACAGCTACAACCAGGAGCAAAACTCCCATTTTATTAATGGAGGGACAATAAAAAACATACTATACTACTATAATAATCCTCAGTCCTAATGAGACTAGGAATCAATTAATCAAATCTTTCATGGAGGACACCCCACGTCCCTCCTCCCTCCCCCTAGTCACCGTTGCTATGGTAACTTACATCGTTAGAGCTCGTTAACGATCATTGAGTCTGATATTAACCAGCAGACTGGTAAAAAAAAGAGTGTGACATGCTGATTAGATGAGTATGACTAAAAAAAAAAAACAGCATTTGGACTAAACCACTTTGAGGAATAAGGGGGGGGGATTATTCAACAATTAAGAAAAACATTTCTTTAATATTTAAAATTATATAAGATTTTTTTGGGGCGGATTTACACCTTTATTATTTACCTGTATTTAAATTCTACTGTTTCATTATTTATAGTGGATTATTACTAATGATTTGGTGCCTATATTTATATATATAATGAGCTATTTGTCAAAGGTGCTAAATGAACCTGTCACCTTTTACATTCTCAGAGCTGAAGTCTCCGGGAAATGTTTGTGAGGGCGTGTCTGGATGTTTACCGGTAAGTAGGAACAGGATCTTCCAGAAGTTGGTTCCGGCGTTTTTACTTATTAAGATTTGAGGTTTTTAGGGTTGAACACACACAAAAAAACAATAAAACTAGTTGATAGCATGTTTAGCACTTACAGAATAAAGCTGGTGATGTTTTATATTGTTTTAATTGTTAAAAAATCCCATGAAAACACCAAAACCAACAAGTTAGTGAAGTTAATTTAACTGTGTCCATCATGAATGGGTTATCATTAATATGTAGGAGTGGGATTAGACATGTCAGACATAGAGAGAAGCAGTTTTCATACAAAAAAAGGATGATTTTCAGAGGAATTGGTGGATATTTCTAGGTGACTTGAGTAATATTTAAGTCAAATCAGAGTAATTCTTATATTCTATATCATATTGTTATTTAACACTTACAGACATGAAAATACACTCAGTGTGGGATCATTTATAATATGTCTTTGACATTTAAATCACTCTGACATCCCACAAAATGTCTTTAGGAGCATTTAAAGCATTGTTTTATTATTTAGACTCTATTATGATTTGGTGCCATTTTCACCTGTTACTGTCAGAGCTGGGAATGTTTGAGGAGGGAGGTGTGTCTATATATTTACCAGTAAGAAGGAACAGGATCCGGTAGAAGTTGGTTCTGTTTGGGTCCTGCAGGGAGCAGCGATACGTTCCCTGTTCATCCACACGCAGCTGGTTTAAAACCACAGAGGAGTCGGCTGTTACCACCACGGCCTTGAAGTCACTGTCAGTCAGCTGCACACACAGGAAGTGATAGTGATAGTGAGTAGGTGTAAAAACTACCACGCTGTATATATGTGTCACCATGAGATAAAAGTGTTAGAACATGCTGATTTATCAGTTTTCCTCTAAATGGTCCTAGTTTAATGTGTCATGTGACAGATGATGATGGTCTGATGTGGATTCTGTTGCTGTAGGATGAACTCCTGACTAACCAGGTCTAGATCATGGGGTTCTGCTTAGCTCTAGAGCTCTAGTCCTAGAAAAGACCCAGACATCAGGCTTCATCCATGCTGATATACAGACGGGGGTTAATTAACCAGAGAAACTTGGTTGGAGCAACTTTACACTTTATTTAAGTCCATTACTGCAGAAAAGCTGGATGTCTAAGTTGTTAACTAGTACTGGATTCATGAATATTGATATCTGTCTTTTTTGGGTCGTTGGGTAGTTAACTGATTATTTTTGTACCATTTACAGTGAATCCAGAAAGTATTCACAGCGCTTCACTTTATCCACATGTTGTTATGTTACAGCCTTATTCTGAAATGGATTCAATTCTAAATTCTACACACAACACCCCATAATGACAACATGAAACAAGTAGAATCCATTTCAGAATAAGGCTGTAACATAGCAACATGTGGATAAAGTGAAGCGCTGTGAATACTTTCTGGATTCACTGTAAATGTCCCATATTCTACACTTTCCTGTGTTTTATAGTGAATTTTTTAACCAGATTTGAAGCAGCAAAGATCATCTCAGTATAGTTTTCCACTTCTTTTCTCCAGCTTCTTCCTCCTCCTCTTTAAATGGCTGTTGGTGGTGACTGTATAGTAGTGACATCACAACTTCACGGAAGTCATGACTGCTTGTTTTAAGGTTTCTGAATACAGGCTGTGTATGTTTCTCTGTGGATTGAGTGTTTTTTAAACATGGGACAGTATGAATACACTCTCTGCTGTCATATATACAGTAAATATATATAGAGCTCTAATAAATCTAGAAGGTTTCACTGGAATTAAAGAAAATAAAGGACAGCAGTGAGACCTTTCTGGTTCCTGGCTCCCCAGGAGCCCAGGAGTAGTGGTACTCTGGTTTCCCCAAAAGAAGACGATGCCACGGGAGGAAACAATTCAACACGGCCTGGCCTCCCTCCTCAGCCTGCAGCGGGTACTCTGGAAAAAAGAGATGTTTTATTAACAGTAAATATTACTTAGACATGGCCTAAATAATAGGTATATGCTCACATGTCAAATGTCAATAAGCAAACAGGATATCCTGGTCATGTGACCTCATAAATTGTATGCCCTTTCAAAATAAAAGCCCCCTTTTCAGACCTAGCTGTAAAAAACATAGATTTTATATCACAGCTTTTTAGAAAAATTAAGATAAAGTGTAACAGTAGGTTAATTTGCATCAGGATTACTTTGATAATCTTGTTCATTAGCCTGGCACATGGATAGAAGAATGGTCCACCACACACACACACACACACACACACACACACACACACACACACACACACACACACACACACAAACAAGTACATACATACCACCACAATCCTGCTGGCCTGAGGGAGAGGAACAGACGTACGTCCTGTAGCGACAGGAGATGCAATCCATTACTCTCCGAATCAGAAGCCCTGAGAACCACACACACACACACACACACACACACACACACACACACACACACACACACACACACACACACACGCACACACACACACACACACACACTGATTGTAGAACAGTATGTCCACATTGGTGCCTTATCCTTCTATTGCAGCAAATGTTACTTAGACATGGTAAAAAAATGTTTTGAATGTTAAAATGTCCTAAACAATAATTTAAGAAATATAAGAAAAAGTTTTGTAAACTCAAAATTGAATTAAATTTTTTTTATTTGGTAAAAAACTTTCCGAATTCAGAATAAAAGACAACCCTCGGTTGTGAGACAGTGATCACATGTTAAATCTACATGAGCAATAGGGATATCCTGGTCATGTGACCTCATAAATTGCATGCCCTTCAAAATAAAAGCCCCTTTTCATGCATAACTACTACTATAACTATGTAATAGGGGGTTAACAATGATGCAGGGAGTAATAAACTTACCACACTTGTTAGGACACAGTCCTGAGGGGGAGAGAACAACAACTGATGTGAAACTAATGCATCTCCAACACAGAAATGACTTAGAATAAATGTCCCTGCCTCAAACTGAGCAGAACACTCATTGTTATTCAGGCTAATTACCATCACGGATGAACACGTCCAAGTGTTGTTCTAGGATCTTCTTGCCTTTCTCCATAATCTGAATGGCTTCAAATGTTATGGATCCTTTAATAACAGAGAGAAGATCTGTTGGACAGAGAGTTACCGACCTCTACACATCGATTAATAGTTTATTTTTGTTTCTTACTGGTGCGCTGGGACTTCATGAAGTGGTCAAATTCACTCTGGTACTCAGTCCTGGCTCTGTACAGCGTGGTGGGATCTGAGCGATGGAAAACACAGGGTTTTATTATTTCCCTGTGTCGTATCGCTGATGTTTTCCATCGGTAAACAGAACCAGAGCCATAAACCGCACCATAAAACAACATCACGGATCATCAATAGCACAGAAAGATCCATGACTACGGTTTAAAAGGAAAACGAGTTAGAGTCAGTGAAAAATAATGATGAAAAAGTCCAAAACTTAGTAAAAAACAGTCCATTTATATCAATATATTTGACAAAAATCACTATTTTGTGTGATTTTTTGAAACAAAATGTCACATTTTCTCTTTTTCAACATATAAAAACATAATAAAAGTGAATATTATGTATTATATAAACTACCCTGAGGAGTTTTCATTATAAAAACACAGTTTTTTATTTCAGTGTTTCAATTATTGCCTCAGAAACATTATCAAAGCCTTGGCTGCAGTGAAACCTGTGTTACATTCAGAGTTATTATTATTATTATTTTATTTAGTTAATAAATATTATAAGCTGCCAATAAGTACATTAGAAATTGCTCAAGCCTGTTTCCAATGATGGTTTATAGGCTACAGACGATTGTAGTGAATAATAATAATGTTTGACAAGAGGAAAAAGTCCCAAACTTTTTAAAATACAGTTTAAAGAAGCATTTGTCAGGTCTCTAATGTGTGTTCAAAATCCATTTGTATAATTCTTTATTCTTTATTATTATTATTATTTATTATAAAACGTATTTATAATGTGTTTTATACATTTTTAAAACATTTTAAACTATCTGGTACCAAGTATTTAGGTTTATACACCACAGTTTTGTCACTGACCCATTTCCTGTATAAATTAAATTAGATATTAATGCAATATAATGAAAGTCTGACTTAGATTCTACAGTTTTTGGTTAAAAACATAACAACATGTTTGCTAGGGGCAGTTTGGAAGTGTCTCATTTGACAGAATGACACCAAATTCTGAAGCATTGACTAGAAGCACAAATTTAACTTATTTCTCACCGTTTTAATAGAGTTAAACTACCTGCTACCAGGTTTTTAGGGTTACACCAGTGACATTTTTGTCATTTTGCCGTGCTCGTCCTCACCAATGACTCCCTTTCTCTCCTGGCTGGTCTGCCTGTAGGTCACGTGGGCATGGTCACAAATCTTTTTCAGTTCAATCTGGTCGTAGACGCTGGCGGCGGAGAGGACAAAGTCCTCGTGCAGACGCCTGATCCTGCTGTCACACTGCAGACAGGCGTCTGCTGCAGGGAGGCAGCACAGCAGGGACCACAGCAGCAGCAGCAGCATGCTAATCCACACTGTAATACAGGAGATGTTATTATTATCCCTGCTAATAACAACATTTCTGTTATTGCAATCAACCTCTACTACACTACTACTTGTAGTTTACGCTCCTATTTCTAGGCAACTACCTCCATGTGCAGATCAACCTGCTAATTGGAACCAGGGGGAAGAATTCCCTCTGGGAATCTCTGATGATGTTCCTGTTAAATAGGTGATGTAATGAATACAAAATAAAATAAATAGTGTGTATGTTTGATGATATCTACCAGACAGAGAGCTGTATCTCCTCAGAAATGTAACTTCAGGGTTCCTGGGAAAACCTGGAAAATGATTGATCAATTTTCCAGTTATGGAAAACATTAGATAAAACGGTCAAATGTCCTGGAGATTATTAAATTATCCTGGAAAATTCTGGCAGTGAAAACACTTAAAGTAGCCTATTACATGTTTATTTGAACCTCTGGCATTAAACTGAGTTTAATGCAGTTAAATTAGCATTAAAGCTTTTAAAAAAGTCAAGAGTCATTACTGTTATTATGCTGGATAACAAAATATTTAATAGACCCACGGCTTACAATAGAATAATGAGTAGAATAGAATAGAGTCTCCTTAATACAAGCTATTAGATTCTACATTCTACAAGCTTCTTTGTTCTACTGTTGCTGCTACCATTGTCACTATTAGCTGATAATAAATGGAAAAACAGTAATAAAATATCTGCCAAAGTCAAAAATCCAGCTCCTTGTGTTTTACTGTACTCTTTTATCATGCTACTCCACTCACTACTGTATTTATTGCGTGTTGCTGTCACCCAGTGGTAGAAAGTCTGCAATAATCTGGTAAACTGGAATAAGACTCTTCTATATTTATGGAATATATCAACTCTTGTTGGCTTCATTAAAACCAACTAAAACAACTTCAGACTACACAACAACTAGATTTCCCACAATAAATTAGGGATATTGTTATTTACATCAGTGCTTTTCCTATTTGGTCTGAATTTTAATGAAATACTCTTTGATATTACTAATAATAAATGAGAATAAACACGATTTTCATTAGTTTAATATTTATTACTCCCAAATGTATGAATCCACTGATATTATTGTGAGTTGTGTACATACTAATTAGTTTTTAGACTCTGGAAAAGTAGGAAAAACAGTAAAATTCCCCAAATTACTCCATCTTAAACTGTCTCTTCAACCAAATCACACACATTTAGAATATTTTACGTGTCTCTTTTTGATATATAATATAATCTGTTTTATAATTCTATTACCTGGGACAGTTTGGAGACCCCCTGTGGAGGTCTGGCTCTGCTCTGGATGATTTCACCTTCTCAACAGCAGTTGTTGCAGTGTTGTTTCTCTGCCAATAAATAAATAAACAAATAAATAAATAAATAAGTGTTATTTCTCTGCCAATAAATACATAAATAAATAAATAAGTGTTGTTTCTCTGCCAATAAATTAAAAATAAGATGTTGTTTCTGTGCCAGCAGTACTCTTCTAGTAATGCAATGCAAGTTTATTTGTATAGCAAATTTCAACAACAAGGTAATTCAACCTACTTTACATATAATACAATAAAAGCATAAAAACAGTTAATTAATATATAAAATTAATTAAACATAAATAATATTAAAAATCAAGAAATTTAAATACAAACAACAAAAAAAATAAAACAATTTGATTAAAAGGGGAATAATCAAAAATATAAAAATAAAATTAAAAACAGTTACACTGTGTAAAATAATTAAGAAATTATATTTAGCAATAGAAAAGCCGTCAGCTCTGACTTAAAAAGTAGTACAACAGTATAATTTAACTTCTTATAAACTGCATAAAACTGTCTGCTCACCATTCACACTCCTTAAAGACTTATTGTTACTTAAACAAATAAAAACTAGTTAGCTAATTCATTTATATTCACGTATTTAGCAGTATAAACACAAAAATTGGAATTGTAATGCATTTTATTTAATTGTTGCCATGGGAAACGGCCTTGTAACGGGCGTTTCCCATGGCAACAAGTAAACGTGTAAATTAATCAGTTTTATTTTATTTTATTTTCCAATTTCCAACCTGAAACTGCGGTTTTGACAGTATCCTCATATTTTTAGCATGATAAAAAAAAATCTGAAGGCTAACTTGGTCCTGAACTACATTTCCTATAAACACCCACTTCCAGGATCACGGACTGCCGGGATTCGCGCCTGCGCAGTAGGCTACTGCGCACAGCTGTACTGTACATGAACACATTGACCCGAGAGTGAAATCCAGAGGTAAGACAACCTTTATTTAGCACTCACACGCGCTATAAACGACGATTTAAAGGTATTAATATCACTTGTTTTCACAACCAAGCTGCGGAAATATCCGTCTGGAACATAAACGTCTGACAAACCCCGTTAAAAACCAACATTACCGGATTGTCCACAGTCAACACGCTCCCGTCGACGAGTGGTTTTATCGATAATTGATCGATCTGGAATGTTTATGTCAGTGGACTCGAGTTATTACGAGTCACCTTGACTCTTATTCCGCAATTAATCCGCATTTGGAGGCGCCGCAAAGTCAGAGCGGTGTTTTTCTACTCTTTAAGTTTGCGTTGTCTGTAGTTTTAATGTGTCTCAGTGAGAGACAAATGCAGGTGTGTGTATAATTTACAGCTTTTTCTGTTTCTGCACTAAAAAAATGCAGAAACATGTGTCTATATGTCATTTGTCTGCAAACATTAACGTTATTCAATTTGTATTGAAGGGGTCAAGCTGAGAAAGTAAAAAAATCGATGTTTTTATTACTTAAAATGACCTAATAATTACATATAATTAAGAAATATAAGAAGAAGTTTCATGCTATAGACTCCATTAGGTTGTATACCATAGGAATTTTATTTTTGACATGTGGGTCACTGACAAATAATGTTTGGCAAGATGAGAAAGTCAAAAACTTCTAAAAATACAGTTTTAAGAAACATTCAGGTCTCAAACTGTATAAATAAATATTGGTTTCTTTTTATTTTGATGTCCATTTGTATAATTTTGGTTCACAAAAATCAAATTTTTGTTTATTTGACACAAAATGTCAAATGTTCTATAATTGTATAATGTACCTATAATATAAAACTAGTTGATAACATGTGTTTTTAATTTTAAATCCTTTTTAAGAGAGTTAAACTATCTGGTAGCAAGTTTTTTTTTTAGGGTTACACCACATCACATTTGAAATGAAATAGTTTCCTGTTCCTAAAGAGTAAACAGTGACTTTATCTATTATCTTCAGTTTAATAATTTGATATGACGGGATATTTATGAATGCATTGTGAAATTAACTCCTCCAGCATATTAAGCCAAGTTAGACCAGCAAATGGACCCCATCAACGAGTTGTGTGTGATTTCACACACGCTAAAGACTCAAACTCTAACAGCAACATGTCAAAAATGGCACAAGCGGAACACGTCTATGAGGAACTGGTGCAACTTCACTTCTACAATCCTGTTTATGAACAGGACTTCTCTTATTTGGACACAACCCTCCCTGCTGTGTTGGCTCCAACCTTTTTCTTTTTAAGCAGAGTAATAAGTTGAGCTGGGACATAATGACACCTGTGGGGAGGCTGATTCTGTTGTCAATGATTTTTTGTCTTGGCTGCAGTGTGGTTATTTGAGGGCAGCCGCTCCAAAACATTATTTACTCGTCATATCTGAGGGAATGGATGTAATTGAGCCGTGCTGACAGGGTGCTTTGTCAGAACGCAGCCTGTTTTTATGGTTTCATGGCTTCTGTTACCAGCGATGCCACCTGCCTTTTACCAGATTAAAGCCTCTGTTCTCTCTCTTTATCTCTACTTCTCTGTGTCTCTGCTGAACGACGCTGCAGGACAACACCAAATGCACCCGGAGCGTCGACATATCACGGTTTTAAAGAGACGGTTACTTCATAGAAGGCACAGTAGGGATTATATGAAAGTGCTGTTTTGTATAAAGTTAACACATTTGTATGTAATCGTTGTGCTGTAGGCTGGAAACTGAAGGTGAGTAAGAACATTAACTTTGTAGTTGTGGAAATCTTCTATGGAGGGGTTAATATATAATGTGTGTGTTACTTCACAGATACACTACAGCGTTTTCTCATACCTACGGGACGTGTATTTGTGGATCTGACATGTCGCTGTGTTGGATATTTATCAGGAGTAACAGAGCAGAATTTCTACAGCAGCATAAATCAGTTCACCTGATGCATTGAACCTTTGTCTCTAAGATTCCCTGAGTCTGATTTCTGCAGAATACTAAAATGAAGCAATGGTAATGATTCATGAGAGTGCAATTAATTGGATTTTAATCGATTTGTGTGGGAATCGATCTCAAAAATTATATAATTGAGTCCTGGATTTCTAAAGGAGGGGTGTACAATGTCAAAAATGTGCTGTGGTGTAAACTGTTACCCTAAAAACTTTGTACCAGATAGTTTAACTCCCTTAAAAAGGTTTTAAATAATTAAAAACACATGATATCAACAAGGTGGCTTTATTCAGGTGGATTATAGATCTGAAATTTATATTTTTTGGTTACACTATTTGACATTTTGTCTCAAAAATCACACAAAAATGTGATTTTTGTAAAGAAAAAGACACAAATGGACTTAAAATAACAAGAAACCAACCAAGTTTTTAGCTTTTCTCATCTTGCCAAACAGTATTTATCACTGACCTTTATATATATATGTATATATTTATATATTTGTGTGTGTGTATAAATATATATGTATATGGAAACGGAACGTGCAGGATTTGCTATAAGATGCTATCTGTGATAACCATGTTTAACATCTCAAACAAAAACACATTAAAATTTAAACTCATGCTGAATAAATGCATTGTGTAACTAAAAAATAATGGTTTGAATAACCGTGATTTCAATATTGACCATAATAATTAACCTGTCTTTCTCTTTCTTTGAAGAATGGACCAACCAGCCATCGTTCAGACATGGAGACCTTGTTAAACATGGACGTGTAGACCTCATTTTTCCTCTAAATCCTCTACGACTGGTGTGAAGTTCCAGACAAACGTCCGCTCCCGTCCTCCTCCCTCCAGCCTCTTCACGCCTCCTAACTCCTCCGGTATGTACCAGATCGTCCCGGTGGCTCCCGGGGAGCAGCAGGCGGGGGGCGGTGGTCCCGCCGGGTCTCCTCTGAAGAAGAAGCTGGCCCATGAAGGCCGGCCCCTGGTGATGGCGGGCATGCTGGGCTGCGTGCTGGTGCTGGCGGCCGTGGTGGCCTGGTGCTACTACTCGGCCTCGCTGCGTAAAGCCCAGCTGCTGAAGACCGAGCTGCTGGACCTCAACAAGGACGGCTTCGTCATCCGGAACCAGACCGGGGCCGTGGTCTTCACCATGACCTTCAGGTGGGTCTGGACGTCTCTGTGGCCCCTTTAGAGCAATCAGAACCAAAAAAAAAACAGGCAATTTTGTGCTTTTTCATGAAATGTCACACTTTTATTTCCCACCATGAGTTGTAAAATAAATAGAAAATATAGTCAAGACATTGAGAAGGTTAGAAATAATGATTTATATTTGAAATAATAATGTTTTCTATCTTCTCTAAGCAGCTAAACTGTTTCCAGCTGTGCTAACATGTTAGCATCAAGGGTTTTCTTCTGATCAATGATCAAACACATTGATCCATTAGAACACTGGAGAGATAGTTGCAGGAAATGTTCCTCTATACACCTATGTAGACATTGATGCAGCAAAAACCAGACATTTGCAGCTACAATAGTCATTTACCACATTAGTAACACACGTTTGGAACAGTAGTGCAGCGTCCGTGATGCGTTCAAAGACCCTCAGGAAATCCCAGCACTATCAATCTGGGCCTAAAATCATTTATTTTATAAACAGTCTCTTTTAAAAATAAGGAAATGACACCAAACTTTTGAATAGTAGTGTATGTACATCACAAACCAATACATACTTTATTATAGGCATTGTTACAAAAATAACTATAAAAAATTATAAATAATACAATTATCTAATTAATTACAGTTACAGTAATTATCACTCTTATATTAACCCTATATCTTCCTTGTATAATAGATAATATCTAGTATTTAGGCCATTTTAAGTAATAAAGACTTTATCTTCATTTTTCTAAAAAGCTGTGATATAAAACCTGGGTGTGAAAAGGGGGCTTTTATTTTGAAGGATATTCACATGACCAGGATATCCTGTTTGCTCATGGACATTTAACATGTCTCACCACCAAAAGTTGTCTTTTATTCAGAATTTTGGAACATTTTCACCAAATAAAACATTTAACTAATATCTAAACCAGCAACTTCCATTGAAATGAATGGCGGCCATTTTTCAGTCCAGTATCCAGTTTTTTAATACTGTGTGCGTCAGTAAAAGTGTCCTGAACCACCACATGCTGACTGACAAATGTTCCGCGTTGTTTGGCGTGAAAACTGTAAAGTTAATCATAATTAACGGCATAATGTGCCACCGCTAATAACAACCCTGCAGCAGATATCGCTGTTTTCGCCTCAGCACAGCGGCTTCTTGTGTGCTGATCCGTACTAAAGGCTGCTGTCTGCAGCGGGTGAATAGATAATAGAAATCCAGGCTAGACAGACGCCTGATTACAGCCTTGTCCTCTAACAGCATGGAGCTCATGGACAGAAATAGCCACAGTACAATCCTGCAGAGAAATAGAACAGAGGCTTCAGTCTGCTCCTTGTTTTTTATACTGTTAAACATGGAAACATATGGAAAATGAGGGAAAGAAACGGTCAAATGCCCTGGAAGTTATCCTGGAAAAGTCTGGCAGTGAAAACTTAAAGCACCTTATTACATGTTATTACATGGCAAAAAGTCTATTTTAGCATATTAGGAAAAAAAATAATTAAATTCAAGTACATTTTTTTTATTTGGTGAAACTTTTCAACCTTCAGTCATAAGATAATGATGCTCACATATTAAAGGCCCATCAGCAATAGGGATATCCTGGTCATGTGACCTCATAACTCGCATGCCCTTCAAAATAAAAGCCCCCTTTTCATGCACAGCTGTGAAAATATAGATTTTATATGAAAGCTTTTTAGAAAAATAAAGATAAAGTAATTGTTGCCATACTATTTTAACACTATGTAATAGAGAGATGAGCTAATTTGCATCTGTAGTCCCTGCTGGCCAGTATTTTATAAAATAAAAGCACAACTGTGTGTGTGTGTGTGTGTGCATGCCCTTCAAAATAAAAGCCCCCTTTTTACACCTAACTGTAAAAACATAGATTTTATATCAAAGCTTTTTAGAAAAATAAAGTAATTGTTGCCATACTATTTTCAACACTGTAATAGAGAGATGAGCTAATTTGCATCTGTAGTCCCTGCTGGCCAGTGATTTACAAAATAAAAGCACAGCAACGTTTGTGTGTGTGTGTGTGTTTCCGTCCCAGGTCCGGTACTCTGGATCTGGACTCCTGCTCCAAGGAGGGAAACATCCTGAGCTGCAGCCGCTCAGATGCTGGTCAACTCAACTTCTTCATCCAGACGGTCCGCCCTAAGGACACGGTGATGTGCTACCGCGTCCGCTGGGAGGAGCTGGAAGACGTGCGGAGCGTGGAGCACGCCATGGCCTACAACGGCTCCCACTGGTACGGGGGGGCGGAGTCCGCCACCCAGCACTGGCCAATCAGGATCCAGGGCGAGGAGGAGCCCACGCCGTTCGTCACCAGCGACGTTTACACCAACCGCAACGCCTTCGGCGGCATCCTGGAGCGCTACTGGCTGTCGTCCAACGCCACCGCCATCAAGATCAACGACTCGGTGCCGTTTCATCTGGGCTGGTCGGAGAAGGACAGGACGCTGAGGTTCCAGGCCCGGTACCAGGACTCCCCCTTCAGGCCACCGGAGGGACTGCAGGCCCTGCCAGAACTCAGCTATAGAGTGTGTGTGGGCTCGGATGTGACCTCCATTCACAAATACATGGTGAGTGGAGATGATGATGTTTAAAATGTTATTAAAGGCCTGATTTAATCTGCTCGTCTGTCAAAATAAAAGAAACTGCAGCTATAATGTATGAATCTAATAAGTCGAACAGTTCATGTTTATCACTAAACTTTAAGCAAAACTTTCTCACAGAGATTCACATCCTGATCTAGGTTTTAATAACTATATAATTCAATAAAAATAAGAATTCTTGTGCTTTTATTTTGTAGCAGGGACTACAGATGCAAATTAGCTTGTCTCTTTATTATATAGTGTTGAAATTGTATGGAAACAATTACTTTATCTTCATTATTCTAAAAAGTTGTGATATAAAAGCTATATTTTCACAGCTGTGCATGAAAAGGGGGCTTTTATTTTGAAGGACATGCAATTTATGAGGTCACATGACCAGGATATCCTGTTTGACATGTGAGCATGCAAAATTTTCACTGAATAAAAAAAAAAATAGAAATTGAACTCAGTAAATAGGCTAAGTGAACTTTATTAATTATTATTAATAATATTTTACATTTAATTCATTTAAAAGCATAATGGAGTCCTATTGACCTACATAGCAACTTACAGAATATTACTTAAATATTATTTTATTTAATTTCTATTATTTAGGCCGTTTTAAGGAAGAGATTCTTCCCAAGAGCCACACTGAACATTTATCTATTTATTTATCTCTCCAACCAGAGTATTTTATCTTTATCTTTATTTTATCTTTTGTATATTTAGTATATTTGTATATTTAGTACCTTATTGTTAATTTGTTGTACTTTATAGAGTTTTCATTGTAGAAATACAGTGACAATAAAGGTGATTCTGATTCTGATTAAGTAATAAAAACATTGAAAACTTAGTTTTTTGACTGAACTAGAAACTACTACTAGTTAGCATCACTGCTTACAATCCAGTGACTACGACTAGTTGGCATCCCTGAATTAGAAACTACTACTAGTTAGCATCACTGCTTACAATCCAGTGGCTACGACTAGTTAGCATCCCTGAATTAGAAACTACTACTAGTTAGCATCACTGCTTACAATCCAGTGACTACGACTAGTTGGCATCACTGAACTAGAAGCTACTACTAGTTAGCATCACTGCTTACAATCCAGTGGCTATGACTAGTTAGCATCACTGAACTAGAAGCTACTACTAGTTAGCATCACTGCCTACAATCCAGTAGCTACGACTAGTTAGCATCACTGAACTAGAAACTACTACTAGTTAGCATCACTGAACTAGAAACTACTACTAGTTAGCATCACTGCCTACAATCCAGTAGCTACGACTAGTTAGCATCACTGAACTAGAAACTACTACTAGTTAGCATCACTGAACTAGAAGCTACTACTAGTTAGCATCACTGCTTACAATCCAGTAGCTACGACTAGTTAGCATCACTGAACTAGAAACTACTACTAGTTAGCATCACTGCCTACAATCCAGTAGCTACGACTAGTTAGCATCACTGAACTAGAAACTACTACTAGTTAGCATCACTGCTTACAATCCAGTGGCTATCACTAGTTAGCATCACTGAACTAGAAACTACTACTAGTTAGCATCACTGCTTACAATCCAGTAGCTACGACTAGTTAGCATCACTGAACTAGAAACTACTACTAGTTAGCATCACTGCTTACAATCCAGTGGCTATGACTAGTTAGCATCACTGAACTAGAAACTACTACTAGTTAGCATCACTGCTTACAATCCAGTGGCTATGACTAGTTAGCATCACTGAACTAGAAACTACTACTAGTTAGCATCACTGAACTAGAAGCTACTACTAGTTAGCATCACTGCTTACAATCCAGTAGCTACGACTAGTTAGCATCACTGAACTAGAAACTACTACTAGTTAGCATCACTGCCTACAATCCAGTAGCTACGACTAGTTAGCATCACTGAACTAGAAACTACTACTAGTTAGCATCACTGCCTACAATCCAGTAGCTACGACTAGTTAGCATCACTGAACTAGAAGCTACTACTAGTTAGCATCACTGCCTACAGTCATATTTTCTGTTTTCTACAGTAACTCCAACAAACACTCTTTTGGTTTTGTTCTCCTCAGGTTCGTCGGTATTTCACGAAGCCGATCAAGGTCCCGTCCCCGGAGGTCTTCAAGCACCCGGTCTGGTCCACCTGGGCCCTGCACAAGACGGCGGTGACCCAGGAGAAGCTGCTGCGTTACGCCTCCGACATCACGGAACACGGCTTCGCCTGCTCCCACCTGGAGCTGGACGACCGCTACACGGCCGACTACGGCGAGTTCGACTTCGACCCGCAGAAGTTCCCCAACGCCAGCGGCATGTTCGACCGGCTCCGCGAGGACGGCTTCCGGGTGTCCCTGTGGACTCACCCGTTCGTCAACTACGACTCCATCAACTTCGGCGTGGCGGTGGAGAAGGGGCTGCTGGTGCGGGAGCCGGGCGGCGAGCTGCCGGCTCTGGTCCGCTGGTGGAACGGCATCGGGGGCATCCTGGACTTCACCAACCCGGAGGCCCGGGAGTGGTACGCCTCGCACCTGCGGATGCTGAAGGCCCGCTACGACGTGGCCTCCTTTAAGTTCGACGCCGGGGAGTCCAGCTACCTGCCGCGGAGGTTCAGCACCCTGGTGCCGCTGTCCGACCCGTCCACCTTCACCCGCCGCTACACGGAGATGGCGGAGCCGTTCAGCGAGCGGGCCGAGCTCAGGGCGGGATACCAGAGCCAGAACATCTCCTGCTTCTTCAGGATCATCGACAGGGATTCGGTGTGGGGCTACGAGCTGGGCCTCAAGTCCATCATCCCCACGGTTCTGACCATCAGCATCCTGGGATATCAGTTCGTCCTGCCCGACATGATCGGAGGGAACGCCTACCCCAACCGCACCGCAGGTACGGGAATAATAACTTAGACCACTGCAAAATCATCAGTTTCTCTGATTTTACTACTTCTAGGTCTGTGTTTGGGTAAAAGGAACATTTTAGTTTGAGTCTATAAACTACTGATAACATTTCCCCCAAATTCCAAATAAAAATATTATAATTTAGATCATTTATTTGTAGAAAATGACAAAGCCTCTTTAAACCTGTTTAAATCAGAAATCAATATTTGATTTGCAGGAGTTTCGCCCCTGTACCACATAGAGAGCTGTATTCTGTCGATATCTCCTCAGAAATACAGAAAAATACCTTCAAGGTTCCTTCATGTCCTGGAAAACCTGGAAAATTATTGACCAATTTTCCAGTTATGGAAAAAAAATGACAAATATCCTGGAAAATTCTGGCACTGAAATCTTAAAGATCCCTTATTTCCATTGTTGTTTGCATAAATAAATAATATAACATTAAAGATATAAATCACAAAACTATATGTATGTTTTCTCACATCCTGATCTTTATGTTAAAGGAGACAAGTTCAAATTAGTGTCTAAGTTTAATTATTATTGTGCTTTTATTTTGTAAAACCCTGGCCAGCAGGGACTACAGATGCAAATTAGCTCGTCTCTTTATTATAAAGTGTTGTAATAGTATGGAAACAATTACTTTATCTTCATTTTTCTAAAACGTTGTCATATAAAATCTATATTTTCACAGGCTTTTATTTTGAAGGACATGCAATTTATGAGGTCACATGACCAGGATATCCTGTTTGACATGTGAGCATGCAAAATTATATAGGCTAAGTGAACTTTATTAATTATTATTAATAATATTTTACATTAAATTCATTTAAAAACAAATACAAACTGGAAATTTCCCTTATTCCCATTGTTTGCTGCATAAATAAATGTGATTTAACATTAAAGATATTAATCACTTAGAGTCTTTTATCCTAGATACTGACATATTTGTTGCAGCCACGGTTTAAATACAATAGAATAATAACTAGAATAGAATAAAGGGACATGTTAATGAATATATTGCATATTAAGGCACATATTAAAGGTTATTTACTGGACTTTAATAATACGTGTGTGTTTTATTTCAGGAGCTTTAGATGGTAAAACTACTCTACCAGACAGAGAGCTGTACATCCGATGGTTGGAGCTGTCTGCCTTCATGCCTGCGATGCAGTTCTCTATTCCACCCTGGGCCTATGATAATGTGGTGAGTGGACTTTTAAACATATAATCCACCTAGAATATAAAAATGTGTTTGAATTAACCCATTTAAACCCAGATTTTCTCATATAATTATATCTGTTGAGTCACTTTTTTCCCCATTTTCTACTGTTTTCTTTGCAGAAAATAGAATTTTAACAGCGATTATTGTTGCTGCTTACATAAATCTGCCCATAAACAAAAATCTATTTATCCATTTTTTCTTATTTTAAGTATAAAATGACTAAAAGGATCATAGGTTTCAATGGGTTAAACTATCTGGTACCAAGTAAATGTTATTTTATATTTTAATACCACATAGAAATAAGACATTAAGACAAATAACCCATTTAAATCCAGACGTTTTCATGCATATAATTCTATTCTGTATAAATCTATGTCTGACAATTTGATTTTCTATTTATCCCATGCATAAAATATAATAATATATCATTTTGTTGGGGGATTATTCCAGAGACTTGAATGATTAAATAGATATATGACTATATATCTATATATATATGACTCTTTTTCCATGTCCTCAGCAGGAAGTTGGTGACGTCATGTGACAGGAAGTAGTAGAAAAATTAAATTATTTGCTTGTTTAAGTTATTTATTATCATGTCTTTAGAAAGGAAACAGCTGTATGAGTTTTATTTTTAATTTTAAGTATAAAATGACAGTTTCAGCCTCGTCTCGGTGCATTATCTCTCTCTAACCTCGTTGATCTGCAGGTGGTGAAGATCGCGCAGAAGTTCACGGAGCTCCATGAGACCCTGGTGGCCCCGCGGGTCCTGGAGCTGGCCGGCGAGGTCCTGGACACCGGAGACCCGATCATCAGGCCCCTCTGGTGGATCGCCACCGACGACGAGGCGGCCTACAAGATCGACTCCCAGTTCCTGATCGGCGACGACCTGATGGTGGCGCCGGTGCTGGAGCCGGGGAAGCAGGAGAGGGACATCTACCTGCCGGCCGGACGGTGGAAAAGCTACAAGGGGGAACATTTCGACAAAGGCCCCATGTACCTCACCGATTACCCCGTGGACCTGGATGAGATCGCCTTCTTCACATGGGTTCACTGAAGACATTCGAGCATTAAGGCACACACACACACACACACACACACACACACACACACTAGTATGCACATGTACATTTCTCCGTGAGCACACGTACCAAGAAATAGCAGGTGATTGTTTTTCAAAAAAAAAAAAAAAAAGGGGGGGAAATGACCACTAGGGATCTGCCGCCACAGTAAAGTGCAATTTTTTAGTAAAAGATCAACCATGAATCATGTTTCCTCAGACCCTGAACAGCTGCCTGCAGATCCACCCCAAGAATCAGAATGAAAATCTCACTTCTGATTGTCTCGCTCCATCCTCAAACTGATCCTCATCATCCTCATGTGCCTTCCACAGCCAATAAAAACCGATCTCAGATTGTATCTTCACTGCAGTCTTCCTCCTAAAGGACATCGATATTACACACGTTTTTCCTTGAAGCTTGAGCCCCGCTGCTAGAGACTGAGCTTTAGTTCCTTATTTCACTGGAGATGAAATAATTCTGTGCTGATGTACACTACCGTTCAAAAGATTAGTGTTTTCCATGAAAAGTCACTAGTCAATTGTAAAATGAATAGAAAAGATTGTTAAATTAGTCGTCTGATGCAATGAGCAAACACTTTTACAGACAGAATAGTCATTTACCACATTAGTAATGTATAGAGAGGATTTCTGATTAGTTTAAAGTTAACTTAATTGAAAAAAACACTGTTTTTCTTTAAAAAATAAGGAAATTTCTAAAAGTGCAGCATCCATGATGCGTTCAAAGACCCTCAGGAAATCTGAGCACTGTCAATCTGGACTTAAACTCATTTATTTTATAAAATAAAGTTGTTTTTACTTTGCACACAAAAAATTACACACATTAGCAATATATAGAGTGTATTTCTGATTAATTTAAAGTTAACTTAATTGGAAAAAACAGTGTTTTTCTTTCAAAAATAAGGAAATTAGTAAAACCCAACGTTTAAACAGTAGTGCAGCATCCGTGATGCGTTCAAAGACCCTCAGGAAATCCCAGCACTTTCAATCTGGACCTAAAGTTATTTATTTTATAAAAAGTATTCTTGTTTTTAATTTGCACACAAAAAAATTATTGAATTTTCCCCAAACAAATTTTAATAATCTTATAATATCGCCAAATATATGAGATCGAAGTTTTTGTTGGATTAATAATCGAATCGCGAAACGGACACAATAACCTCACTAGAATAATAATTTACCACATTAGTAATGTATAGAGTGGATTTCTGATTAGTTTAAAGTTAACTTAATTGGAAAAAACAGTGTTTTTCTTTAAAAAATAAGGACATTTCTAAGTAAAACCCAAACATTTGAACAGTAGTGCAGCATCCGTGATGCGTTCAAAGACCCTCAGGAAATCCCAGCACTGTCAATCTGGACTTAAACTCATTTATTTTATAAAATAAAGTTGTTTTTACTTTGCACACAAAAAATTACACACATTAGCAGTCTATAGAGTGTATTTCTGATTAATTTAAAATGATCTTAGTGCTTTTCTTTCAAAAATAAGGAAATTTCAAAGTAAAACCCCAACTTTTGAGCGGTAGTGTCCCTGATCTGGGTGTTTTTATTGTGGCGTGACAGGGTTGGGCACTGAAACGGCAATAAATATCCACTCTGGAGTTGGACGGATGCACCCAGCTCCGAGTTTCTGCCTAACCTCATGTCACCGTGTCGACTGCTGTACTGTAGATTTTTACTTTCCCAACTACCTAAGCTAACATGCATTAATTTGCATCGCATTGCACTGACAATAAGAACAGTAACTCTTTCCCTCCATATTTATTAACCCTTTATTTCTTTTAATCGGTGGATAGTTAATGAATGTATATACGGTGAAGTCGTGTGATTCTCTGTGAATTTGGGATATTTTTTATGACGACATTCCTTGACCAGTGGTGCCATTCTGTCATTTTAGTGCCAAAATCCACTGATTTATTTAATTTTCTCATCCGCACAAGTCCTCCACAGCTCAGGGTAGATTTCAAGAGGTTTGTTATGCTAACCTGAATATCTGTTGATCCGCAGAAAGGAAATAGTTTTATTTTTGCCTTGTAAAGATAGAAAAAGTTCTCAGAAATGCCATATTTTAACGTGCCGTCCATGTTTGCCTTGTGACTTTGTTTGCCTTATGAGCTGAGCTGAGTAGAGGCCTGAATATAAAACATCTCTGCAAATAATCTAAGATCTAACGGTGCCATGTGCATGTTGAGTTTTATTCTGAAAGGACACACCTGCCATCTGAATAAATGCTTTTTCCTTTTCCGGCATGAGAAGCACACGACTTGATGCTTGAAAATGAGTCGACAATAAAGGAGAATCGTCGCTGTTTTTGAAATGTGAATAGAAAAATGAAATGGTCCTATTTAAAAAAAGAAATGCTGCAGTCTTTGTGTTGCTTTCCTGCATTTTCTCACCACCAGATGGCGACAAATGATCAAACCTTACACACAGTGGCTCTAAATAATCAACTAGACTTTTTATTTTTTAGTTTTCAACTGTTGTGAGAAAATAAACTCATTTGAATATTGTACTTCTGCGTCGTAATTTGTGCACAGGTTGCAAAATGAACAGATAAACAACTGAAACCTTTTATTAATTAATAAAAAAGTTGTAAATGATCAGTGTTAATGTGCTGGAGTTACTGTAAATTACCTTTTATGGCATGAAATATTACTTAGATATGAAAAAAAATGCTTAAAATGGCCTAAATAATAAATATATTTGAGTTACTATGCAAGTCAATTGGAGTCTATTAGGTTATATGCATGAAGAATTTTTAAATTTTCCATTTTTTAAGTAATTAAATGTAAAATAAATAATAATAAAGAGCTTATTTAGCCTATATAGTGAGTTTAACCTTCACATTTCCATGAGCAAACAGGATATCCTGGTCATGTGACTTCATAAATTGCATCTCCTTCAAAATAAAAGCTCCATTTTCACGCCTAACTCTTAAAAACAGATTTTATAGTTTTTTTATGGCCTAAATAATAGATATATTTACGAAATATAAAGAAGTTATAGGGTTAATATAAGAGTGATTATTACAAAAATCTGTAATTAACCTCATTAATTGTATGTCCTTCAAAATAAAAGCCCCCTTTTACACCCAATTGTAAAAAAAATAGATTTTATATCACAGCTTTTTAGAAAAATTAAGATGAAGCAGTTGTTTCCATATAGCAACACTAATAGAGGCCATTTTTTGCAAATTAAAAGCACAGCAATTCTTATTTTTATTGAATTATATAGATATTAACATAAATATCTTTATACCTTTAACATAATGAATCTCTAGTGATAAACATGAATTAATTCGACCTATTAAATCCATGAATCATGGCTGCAGTTTCTTTGTATTTTGATAGATGAGCAGATTAAACAGGACATTAATATGGGGCCCAGTGTAGATCCTAGAGGAACTCCATTCTATTCTATTCTATTACAGGTTGTTAACATCCATGCAAATCCAGATATTTAGGAACTTTCACTCAATAAAACACATTTTTTTCCTTGTGCATCTTTTATTTTGGTGCAGTTTCCATAAGGTGCAACAACAGACACATGTTTTCGTTAATTGAATATTATAAAAATGATAATCCTCAAGCCCCATTTACAAATGAAGTACAAACGATACTACGATTTGATTGATTTAGAACTTTAACATAGTGCTAGATAAGTAGAAATCAGCTGAATAAGACTAACCTGCATTGATTTTAACTAACTTTTAACATGAATTTAACTGATTTGTTTTTGCCGCTTACAGCTTTTTATGTTTAAAATGCGAGAACAAACATGCAGGGTATAAATGACGCCATGTTTTAAGCTGCAGCCGTTGAGAAGCTTCAGATGAAGAAGGTGATGACGGCTGATATCACCAGGAGGAGGACGGCGCTGGAACCAGCAGCTGTGGCGCTGTTACATAAGTCTGCTTCACAGCATTTTATAGGGCCGACACATGCAAGACTGGGCAGGCAGGCCTTGGTTGTTATACCTGGAAAACATATATTTTAATTCATTCAGACTTTATCCTCTTTATAAGATGTTTATTAATAACCTTCCTCTTGTGTTAATTGGCTGTTTCCATCCCTTATGTTGTAAATCAGCCCATTTCTCCTTTAAGGAACATTCTCAGTGATATTAAACAGATCAAATATCACATTTCTTGGAATACTAACTCCCAGTATCATAGATTTGTGATGTTATATATATTTATGGTCAATTTATTCCTCATTTGAATAAATCAGCTTGGCAGTTTTTGCTGTTTTTGTGCTTAATATCACATATTTAGTCTTTTTATTTGCATATATCACAGTTATAACTTTGCTAGTTATACATTTTTCTTGGTTTTCTTGGTTTTCATGACTATTTTAAGGTTAATAAGCCTGATGTGACAGTTGTTTTACATCAGTTTAATTAAGAATTGTGGTGGGAACAGGTTAAATGTAATATAGGACACGTTATTTAGGGCCTTCATCAGTTTAAGTTGAGGATAAAGCTGGAAATGAGGAATTATTCACATTTAACATTTAAAGGGGCAGCGACACCAGAGTCACAGTGGATTATTATGGGTTAAATCCATTATCTATCAAACCAATTCTCATCTCTTGGTCATATATATAAATAAAATGTGGTTGTGTGGTCTGATTATTCCCGAGGGGAATTAGAACACATCTCTTGAATATATTTATATATCTTTTTATTTAAATATTATTATATATAATAGCATCTATGGTGTTATTTGTTTTATTTTGTTGAACTAGGGCTACCTAGTCCAAAAACCTCAATGCAAATAATACAATTTATGCATTTAAAATCTAAAACAGGTCGACTCTAACACAGGAGGAAGGTTAACTCTAAAGTCTTTATAACAGTTCGTACCGTCCACAGTCACAGAGGAGCAGCGGTTGGAGGCTCCAGGACAGTCGGTGATGGTGGCGCAGGATTTAGGGTCAGAGGTTCCTTCACATGTGTAACATCTTCTTGATGCAGAAACTGGACACAAACAGTAAATATAACAGGTAAAATGAACCATTTCCTCTGGAAATTAGAGCCAATGAGGATTTAAACTGTTGATATAGCTGTGGTTGACTAGTAACATGTGATTAGTTTATGGTTTCTATGGTGATGAGACAATAGTTCATGTTCATGTTAAGTAGCCTGGTGTGATAAATATAACTAAACTATTATAAGATGATAAATCTATTAAAAAACAATTATGCATGATATCTGTCTTGATGACATCCATCAGAAATAATGCTGTTAATTTGATATATTAATATATTTAACTTGGTGGCCCCATTTACCTTAACCCCCTAAGATAAAATGGGCCACTAACACATGTGTATGACATTTAATTCAACTAAAACATGGACAGTATGTTGATGTCATGTGAAATTAGTTCAACTCAAAGTACTTTTACTGTGTTTGTGTAGCTTGTTCCATATGACTGGGTGCTAGCTTGTTTAGCGTTAGCTTAGCTTGTATACGTAGGTGTGTTAGCATGTGTGTGTGTGTACAACACATAATAGCAGCAATATGAGTTTGTTATGTGGTTCTAATTAATTGTGTTTTAACATTAAAACTGATGATGAATTAATATAGAATTTAAATTTCCCTTGCCCCTTTTACCTGATGAGATGGCCCATTTTACCTAGAACCGCTCATGCAAAAGAATTATCACAGTGGATGTTTCCATATATTTTATCACATAATTACAACACAAAATGATCAGAAACAGTCATTATTAATCATATATATACATGGAAAAGACATATTTGGTGTTGTGTTATTGTCCCAAGTGATTTACCAAAAAGTGGCCCCATTTACCTGATATCACCCTATAGCTTTATAGGGTGATTTACCTTAACCCCCTGAGATAAAATGGGCCACTAACAAACATGTGTATGATATTTAATTCAACTAAACTTAGTTCAACTCAAAGTACTTTTACAGTGTTTGTGTAACTTAGCTTGTTCCATATGACTGGGTGCTAGCTTTGTGTAGCGTTAGCTTAGCTTGTATACATGTGTGTTAGCATGTGTGTGTGTACAACACATAACTGATCTGTTTTAATAGCAGCAATATGAGTTTGTTTAAAAGTTATGTGGTTCTAAGCAATTGTGTTTTATTTGTGGCCCATTTTACCTGATGAGATGGCCCATTTTATGCAGAAAAAAACAGCAGATGTTTCAAAATGTATATTTTTTATCATGTAATTCCAACACAAAATGATCAGAAACAGTCATTATTAATCATAAATATATATGGAAAAGGCAGATTTGGTGTTGTGTTATTGTCCCAAAGTGATTTACCAAAAAGTGGCCCCATTTATCTGATGTTACCCTGCTGTTTTACACAGTTTCAGATACTTCAAATCTCACCATTAGGGATTTGGATGAAAACATGAGGAATCAATCAATCTGTTTTGTATTTTATGTCCCCACTGGTTAAAAAAAACAAAAGTGGTGTTTTATTGCAAACAACAAGGGGCAACGTGCCTCTTTCCCTCTTTCCTCCACAAAGGGGACACGCCCTACTTGTGTTAAAGTCCCAGGATGGAAATCATGACACACAGGGCGGGTCATGAGTTCCGTTATCCTAGGAAAAAAAATGATATATCACCCAGAGGAAAACATCAAAGAAGACAGAAGTCCATGGTTGTAGACACTGTTTTTTATTCTGAATAGTACTGGATGCTCTTTATATGCAGGATAAACACAGATTTTAGGTGTTTTATCCCCAATAATGGAATTTCTAAGACATCTAAAAACTGCAATAACCATAAGCAGCGCTGCAGATCACTTCTAACATGAGCATGTGGTTGTTTTCTTACCTGCAGACAGAGTCAGGACCAGGATCAGAGCTCCGTGAAGCTGCATGTTGAACGGACCAGAGAGCCGTGGAGAAGATGCTGACTCTTGCAAAGCCTTTTCCTTTTTCTTTAATCAGCCCCACCTTCTTTTCCTCCACAACTTCCAACTCTCTTCAGCCTCCTCCTACACGTGAACCCGGTCCAACGGTGACGTCATCTCAGGCCTTTTCATGCAGGCTCGGGGAAAAACTGAGAGTGATGTTGTCGTCTTTAGCAGCAGATTCACCTTTTTTATTGGGGGTTGACTACAGATGCTATTGAATCAATCTTATATATAATATCTAATATGTTACTATAGTTCATCTAGTTTCTCTATGGCCTATTTATACTTCAATACCATGATAGGTTTTGAAATGTCTTTGCTTTGGCGCCATCTAGTGGCCACGAACTGGTAGTGAATTAAACCCTCATGTTCATTTTACACTTTTCTAGTACAATAATTTCATGCATATACTGTAATTATATCAGCTGAGTCACTAACAATCATGTTAGGTGTCATTTATTTCCATTTTCTACTATTTTCTTTGCAGAAAATAGCATTTTAATGGCTGTTATAGTTGAAGTTTGCACAAATACGCCCTTAAACAAAGATCTATTTATCCCATCTCACCTATTTTATTCTTTATTCTAGAGATTTGAATAATTAAATAGTTTCTCTATGGGTTTGCTGGAAAGATGAGTGTTTAAATTCTAAGTTATGCATTTAATAATGTTAAGAATAATAATAATTATTATTTAGAAATGTTGCTTTGTCCTATTTATACTTCAATGACATAAGTTTTTAAATATCTTTACTTTGGCGCCATCTAGTGGTAGTGAATTAAACCCTCATGTGTTCTTTACTGTCATTTTACACTTTTCTAGTACAATGATTTCATGCATATACTGTAATTATATCAGCTGAGTCACTAACAATCATGTTAGGTGTCATTTATTTCCATTTTCTACTATTTTCTTTGCAGAAAATAGCATTTTAATGGCTGTTATAGTTGAAGTTTACACAAATACGCTTTAAACAAAAAACTATTTATCCCATCTCACCTATTTTATGAGTGATTACATTCTAAATTATGCATTTAATAATGTTAATTATTATTATTTAGACATTTTCTATTTATACTTCAATGCCATGATTGGTTTTGAGTCTTTACTTTGGCGCCATCTAGTGGTCGTTTAGTGGTAGTGAATTAAACCCTCGTGTTCTTGGTTAAAGTTTATTACTGTCATTTTACACTTTTCTAGTACAATGATTTCATGCATATACTGTAATTATATCAGCTGAGTCACTAACAATCATGTTATGTGTTATTTATTTCCATTTTCTACTATTTTCTTTGCAGAAAATAGCATTTTAATGGCTGTTATAGTTGAAGTTTGCACAAATACGCTTTAAACAAAAAACTATTTATCCCATCTCACCTATTTTATGTTCTTTATTCTAGAGATGTGAATGATTAAACAGGTATATACATGTCAAGGTTGAATATCATAATAATCTAAATACATTTTTTATTATTTGCTCATTTTTTGTCTCTGAAAAAATGTGGTTTTCAGATTCATCAGATTCCATGACTTTGTCCACAAAGAGGATTTCAGCACAATAAATAAACAGTTTTGTGAGTTTTATTGAACTTTTCGTAGTAGTAAAAACATCTTATTTCCTTCGTAACAAGGTGCTATGAAGTTCTAGAAGTTTCTCGAGTCCCTCCCACTGTGTCAGTGTGGATATAAAGAGCAGAGCAGCCTCCTCTCATCACTGAACCACTGATACCTGAAGAACATCAGCTCACATTCACCTGACAGGTAAGAAGCTGCTGCTCTGACTCTCTGTGTCTATAGAGATGTTCATTGTTCATTCAGTGGAGCTGATCTCTCTCTCTCTCTCTCTCTCTCTCTCTCTCTCTCTAGTTATTCTCTTCTTCCAGAACCATCCATAGATCTCCATCATCAGCATGAAGACTATCCTGGTCCTCTCCGTTCTCCTGTGTGCTGCGTTTGCAGGTCAGAGCCTCTTTAGACTCTCAGACCATCAGCATGTGGTCCTGAGTCCGTCAGCAGCCACTAACGTTGTCCTGTGTGGTTCCTCTGTGAACCCTGTGTTCTCCACTGCATGTCTGTAATATGCTGTAGTGCTACTGTCACTGACTGGCTGCTGTTTGTTCTGCAGCTCCAGCTGAAGACAAAGAGAAGCCTGTTGGTGAGTAGTGGACATCTTTGCTGTCACCTGTTCTCCTTCAGGTCCCTGAGGGGGATTTCATTTAGAAAGAACTGATCCTTCTTGTTAAGTGGAGTAGCAGCATCAACATGTCGACTAGAAACTCAGCTACAAGTCTGTATCAAACATTATTAACTTAACAAAACAGCATTTCAATATGAGAATATAGAGAAAACATGAATCTGTAAATTATAATTCTGACATCTGGTGCAATTACTTGATGAATTGTGCTGCTAATCCATGATTTTCAGGTGTTTTTTTGGGGGGGCGGAGCTAATATTCTGACTTTTCTTGACTTTGACTTCAACACTGTACATTTTAAATAGATTCTAGCACTGATACAACTATCTCACAGGTGTTAGCTTCATTTTAAACCCAAGATCATCCAGAAAACCCCTGTAGTTGTGGAGATATACCACATTAAGTCTGGACGTGTGGTTTTCTAGAGGTAGATGATAAACAGACCTAGAGGGAACAGGTTAATACACACACAGATAATCAGAATGTAAGAACTGCACAAACCTGACATCCACATTAATATGATTCATCCACAGAAGCAGCAGTGATGGCACCAATGGAAGAGAAGGCTCCTGCACCAGGTTAGTTCTCTTCTAGTCTAAAACGACTCTCTACACATAGTGTTCTGTGTTTAATTAACTTAATTGTTGTCCAGAAAAGATCATTTCATCCATGTAGAAAGGTTAAATCAGCCAATTCTGTTCTTCAGAGTTGTTTAGACTCTTCCAGTCATTCACTGACATATAAAACTAAAGACATTTGTTCAGACTCTGGTGGTTTTTGCTTGTGTTGCTGTGTTTTTTAACCTGATGTCACCTGGACCTCCTCCACTCAACAGAGATGGAAAAGCTGATGATGAAGGAGGAATCTGTGCCACAAGATTCTGTCCCTGTCTCCATGAACGGTAATCACAATGGATCATGTGACTCTTCACAATATATTCAACACTGAAACACATGTTTGAGTTGATGACTCATAGAACATGATAGATGTTATTGCTGTGTATTATAGCCATTTATTACTATTCATTGTGCTGACTTTCCCAAATGAACTATGTGTTTGTGCAGATGTGGTTGAAGAGGAAGCAGCACCTGGAGGTAAGAGTCACATCACAGTTTGAATCTTTTCATTCATGTTTATTCATGTGTGAGGCTGTCGTGACAAAAACAACAAATATCTATTAATATAATGCTGGGATGTCTAAATGTCTACACATGATATATTTAATATGATGATATGATATATTTAATATGATGATGTGATATATTTCATATTTAATCCTCTATTACATAGTGTTGCCACATGGCAACAATTACTTTATCTTCATTTTTCTAAAAAGCTGTGATATAATATCTAGGTTTTTAAAGTTAGGTGTGAAAAGGGTGCTTTTATTTTGAAAGACATATAATTTATAAGGTCACATGACCAGGATATCCTCTTTGCATGTAAACATCATTATCTCACAATCAAAGGTTGTCTTTTATTCCCAAATGACCTAAACGTATGTGTTTGTGCAGATGTGGTTGAAGAGGAAGCAGCACCTGGAGGTAAGAGTCACATCACAGTTTGAATCTTTTCATTCATGTTTATTCATGTGTGAGGCTGTCGTGACAAAAACAACAAATATCTATTAATATAATGCTGGGATGTCTAAATGTCTACGCATGATATATTTAATATGATGATATGATATATTTAATATGATGATATGATATATTTCATGCACTGTAAGAATTATATTTCTGTGTTTTAACCCTTTAGAGGTTTTGATCTAAAACGTTTGATTATCTTAATTTCAAAAGGCTGTAACTTAAAAGTGATAAGAGATAGAGACTTTCTGTAAATTAGAGAAACATTAAGGATGAACCAAAGTTAATGTAGGGATTGAATTTACCCATCTAATTTGCATATATGACGTCACAGGGGAGGAGCCAACTTGGATTATAGATGATTTAATCCTCTATTACATAGTGTTAGCAAATGGCAACAATTACTTTATCTTCATTTTTCCAAAAAGCTGTGATATAATATCTAGGTTTTTAAAGTTAGGTGTGAAAAGGGGGCTTTTATTTTGAAAGACATATAACTTATAAGGTCACATATCCTGTTTGCTTATGGACGTTTGATGTGTAAACATCATTGTCTCACAATTGAAGGTTGTCTTTTATTCAGAATTTGGAAAATTTTCACCAAATAAAAATTTTACTTGAATTTAATTCATATTTTTCTAATGTGCTAAAGTCTATTTGTAATTTGACATATGGAAACAATATGCCTAGAGGGTTATAAAGCTGTAGAATCTGTGATTATCAATGATCAGTTATCAGAGCAGCTCAGTGTGATGAAGTAAAGTTCATGTTCTCTCTGGTTTCTGCAGCTCGTATTAACTGCCCGATTGGCTGGATTCCCTACGGCACTCGCTGCTACATGTTCAACAACAACCTGAAGAGCTGGTTCAGTGCTCAGGTAATGCTGCTGTAATACGTCACCACATCCAGCTGATACACACTGTCACCAACAGGGAGGAAATTAGGCTGATATCAGGTAAAATGGGCCATTTCAGGTTCCTCTGGAAATTAGAACCAATGACTAAAAACTGTTGATAAAACTGTGGTTATATTAAATTAAATTATGTTTATCTTGGTGGCCCCATTTACCTTAACCCCCTAAGATAAAATGGGCCACTAACACACATGTATGACATTTAGTTCAACTAAAACATGGACAGTTTGTTGATTGTCATGTGAAATTAGTTCAACTCAAAGTAGTCACTACTTTTACTGTGTTTGTGTAACTTAGCTTGTTCCATATGACTGGGTGCTAGCTCTTGTGTAGCGTTAGCTTAGCTTGTATACATAGGTGTGTTAGCGTGTGTGTGTACAACACATAACTGATCTGTTTTAATAGCAGCAATATTAATTAGTTTAGAAGTCATGTGGTTCTAAGAAATTGTGTTTTAACATCAAAACTGGCCCATTTTACCTGATGAGATGGCCCATTTTATGCAGAAAAAACAGCAGATGTTTCAAAATGTATTGGGCCTAAATATTGTTACATATGACTGGGTGCTAGCTTTTGTGTAGCGTTAGCTTAGCTTGTATATATATATATATATAGGTGTGTTAGCGTGTGTGTGTGTGTGTACAACACATAATTGATCTTTTCTTGTTTTAGAAGCAGTATGAGTTTGTTATTAAATTGTGTTTTAACATTAAAACTGATGATGAATTCATTTAGAATTTAAATTTCCCTTGCCCATTTTACCTGATGAAATGGCCCATTTTACCTAAAACCGCTCATGCAAAAGAATTGGCACAGTGGATGTTTCCATATATTTTATCACATAATTCCAACATAAAATGATCAGAAACAGTCATTATTAATCATAAATATATATGGAAAAGCCATATTTGGTGTTGTGTTATTGTCCCAAGTGATTGACCAAAAAGTGGCCCCATTTACCTGATGTTACCCTATAGCTTTATAGGGTGATATACCTTAACCCCCTAAGATAAAATGGGCCACTAACACATGTGTATGACATTTAATTCAACTAAAACATGGACAGTATGTTAAGTGGCCCCATTTACCTTATATCACCCTATAGCTTTCTGAAGGATAGTGACAGTATTTGTCTGTAGGTCAGTCAGTGTCACCATCAGTCCATGAAAATATGAGCTTTATGAGTAGATCTTCCATTTGGAGGAATTAAATGAAGACACAAAGATCCTGATGTTCTTCCTCGGTCCAACAGGAGCACTGCAACGACCACGGAGGCCACCTGGCCTCAGCCACCAACCGCAGAGAGGACGGCTTCCTCCAGACCATCACAAGGGCATCCAATCAGAGCCAAGCCTGGCTGGGAGGCTTCAATCTGGAGGTCTGAATTCATGAAGGAACACCACCAGTCCAGATCCAGCACCTCAGGACCTGGTCCAAAGGGAGTCTAGACTTCAACACTTACTGAAACCCATGTTCTTTGTCTCTTAGGGTCGCTGGTTGTGGATTAACAGTGATGATCTAGATTACCAAAACTGGTACCACGACAACAAAGTCAGCAGCCCTTCCTGCATGATCATGTCTACCCGCAGTAAGTCCACCTGTTCCTGGTTCTAATGGTTTCATTAGAACCAGGACTAATGAAAGAGTTTGGATTGAGCAGGATTATAATTTATTTATGGTTCAAGGTTTCAGATGTAATGACATTGTTTTCTCCTCTTTTATCCAATTTCAGATGTATGGTCTAACCAGAGGTGCGCCGCTAAGTCTCCCTTCATTTGTTCCAAGAAGCTAACGGGCTGTTAAAGGCAACATCAACATCTGGAGTCTGGTGCTGGACCAGCTGCCATTTCAAGCAGACTTTAAACTTTTGGGATTGTGGTCTTGGACTTTTATCCCATAATAAAGATGTAAAAGAATGAAACAAGGTGTGATCTTTATTTCTGGGCTTGGTTGAACAGTGACTGTATTCTGAAGTCAGTCTGGTAGACTGATGGAACAAGGTCTTAAAGGGACAGTTCTGTATTTTTGACATGAATCTGTATGGAATCCCTATCATCAGTGTCATACACTCACACTGACTTACCCCTGATGTATGTGTATAGCTAAGGCTGATCTGGCCCATATGTTCTGGTGCTGTAATAAACTGAATAATTCCTGGTCTACGATAGATCGAACATTATCTGAAGCTTTTCGTAGGGATATCCGTTGGGTCTGGGCTCTGGGGCTGTCGGGGGTCCTATCTGCAGTTTAATACAACAGTCGTGATACCATGGATGGGATGCTGGGGTCCTCTTTATTAATACTGCAAAGTTTGGTAGGTCTGTGGATTTAAGATCCAAAAGTATTGATGAAAAACTATTGACTGCTGCAGTAACTGTTAACTCAATCAGTCGGTGCGTGGGAATCAATTGAACTGGAGCAGCGATTTTGTCGCCGTGGTGACCACCATGTGGCTAAGGATGGTGCGGGGTGTTTGTATTATCAATCTCAAAAAGTTTCGTGAGCCTGCAAACTTTAGATCCAAAGTTATTAAGGGAAACCCATGAGCCAATCAGGTTTGAGGAGGCGGGGCCCCAGTACTATGGAATCAGTTTGATTGGTCTTCAACATGATCTCCGCCAAGTTATATGGTTGTAGGAGCTTTAGATCCAAAGTTATTGATGAAAACCATTCAGCCAATCAGCTTTCAGCCTGACATCAAGAGCCAATCAGCTTTCAGCCTGACATGCTGACCAGCTGGGCCGTTACCATGGTGACCAGCTGCTCTGCTGCATGTGCTCTGATGACATCACTAACCGACTAAATCTGGGCAGGCAGAAAGTCTAAGTGTGGTTGGAACACACCCCGAACAACTGCTCATAATTCGAAAACCGTAAAAGATGGAGACAAAATGATCATATTTTCTGAGAGATGGCAGTCCTCTGACTGTACTCATATAATTTTTATTTCTGTACCTTGAAAAATGTGAACACAGGAGTAGGTTAAAAAGTATGAAGATTTTAAAAATCAACGATTTTCAAGTTCAAATTTAATATTGGAGTGAATGGGAGCAAAACAGGGACCAGGCTGTGCTTGGAGGCTCATCACGACAAAACCGTAGAACTCTCCGCTTGGTTAGTGGTGTTAGAGCGATCAGGACAGTCGTGCCTACGTTTTGATGTAAAAATTATTGATATGCAGTAAGCGCTGCAGTTACTACCGCAATTTATATATTTATTTATCAGGGCTGTTTTCTCGCCCTCTACACTCTAACGATGACATCACCCACTCTAACCTCTGGAGGCTCCTCCCATCCGGAATGAATGGGGCCAAAAATTATAAACAAAAATGGCGCTGGGCTCTACTTTAAACCAGGCTGATGGACAAAATACATGACAATTTACTTTACAGTTAATTAAATATGTCTATTGTAAGACAATTAGACCTCAGAATATCAGGAACAGAAACAGAATATTGGTTGTTGTTGTAGCATAACAGCCTATTGGACGCCCTATAGGACAACATGGGGGTAAGAGACAGGAAACATGGAATAGAACCAAATCAAAACTTTTGTTAAAGTTCTTTTAGACCTAGTTCCATTCTCCATCTGATGATAAAGACTGAGATCAGTCTACAAGACTGACTTCAAACTACAGTCACTGTTCAACCAAGCCCAGAAATAAAGATCACACCTTGTTTCTTTTACATCTTTATTATGGGATAAAACTCCAAGACCACAATCACAAATGTCACAACTTTTACAAGAACAATTTCATATTTCATTTACATCAAGAATAAACAATAGAAAACAGTATCTCAGTAAGACACAAAACAAAGTTTAGACATTGCTTTGAGCAATAAAAACGGCAGCTGGTCCAGCACCAGACTTTTAGCAGCCGATTACGTTCTTGGAACAAATGAAGCGATAGGAATTGAAGCACCTCTGGTTGGACCATCCATCTGAAATTGGATAAAAGAGGAAAAAACAATGTCATTACATCTGAAACCTTGAACCATAAACATCTAAAAGTTAAATTATAATCCTGCTCCAATCCAAACTCATCAGTCTTTTCTGAAGTCACCTTCCTAGAAAACTTTATCCCATTAGTCAGAAAACAGGTGGACTTACATCTGTTATACATGATCATGCAGGGAGAGCTGCTGACGGAGTTCTGGGAGTACCAGTTAATGTAATGGAGACTATCACGGTTAATCCACATCCAGCGGTTCTAAGAGACAAAGAACATGGGTTTGAGTAAGTGTTGAAGTCTAGACTCCCTTTGGACCAGGTCCTGAGCTGCTGGATCTGGACTGGTGGTGTTTCTTCATGGATTCAGACCTGCAGATTGAAGCCTCCCAGCCATGCAACGCTCTGACCGGCTGTCTTTATGAGCGTCTGGAGGAAGCTGTACTCTCTGGCGTCGGTGGCTGAGGCCAGGTGGGCTCCGAGGTCGTTGCAGTGCTCCTGTTGGACGGAGGAAGAACATCAGGGTCTATGTGTTTGATCATTTTAGCTGAAACCATGTGGCCCATTTTAGCTGAAGTGGTTATGGTAACTTGGGTTAGTTTTGTCATGCCAGGCTACTTATCATGTACATTTATGGTTCAGTCTAGATTTGAAGTATATTCTCACCACCATAGAAACTATAAACTAATCAAATCCTCTGTTACTACTCAACCACATTGTAGTCATTGGCTCTAATTTCCAGAAGGGTTGGGACCCCCAAACCTGAAGGTAAAATGTCTCATCTTCTATACCTGCTTATTCCTCGTTAGGGTCCCATGGTCTGCTGGAGCCAATCCCAGCGCATTATTGCGAGAGGCAGGGATACACCCCATTGGCACACACACCATTCACTCACACGTACGGGCAATTTAGAGTCTCCAATTAACCTCAGCATGTTTTTGGACTGTGGGAGGAAGCTGGAGTACCCGGTGAAAACCCACCAGACACGGGGAGAACATGCAAACTCCACACAGAAAGGTCCCAGACCCAGGACCAAGGAGGTCTTGAACCTGTGACCTTCTTGCTGTGAGGCAACAGCGCTGTGCCTGTGCCACCGTGTCGCCCCATTTTACCTGTGTATCAGTTGGATGTGGTGACGTATTACAGCAGAATTACCTCAGCACTGAACCAGGTCTTGGCGCTGTTGACGAACATGTAGCAGCGAGTGCCGTAGGGAAACCAGTCGGGTGGGCAGCTAAAACGAGCTGCAGAAACCAGAGAGAACATGAACTTTACTTCATCACACTGAGCTGCTCTGATAACTGATCATTGCTAATCACAGATTCTACAGCTTTATAAGCCTCTAGGCATATTGTTTCCATATGTCAAATTACAAATAGACTTTAGCATATTAGAAAAATATGAATTAAATTCAAGTAAAATTTTTATTTGGTGAAAATTTTCCAAATTCTGAATAAAAGACAACCTTCGATTGTGAGATAATGATGTTTATATGTCAAATGAGCATAAGCAAACAGGATATGTGACCTCATAAATCATATGTCTTTCAAAATAAAAGCCCCCTTTTCACACCTAACTTTAAAAACCTAGATATTATATCACAGCTTTTTGGAAAAATGAAGATAAAGTAATTGTTGCTATATGGCAACACTATGTAATAGAGGATTAAATCATCTATAATCCAAGTTGGCTCCTCCCCTGTGACGTCAAATATGCAAATTAGATGTGTAAATTTAATCCCTACATT
Source organism: Lepturacanthus savala (assembly GCA_030544235.1). Lineage (NCBI taxonomy): Eukaryota > Metazoa > Chordata > Actinopteri > Scombriformes > Trichiuridae > Lepturacanthus > Lepturacanthus savala. Next base: position 2,273,239 of record CM060473.1, on the reverse strand, counting down.
AACTTTGGTTCATCCTTAATGTTTCTCTAATTTACAGAAAGTCTCTATCTCTTATCACTTTTAAGTTACAGCCTTTTGAAATTAAGATAATCAAACGTTTTAGATCAAAACCTCTGACGTCTAAAGGGTTAAAACACAGAAATATAATTCTTACAGTGCATGAAATATATCATATCATCATATTAAATATATCATATCATCATATTAAATATATCATATCATCATATTAAATATATCATATCATCATATTAAATATATCATATCATCATATTAAATATATCATGCGTAGACATTTAGACATCCCAGCATTATATTAATAGATATTTGTTGTTTTTGTCACGACAGCCTCACACATGAATAAACATGAATGAAAAGATTCAAACTGTGATGTGACTCTTACCTCCAGGTGCTGCTTCCTCTTCAACCACATCTGCACAAACACATACGTTTAGGTCATTTGGGAATAAAAGACAACCTTTGATTGTGAGACATTTATGTTTACATGCAACGAGGATATCCTGGTCATGTGACCTTATAAATTATATGTCTTTCAAAATAAAAGCACCCTTTTCACTTTAAACTTTAAAAACCTAGATATTATATCACAGCTTTTTGGAAAAATGAAGATAAAGTAATTGTTGCCATGTGCTAACACTATTTAATAGAGGATTAAATATGAAATATATCACATCATCATATTAAATATATATAAAACTGTGATGTGACTCTTACCTCCAGGTGCTGCTTCCTCTTCAACCACATCTGCACAAACACATACGTTTAGTACAATGAATAGTAATAAATCTGCTATAATACATTTATCATGTTCTGTGAGTCATACTTTAGCAAACATGTCATGTTTTCTCTTTGATATGAAGCTAAATTATCTTCAAATATGCATAAAATGATAAAAACATGTGTTTCAGTGTTGAATATATTGTGAAGAGTCACATGATCCATTGTGATTACCGTTCATGGAGACAGGGACAGAATCTTGTGGCACAGATTCCTCCTTCATCATCAGCTTTTCCATCTCTGTTGAGTGGAGGAGGTCCAGGTGACATCAGGTTAAAAAACACAGCAACACAAGCAAAAACCACCAGAGTCTGAACAAATGTCTTTAGTTTTATATGTCAGTGAATGACTGGAAGAGTCTAAACAACTCTGAAGAACAGAATTGGCTGATTTAACCTTTCTACATGGATGAAATGATCTTTTCTGGACAACAATTAAGTTAATTAAACACAGAACACTATGTGTAGAGAGTCATTTTAGACTAGAAGAGAACTAACCTGGTGCAGGAGCCTTCTCTTCCATTGGTGCCATCACTGCTGCTTCTGTGGATGAATCATATTAATGTGGATGTCAGGTTTGTGCAGTTCTTACATTCTGATTATCTGTGTGTGTATTAACCTGTTCCCTCTAGGTCTGTTTATCATCTACCTCTAGAAAACCACATGTCCAGACTTAATGTGGTATATCTCCACAACTACAGGGGTTTTCTGGATGATCTTGGGTTTAAAATGAAGCTAACACCTGTGAGATAGTTGTATCAGTGCAACAAAGTAAATAAAAAGTCAGAATATTAGCTCCGCCCCCCCAAAAAACACCTGAAAATCATGGATTAGCAGCACAATTCATCAAGTAATTGCACCAGATGTCAGAATTATAATTTACAGATTCATGTTTTCTCTATATTCTCATATTGAAAAGCTGTTTTGTTAAGTTAATAATGTTTGATACAGACTTGTAGCTGAGTTTCTAGTCGACATGTTGATGCTGCTACTCCACTTAACAAGAAGGATCAGTTCTTTCTAAATGAAATCCCCCTCAGGGACCTGAAGGAGAACAGGTGACAGCAAAGATGGCCGCTACTCACCAACAGGCTTCTCTTTGTCTTCAGCTGGAGCTGCAGAACAAACAGCAGCCAGTCAGTGACAGTAGCACTACAGCATATTACAGACATGCAGTGGAGAACACAGGGTTCACAGAGGAACCACACAGGACAACGTTAGTGGCTGCTGACGGACTCAGGACCACATGCTGATGGTCTGAGAGTCTAAAGAGGCTCTGACCTGCAAACGCAGCACACAGGAGAACGGAGAGGACCAGGATAGTCTTCATGCTGATGATGGAGATCTATGGATGGTTCTGGAAGAAGAGAATAACTAGAGAGAGAGAGAGAGAGAGAGAGAGAGAGAGAGAGAGAGAGATCAGCTCCACTGAATGAACAATGAACATCTCTATAGACACAGAGAGTCAGAGCAGCAGCTTCTTACCTGTCAGGTGAATGTGAGCTGATGTTCTTCAGGTATCAGTGGTTCAGTGATGAGAGGAGGCTGCTCTGCTCTTTATATCCACACTGACACAGTGGGAGGGACTCGCCTTCCTGTGTGTTAACGACTCATTAACTGATTGTAGATCTCACTTCAAGATTTGACCCTGAACTCTGAAACTCTTCCTTGTTGTGTTTCCATAAATAATCTATAGTATTTTATTAGTATTATGATAAAACCTCTGTGGTTCTGGTAAGCCGTTGACGTCACTGATTCATTAACCCCTTGACCTCCAGCCCTTTTCTAGGTTTAGGACATCCCCATAGTCAGTAGGTATGTCTGGAATAAACACAGAGATGTTGGTCGACACTAAACGACCATTTATTGATCTCAAATAAACATTTTCATCCCAAAACAGCAACAAAAAAACACATTTTTTGTTTGTCGCTTCAAACAAGCGACTTTTTACTGTAGTGTTTTTTGGCTGCTAGTTTACTGAGTTTTTGTCATAAAGCTACACTGATGGTACCGTTGGACTCGTCACAGTCTCAGCTTTCATATGAGACGTCATTTGTTTGTGTAACATGAAGTATCAGAGCGCTAGCCATCAAAATGTGGAGAGTGGGTCGGCTTTATGATGGTATACCGATTTTCATATTTGTTAATTAATTAGCTTGGTGTTGGAGTTGGGTTTGGTGTGTGTAAATATGACTTATATGTGCTTGTAGTGGAGTTTCTCCTGTTTAATTTGATGTATAGCTTCACTATATTTGTACATGATTAGTGGAGCAATCTCAGGGGGGAACCTGGAGTTTAACGGGTTAAAGGAAGTAAATAAACTGCATCGAACCACAGATAAATAACTGTTATTATTTAAGGATGTTTTTAATTGAAGTATTCAATAAAACCAAAATGATTTTTTATTTTGAAACACCGTGTTTTATATCCTAAATCAAAATATGAAGAAAAAATGTTTAATTACAGTAAATGAAGAGAAATGAATATTAGAATAATCTTTATTCATCATTCCTGTGAATCACCATCATATTTACCTGTTATAAACATGGTTTCTGACACATATGACTCCTATGAACAGCTGTTTCAGCCTCATGTTTCCTCTGAATTTCCTGTTTTTGTCTCAGAAACAGCATTTTTGAGGTTTTTAATGGGATTAAGGTTCAGGGATTGGGTTGGCCACTCCAGAACATTAATTTTATTGGACTAGAACCAAGATGCTGCTGGTTTACTGGTGTGTTTGGAGTCGTTGTCTTGTTGAAACTCACATTTCAAAGACATTTCTCTCGTTGTGTCTCTAGTTCTTATATAATAGTTCACTTTAACATAGGAGCATAACTTGTTTAGAAGGAAATAAGACGTCTTTACTACTACATCTAAAAGTTGAATATATGAAATAGTTGAAGATGAAGTTAAATACATGAACTAAACAGCAACATGATTATAGATCTCACTTCAAGATTTGACCCTGAACTCTGAAACTCTTCCTTGTTGTGTTTCCATAAATAATCTGTAGTATTTTATTACTGTTATGATAAAACCTCTGTGGTTCTGGTAAGTCGTTAACGTCACTGATTCATTAAAGGAAGTAACTAAACTGCATCAAACCACAGATAAATAACACAATCTGTTATTGTTTTAGGATGTTTTTTAATCTAAGTTTTAATAACTGATGAATACAGACTATATACTAATATATCTGATATGCTTTGGTTCAGTTTAGGTGCAAAACCAACTTCATTAAAGTTAAATTTGTTATTTATTAAACATCTATTTCTTATATAAGAGTTCACTTTAACATAGGGACATAATTCTATCTAGAAAATAGTCTAGAAAAGGCTGCGAATTTATGAAATAGCTGAAGATGAAGTCAGTTCTGTGATGATGTTTATCAGAGACTTTACTTACTTTACTTATAAATAATAATAATAATGATAAATAACAATATGTCCATAAAGATTTAGTGAAGACAATTTAATTCAAACAGGTTTTATTGTCATTGAAACATTCTGTTATGTTATAAATATTTCTGTATAATTAAAGGTATAAACCTACTGTAATAAATAAATGCAGCTGTGAAACAACCATAGAGAATAACTGGATCACACACATTTAACTCTTTGACTGTTTCCTTGTTGTTATTTGTTGTTATTGTGTGTGAAGGTCACATGTGTCTTATAATGATCACATTAACATATTCATCCATTTTCAGATCCAGAGTTTTCACTTTAAATGTGTGAATGTCCTTTTATCTTTCATAAAGTTCAAAGATGTGATGTGTATATTCTTTATTTTTCATTATAAAACAGTTTGAAAAGTTCTAACTAAGAATTAATCATAATTATGTGAAAGACAAAGTACAACATGTTGTTTCCTGGTTGTGACTCATATTCATTTCCAGTTGCAGGGTTGGCGTTTTGTGAAAAACAAAAACAGAGTCGTGACCTTTGACCTTTCTGACTGAATTCATAGCTGATAACTAATCGTTACTGTGGTAAATCATTTTATTTTATAGCCACTATTACACTGCGCACGTGTTTCTATTCTCTGGATGAAAGATTTTCAAGAACTGGAATTTTTTTATTTATTTTTTATGTGTTTTATATTCACTAACCAGCTTAATATCAGATATAATTATATTAACTCCTTGACCTCCAGCCCTTTTCTAGGTTTAGGACATCCCCATAGTCAGTAGGTATGTCTGGAATAAACACAGAGATGTTGGTCGACACTAAACGACCATTTATTGATCTCAAATAAACATTTTCATCCCAAAACAGCAACAAAAAAACACATTTTTTGTTCGTCGCTTCAAACCAGCGACTTTTTACTGTAGTGTTTTTTGGCTGCTAGTTTACTGAGTTTTTGTCATAAAGCTACACTGATGGTACCGTTGGACTCGTCACAGTCTCAGCTTTCATATGAGATGTCATTTGTTTGTGTAACATGAAGTATCAGAGCGCTAGCCATCAAAATGTGGCGAGTGGGTTGGCTTTATGATCGCATACCGATTTTCATATTTGTTAATTAATTAGCTTGGTGTTGGAGTTGTGTTTGGTGTGTGTAAATATGACTTATATGTGCTTGTAGTGGAGTTTCTCCTGTTTCATTTGATGTATAGCTTCACTATATTTGTACATGATTAGTGCAGCAATCTCACGGGGGACTCCTGGAGTTTAACGGGTTAAAGGAAGTAAATAAACTGCATCGAACCACAGATAAATAACTGTTATTATTTAAGGATGTTTTTAATTGAAGTATTCAGTAAAAACAAAATGATTTTTTATTTTGAAACACCGTGTTTTATATCCTAAATCAAAATATGAAGAAAAAATGTTTAATTACAGTAAATGAAGAGAAATTAATATTAGGCAAACTCATATATTTACTGTATAAACTGAATAATCTTTATTCATCATTCCTGTGAATCACCATCATATTTACCTGTTCTAAACATGGTTTCTGACACCTATGACTCCTATGAACAGCTGTTTCAGCCTCATGTTTCCTCTGAATGTCCTGTTTTTGTCTCAGAAACAGCATTTTTGAGGTTTTTAATGGGATTAAGGTTCAGGGATTGGGTTGGCCACTCCAGAACTTTAATATTATTGGACTAGAACCAAGATGCTGCTGGTTTACTGGTGTGTTTGGAGTCGTTGTCTTGTTGAAACTCACATTTCAAAGACATTTCTCTAGTTGTGTCTCTAGTTCTTATATAATAGTTCACTTTAACATAGAAGCATAACTTGTTTAGAAGGAAATAAGACGTCTTTACTACTACATCTAAAAGTTGAATATATGAAATAGTTGAAGATGTAGTTAAATACATGAACTAAACAGCAACATGATTATAGATCTCACTTCAAGATTTGACCCTGAACTCTGAAACTCTTCCTTGTTGTGTTTCCATAAATAATCTGTAGTATTTTATTACTGTTATGATAAAACCTCTGTGGTTCTGGTAAGTCGTTAACGTCACTGATTCATTAAAGGAAGTAACTAAACTGCATCAAACCACAGATAAATAACACAATCTGTTATTGTTTTAGGATGTTTTTTAATCTAAGTTTTAATAACTGATGAATACAGACTATATACTAATATATCTGATATGCGTTGGTTCAGTTTAGGTGCAAAACCAACTTCATTAAAGTTAAATTTGTTATTTATTAAACATCTATTTCTTATATAAGAGTTCACTTTAACATAGGGACATAATTCTATCTAGAAAATAGTCTAGAAAAGGCTGCGAATTTATGAAATAGTTGAAGATGAAGTCAGTTCTGTGATGATGTTTATCAGAGACTTTACTTACTTTACTTATAAATAATAATAATAATGATAAATAACAATATGTCCATAAAGATTTAGTGAAGACAATTTAATTCAAATGGTTTTTATTGTCATTGAAACATACTGTTATGTTATAAATATTTCTGTATAATTAAAGGTATAAACCTACTGTAATAAATAAATGCAGCTGTGAAACAACCATAGAGAATAACTGGATCACACACATTTAACTCTTTGACTGTTTCCTTGTTGTTATTTGTAGTTATTGTGTGTGAAGGTCACATGTGTCTTATAATGATCACATTAACATATTCATCCATTTTCAGATCCAGAGTTTTCACTTTAAATGTGTGAATGTCCTTTTATCTTTCATAAAGTTCAAAGATGTGATGTGTATATTCTTTATTTTTTTATTATAAAACAGTTTGAAAAGTTCTAAGTAAGAATTAATCATAATTATGTGAAAGACAAAGTACAACATGTTGTTTCCTGGTTGTGACTCATATTCATTTCCAGTTGCAGGGTTGGCGTTTTGTGAAAAACAAAAACAGAGTCGTGACCTTTGACCTTTCTGACTGAATTCATAGCTGATAACTAATCATTACTGTGGTAAATCATTTTATTTTATAGCCACTATTACACTGCGCACGTGTTTCTATTCTCTGGATGAAAGATTTTCAAGAACTGGAATTTTTTTATTTATTTTTTATGTGTTTTATATTCACTAACCAGCTTAATATCAGATATAATTATATTAACTCCTTGACCTCCAGCCCTTTTCTAGGTTTAGGACATCCCCATAGTCAGTAGGTATGTCTGGAATAAACACAGAGATGTTGGTCGACACTAAACGACCATTTATTGATCTCAAATAAACATTTTCATCCCAAAACAGCAACAAAAAAACACATTTTTTGTTCGTCGCTTCAAACCAGCGACTTTTTACTGTAGTGTTTTTTGGCTGCTAGTTTACTGAGTTTTTGTCATAAAGCTACACTGATGGTACCGTTGGACTCGTCACAGTCTCAGCTTTCATATGAGATGTCATTTGTTTGTGTAACATGAAGTATCAGAGCGCTAGCCATCAAAATGTGGCGAGTGGGTTGGCTTTATGATCGTATACCGATTTTCATATTTGTTAATTAATTAGCTTGGTGTTGGAGTTGTGTTTGGTGTGTGTAAATATGACTTATATGTGCTTGTAGTGGAGTTTCTCCTGTTTCATTTGATGTATAGCTTCACTATATTTGTACATGATTAGTGCAGCAATCTCAGGGTTTAACCCTGGAGTTTAACGGGTTAACACATGGAAATCTTTAAAGTTTTTTCTAAATGCTGCATTAACTATTGCTCTCAAATCACAACACATTTAACTTCATGTTCATTTTATTAAATGTCTTTGAAACATTAATGTTATGCAGTTGAGACGGTAGATTTATTTATTATTATTATATTTGTTATTGTTCATCTTAGATTAGATTAGACAGGACTTTATTGATCCTTTAGGAGGTTCCTCAGGGAAATTAAAGCTCCAACACGTCACATACACACTGTTATAAAACTATAGACACATAAACACTAGAGAAATATGTAAATAAAACATGCTAAATACCATAAATATAAATATATAAAGAGTATAAGTATAATAATGTAAGCTTGTCTAATATCTTGCTGTTTTACTAGATAAAATATTGCTGACTCTTAGAAGAACGTTTTTCAAAAGCATATAAGTTTTACAATTTCAGTGAAAATATTGGATGTTTATAACAGAATTGTAGTAAATATGGACATTAAATCATAAAAACAATGGCAACTAGTTTGCTCCTTTCATTCCTTCCCTAATTACTAACATTTATGATTCCTCTGTGTTAAATAGAATTGTCTCTGCTCACATGAGCACAACAATATGAGCAAAATATTCACAATACATGAAGATGCTCCATAAATGGTTGAGTTCATCATAAAACCTGATAAAAATAAACAACTACATTAATTTAAATACCAAATTAAAACTAAATTACAGCAGAAACACAGTGATAAAGTGCAATATGTGTTAATATTTAAAACATAAGTGCGGCAGTAACAAAAAAATAGGATGTTAAAATGCAAGGGTGCAGTTATTTACAATAATAATGTAAAAATATATGCAATATAAATGTCAATATAGTCAAAAATACTATAAATATATGAAATAAATATATATGGAAATATATAAAACATATTCATTACTTAATAAGTATATGTGTGATTAAATTCAGTAACTATATTCTATCTATTTTGTCATATTAATAAAGAATCATTTTGGAAGAATTTCAAAATAAAATATCATAAAATAAAATGTGTTTGTATATTTTAACTCATAAAACAGGCAGGTGTGTGTTTCATTACATAATATAACTTGCTATGTAAACTGAAGTAAAATAAATAATAATAATATAAAATAACTATACATGGACCGTATTTCCGACATTTCATTTTATTTTGAAATAGGAAACTGACAAAAGGTGCCGGACACGAACTATCGCGATATTTCCTCGCGTTCCTCGCGAGATCCCGTCCAGTCAAACATCAATGGTGGCTCCCTGATCATCCATGTGGCTTCGCGGACTGAGATAAATCTCTGAGAACTTTACAGTAACTGAGTGAATCCAGTAAAAATCAACAGGGGAGTTTTCTGTGAAGCTGCGACAGTAAAACAACATGCAACACGACGACGTGAGTGCGACTTTTAGCCGTTTTTAACGTGACGTGACGTAACGTCGCTAGCGTGCTCCATGCTAACGTTAGCTTACCGGCGACTCTTTAAATCGGGGACTATTTATTCTTTTATCAGTTTATTGCGCTGTTAAAGTTTAAAAGGACTTTGAAAAACATTTTTTTTTCTTGTCAAACTTGACGACAAACCGCATTAAAACATAATTTTTACGTTTTACGTTCACACAGCTGTAAAAATAAGAGTCAATACATATATAATATAGTATAATATAATAGTATACGTATGTAAATATAAAATAGAATAATTCTATATTGTCATTGAACATAGCATGTAAAACGAAATTTAAAAAGGGGACGATCAGTGATGCAAGTTAAACATTTATAACCATAAATTAATTAAATTAAAATATTAATAATAACGTGTCTGATCTGCTTCTTACAGGTGATCTGGGATCTTATTGGCAACGCTTCATTCTGCTCCTACAAAGTCAAGTAAGTGCAAACAGAATCTGCTGTATGTCAATTAAAGGACGAGTTTCCAGAGTGTGTTATAACAACAGAACTAGAAAATCCTTGAAATATGCTTAGAATTTGTTATATAATATATTTTAAATATGATATATTGATGTAATTTGAGCTGTTGTAGCTGTATGAGTGGGTGTACTTCAGGTTTTCCTGGGAAAATGCCCTGGGATTCAGTTGGGTTGGAAATATTGATTTCAGAATTGCAGAATATAAACCAGCCTGTTAATTCTAGAGCTCCAGATAGAAGCCTGAGAGAGGAGATCTTGATTTGTTAGTAGAAATCACAGCATCAAATGTGAAAATGGCACCTTTAATATGCGCTGAATGGTTGAAAGGACACTACCAGTCAACATTTGTATTGTGTTCACTGACAATTTCAATAAAGTTTGCCATTTTGAACTCATGAATCACATGCTGAAATGTAGTGATCATGACAGAAATATATCTGCACGTCCTGGTAATTGATCAGTAATTTCCAGAAATAATCACGATGTTTGAGTTAATTTCTCTTGTTTCTTCCTGGTTTTCAGGACAAAAACTCAGAACTTCTGTCGTAATGAGTACAACGTGACCGGTTTGTGTAATCGCTCGTCCTGCCCTCTGGCCAACAGCCAGTACGCCACCATCAGGGAGGAGAAAGGTAGAGTAACGTCCACCTGTGAACACGTTACACCTGCTGCATGAACCGAGTTAAAGTCATCAGTTTCATCCTGACGTGAGGAATAAATAACGAGGTTGAGGGACGCTCGTTCTTCTTGTTTCAGGTCAGTGTTTCCTCTACATGAAGGTGATCGAGAGAGCAGCGTTTCCTGCCAAGATGTGGGAGAAGGTGAGTTCTACTTCTAGGATAGAAACAACTTCGAGTCTCTTTAACCCTCAGTAACTGACGTCATCATGGAACTGGTCTCTGTCAGGGGTCGTTGTAGAATGAATCCATAGGGGTAGATCCAATAATTAGCATTTTATTGTCTATATTTGATCAATTATTATCGATAAATATCATGTAGGACACTGTATTTTACCTCCTGGACTTTACATATGTAAATACCTTTTGATCTGAATCAATTCCAATGTTGTTTTTTTACTATTTTCTCTCCCAGGACATCAGAGAATAGTTTCAGTTCATAAATATTCATCTAGTTCATGTTGTCCTGACAATAAACATGCATATAGCATTTCTGTGCATTACAGGGTTGAGGATTTACACGTTTTACAGTATAGAACTAAACCGGGAGAGTCAATATGCGGGTTTTGTGTGTGTGTGTTGCAGGTGAAGCTCAGTAAAAACTATGAAAAAGCTCTGGAACAGATCGATGAAGCTCTGATTTATTGGCCTCGATTCATCCGACATAAATGTAAACAACGATTCACCAAAATCACCCAGTACCTGATCCGCATGCGCAAACTGGTGCTGAAGAGACAGTAAGTACTGCATAAAATACTACATAAGGTACTGCATAAAATACTGCATAAAATACTACATAAGGTACTGCATAAAATACTACATAAGGTACTGCATTCTAGGGCTGCTTATTTTATCTTAGTGTAAAGAAAAATGTCAAACGTTTTGAGTCGATTATACGAGTTTGGAGATTGTTAAAAATTCAGTTAATGGCTCTTGTCTTTCTGTGTTATATATATATATATATATATATATATATATATATATATATATATATATATATATATATATATATATATATATATATATATATATATATATATATATATATATATATATATATATATATATATATATATTACAGCAGCTACTGTAACTATACTACACTATACCACAGATAGTACAGTAAAAGTACTTCATGAAGTACTGTGTTAATCTACTGCAGAAGCAGCTGTGGGTTCTTGTTATTTAAAAGTCCATTTTTTATCATTTTCTTTTAGAAAAATCACGATTTTCTGCATTTTTATTGTTCACGAAATGTCAAAACGGTGTAAATATTTAATCCACCTAGAACATATGTGTCAAACCTAAGGCCCGGGGACCAAATCTGGGCCGCCTCCTCATTTTCTGTGGCCGCTCAAGAGTTATAAATATGAATAAATGTTTAAACTTAAAGAAGAAACAAACATCTTTTCTCAATTGTTTAAAAACAGGAAACTTTCTATTTTTTCCTTATTTATGTTAGTTGAAGTACATCTGTCATTACTTTCTGGTTCTTTCTATTCTTTAATATTTAGCATAGCAACAAAAACTATAGATTCCAATTAATCCAATAGTTAATAGTGGTTATCAGCATATTCTGTATGAGTCTCTATTTATCTGTGATGATTTTAATGTTTAATAATTAGATGCTAGAGAAACCAGATCACTGATGTAACCACGGGAACAAACTGAGTTTGACTCCTCTGACTAGAATATTTTAGAATAATTGTTTAAAAACTATTTTTTTAGGTTTACACCACATGATATTTTTGTCACTGACCTTTTATAATCGTGATTTTCTTTAGGAGGAAGCTGGTTCCTCTCAGCAGGAAGGTGGAGAAGAGAGAGAAGAGGAAGGAGGTGAGTGATTAGAGTTTTTACTGTTTAAATTCTGTTTCTGATGTTGGAGCAGCTTTAATCTGTTGTTGTGTTGCAGGAGAAAGCTCTGATCGCTGCTCAGCTGGATAACGCCATCGAGAAGGAGCTGCTGGAGAGACTCAAACAGGGAACGGTACCAAACCTCATTATTTAGTCATTATAAAACAGAAAATAGCCTCTAAAATGTCCAGTCTGCCACTGGATGACTGTAAAAAGTGACCAAAAATGAGAGAAAAGTGTGAATACATTTATATTCAGTGCATTTTGCTTATTTAATTTAAAAAAATGGCAGAATTAAGAGAAAATATAAGATAAAAGCAACATTAAGATAAAAAAGTCTTAAGAAAACGAGACCAAAATGAAGGAGAAAAGGTTGAAATAAGCAAATCGTTGAACATTTTTAAAGGAAATCTGTATTTATTGTGTTTTCAGTACGGAGACATCTACAACTTCCCCGTTCACGCCTTCGACAAAGCTCTGGAGAAACAGGACGAAGAAGAAGAGAGTGAATCAGAGTCTGAGGAGGAGGAAGAGGAGGATGATGAGGTGATGAAGCTGCTGCAGCTTCTCCTTTATTTCCTGTAAAATGTGGAAATGATTAGAGAATAACTCGTCTCCTTCCTGCAGGACGTGGGGAAGAGAGAGTTTGTTGCTGAAGATGAAGTGGAGGAGAGCGACCTCAGCGACTTCGAGGTAAATGACCTGTGAGGATTTAACCCAAGGAATAAAAAGAACTTTATTTATTGGCTCAATGATGAACAATCATTAAGATAAGAACAAATAATTCACATTAAGTTCAGAACAGTTTCATTGACGGCATCAAAATGATCAGATATGAATGAAGCATGAAGATTTTCTCATTTCACTCTTGAATTTAATTGTTTTCTACATTTATAGCAAAGAAAAAAAAAGACATTTTTTTTTTTGTGTCTCAGGAAATGAACAAACTGAGGACGAGCAGCGACGAGGAGGAAGGAGACGAGGAGTCGACGGAGGAGGAGGAGATGGAGGAGGAGACGACCTCCAGGTCGAAAGGCAAATCTCCGGCCAACGGCTCGGCGGCGAGGAAGAAGCGAGCGTACGTGGAGATCGAGTACGAGCAGGAGACGGAGCCCGCCTCCAAGAGCAGAGCCACGTAGTAGTGATGTCACAACCTCGCTGTCAATCAGAACTGTGGGCGGAGCCTGTGCAACTAAAGTTTTTGTTTTTAAAAACGTGAAGTTTTCAGCGTCGTCGCCTCCTGGAAAACGTGAAGAAACGTTTTAATTTGTGATGTTTGAGGAGAAACTGTCAGAGCTGATGAAACGGCACCAACACGGACTCAGACGCTGATTTATTCTTCCTGTTAAATACCTTAAAGGACAAGTTCACGGCTTTTAAAGCGTCTTAAAGCAACAGTTCATGCTGATCAGTAGATGTTCAGTAAGAACTGTTGACTGTAGCTTTAACACACGGAAAAAACAGTGAACTGGTCCTTTAACCTGCTTTATTCTTTCTGTTTTATTAAATACGGAGCCTTAAACAACAGGTTCAAGAGGCTTGGGGTTATTTTTTTTATATATATATGTTATTAAATATCACAATATTTCTGCCATGTGTGGTTTTCTTTTTTTTCTTTTTGCACAATTTAATTTTTTAACAATTTACAGATCATAACTCACGGTTTTTCCATTATATATATATATATATTAATTATATATATATATAATTTCGAATATTATCCAAGCCCAAGGTTAATTAAAAACAGCCTGAATAAACAGTGAAAAATCTTCCTGTTAATGCTGATTATGATTAACCATTCAAACTGAAAACTTTATTGACAGCAACATAAAAGCACATTATTTCTGAGGCTTAAATGATCTTTGAAAACACCACAACGGTTAAAAAAAACACGTGAATAAATGTTGAACTTTTTATATTTTTATCTAAAATAAAACATTTCATATGTTAAAAGCTGCTGTTTTTATTTAAAGGTGGGGCGGGTGATTCTTTTTTGCAGCATTTTTTAAAATATTGCCTGAAAACCTTTTCACATTCCCACTGCACACACTAAAATAGAATGTTTGCACATGTTGGTCCGGTCTAGAGGGCGTATTCAGAGGAAAACTCTGACCAATCAATGTACTGCTCATCTTTACATTCATTGGCTGGCTAATACGTCCATCAAAGACCTATGGCTCCACCCCCTGACCCCTCCCACTAGACCCCTCCCCCCATTTTGCGCGTTCATGTGTCGTCATCACTCGACCCCCCACAGCTCTGGTAATCAGGTGAGCAGACACAGCTTCGAAAGCCAACATTCAAGTTAGCGCGCACAGATATATCGTTGCAACAATGGCGGCAGAGGAGAAGACGTCGACTGGCAGCAAAACCGAGGGGAAAACTGTTGTTGAAAAAGCAGCAACAGCCATGCGGAAGCTAACAGAAGAACGAAACAGGACCAGAGTGGTTATCGGTACGGCTTTCCAGCGCTAAAAAGTGAGAAGGGGCTCCAGACGGATGCCAAAGTCGCCGAGTTTTTACTGGATATGTAAGATGTTGTCTTCTAATTACATAATATTTTGACATACTGGTCGGTTACGGGTATTGTAGCATGTTTCGCTAAGCTAACTACTCTGTCAACTACAAGGCTAAGCTAAGTCTGAGCTTGAGCTCTCGTCATGAAAACTGTAAATACAAAAATAACACGTGAACAATACTGTCAAATTCAGGTATATGGTAGGCTACTACGGGCAAATGCATACTACTAATAAAATAATCCATGTCTGTGACTGTAACCTATGATGGCTGGCTAGGGACACGATACAGCAGGCTACGTACATGTGTCATTACTGCAATAACAAAGTAATTGACACACGTATCCAATCAAATAGTGGAAATCTAACAGTCTAGTTTGAATTTTATGTCAATATTCTTGAAATTACAATAATGAAAGACTGTTTACGTTCATTCCACATTGCTTGAAGTTAGCAAAGCGGTCACTGTCCGTCATGCTATTGGCGTGAATGCTCGTGAACTCCCGTGACCCCTCGAGAGTGTGCGCGTTCATGTATGTAGGGGAGGGAGTGTATATTTTCAAAATCTCTGCACTAGTTACTGCACATATGCATGAATTAAAATGTTTTTTTAATAGTTTTTGTGCAGTTATGCAGATTTCACTAATGCATTATTAATGAGAGAGGCTGTTTTTATTTTCCAAGGTCACTATAAGGAGAATTTCCTGAAGGAAAATAAGAATAAGACAGTAAATATATTCGTTTAAGGCTCATGGGATGAAATGGATGCAGAGTCCTCAGAGTATATACAGTATATATACTTTATTTACAAATAACTGAATCCCCATGGTCGTACAGCTGAAGAAAATCATTACAGACTTAGAATATAAATAGTCAAAGAATCATGAGAAGCACGTTTGTTACGTCAGCGACAGAAAAATCAACGAGACATTACAGAAAAATAAAGCTGCAGGTTACAGCCAGGCTGCAGCGCCACCTTCAGGCCGCACACAGGAACAGCAGAAATATACGGCACTCCAACCCACTTTACACTGGATTTAAACACATGTGGGGACGCTGTAAGAATTTATTTTTCCTCCTTTGTTGCACATTTTTAGATTAATTTGTTGTTTCTCCTTTGGCGAAGTAGGATTTAAGGCAGCGGTTGAAACTTAAATGGATTTTCCTTTTTGAAATCCAGGATTCCTACACTTTATTTTACAGTTTCCAGACGTTTTCAGGAGAATAAATGATAATTAAATCCAGATAAGCTTCGTATTTAGTTAGGATTTTGTTGTTTTGGGACACAAATACTTGTCTATACACATTCAGATCTGGAAATTACTGAAATCCATACGGTGTAGGAACCCTGCTTAAATATTTGAGAGTAAAATAAAAAACGTGCAGGTTAATAAAGTGTTGAAAAGCAACAGGATGTTTCTACATTGAGGGGGAATTCATTCATAAATCAAGCGTCACAGTTGAAGAAGGCTGCTGTCCACCAATCAGAGGACAACGAGGAGTAAAAGCAGCTCTGATCTCCAGACAGATGTGGACATCTGGACACGAACAGCAGGTTTTAAAAAATCAAAAAACACACGTTTTGACTGGATATGAAGAGACGGAGGCGAGGACTTAAAAAACAAACAGAATTTAGATTTAACTCATTTATCACTGGACATTTCGGACAAACTTTAACACACAGTTAACATCCTTTCTCTTTTTTCCTGTACCGTATTTTCACGGTGCAAAGTTTTCTGAAACTAATCATCGAAGGTGGATCTGAATCATTTTGAATTTTAATTCCTACGTTTCATTAGATTAAAGCGTGGCTTCTGGGATTTTTATAAGAAGCTTAAATATTTCGCATATATCCTGCAATAATCATTTCTTTTAATCACCAGATATCCGTTTTACTTCCTCCTAATGACCTAATATTAATTAACAGAAGCCTAACGAGGCCATACATTCATATATTTACTGTTTTCCTGCAGATTTCCTGTAATTTATGTCATCTCAGCACAAGAAATGCTTGTTTTATCATTAATAATACCATTATATCAGGAATTCTTTTCAAAATAAAGGTAAATTAACTCCTAATTCTGGGTGTGAATGTTTAACCTTTCAGGGTTTTCTGTAAATTAATTCCCAAAGTGTAAAAAATAAAGTGAAGCTTGTTTTTTTTCGATGCTGGAATGATAATTTTTTTCTTTTTTAAGACCAAAATTGTACTGAGCGACCCAGTTAGTCGGAGAAAAGATGTTGATATAACGCAGAGGAATCACTCTACAGGTCACAGCACACGTTATTTCATATTTAAAACCGAGGAAACTTAAACGCCCTTCAGGATATTAATGCTCGGGCAACTGAATCACAGTTAAAAAGAGGAACGTTTTCAGGGATTTTTCTTTTTTTTTTTAACAATTTGCACAATTTCTTTAAGAGACAAATTGCAGTATTTATTCTGTGATGTGTTATGTATATTCATATGCCCTTAAACTGTCAGAACTAGCTAATATTTAGTGTATTTTTGTGTTTTACAATGAACCAGAAACCAGTAACGCATCCATTTTGATCCACTTCTCCTCCAAATACACATCAGTCACCACCAGGGGGCGCTGTGGCGTTAATATTTGGAAATTGTATTATTTTAAATAAATAAGAATCAAGAAAAATGTTATAAAAACCGTTGAATTGAGTCTAATTTTGCTGCATCTCCACAGATCTTTCAATAAATATCACCTTTAAATGTGGATTCTAATAGTTTTGACTGTGTTAAGGTCACTTTGACAAATAATTGATGCTTGCCAGGTTCAGATATTCTTCAGATTAGATGCTCTTTAGGTAAAGGGCTGCTCCAGAGATTAACATGTACACATTAAGGCTTCTAATATTGCACTATAAGCAGATTTCCTGACTTTCAAGCACCAAAATCCTGAATTTTTGTGTCTTTTTAAACTCTAAACCGACCTGTTAAAGACAGACTTTTAGCCCAAGAAAAAAAAAATGACATTCTCTTATTCATTTCTGCAGATTTCAGACAGTTACACAACTATTATCATAGATTTTCAGTGGAATGCCCCTTTAACTTCACTCCAGGTGACAGGACTGAAGGTAAAATCTGCAGCTCCGGGTCAGAAAACAAGTGAAAATCCTCCAGAGCTGCTTCACATATTCCATCAAACACGAGTTTTAATGGTTGCCGAGTTTCAACGTCTCCAACGTTAACAACACGGTGGAAATGTGAAAAGTTTGTGATCCGCATACAATCACTCCAGGAATAAATAAACCAAATTAATCGTGCAGAAACACTTTTTTGCAGAGCGACGACCGGGAGTTTGTGGATCTGAGGAGGAAGAGGGATTTTCCTGCAGGGAAATCCCAAAATTCTATAAAGAGCATGTTAGAATTGGTGGTGGACGATTCGGATTCATAGATTTGAAGGTTTGATTCTTGAAAAGCTGCAGCTCTGGATCTGTCCAAAGCCACGTCCTTGACTTGGAGGGAGTTTATTTGCATTTTGGATAAATACAGTCCGGATTTGAGTCTGACTTTGAGCCTTGTGTGTTTAATCTGTCTGCAGAGACACATCTGGGAGGAGGGTCGTTCCAAAGGTGGACTACACTCGTTGTTGCTGAAGTAGATAAGTTGATATTTGGGCTGGATGTTGGTCCAAAGTCAAATTTAAACCGTTTTTTGCTCAACAGGAGCTCCATATTTGGAACAAACAGGGTCTAAAAGGTAGTCCGATCTTGGTTTAAGGAATAAAATCTGTCCAACTGTGGGTTTAGAACCGACTAAGGAATGCCTGAACTGGATCTGTCCACAGCAAGGTCCAACATTTGAGGGAATAGTTTGGTCCAAAACTGGAACCTTGCATCTTTAATTCGTCTCTTGTGGTTGTTTCATCTAAACGGGTTTGGACGGGTCCTAAATGTGTTGCGGGTTTAGAATGTTCCGGGTGAAGTGGACCTGGATGTGGGCTGATGGTCTAGAGCGTGGCTGAGCTGGAATGAGACCACAGTCGTGTGGATGGTTTCTGGATGTGTCCGGATGTCTGAGGATGGTTCTGGTTTTGCGGAGGGTCCAGACTGAGGTCCGGGGCGGTTCGGTTCATTGTAATCCAGCTAAATCCTGTTGGGACACACTCTGGATAGAAGAAGCCTGTTAGTGCTGGGGTGGAGGGGGTTTCTCTGTGAATCTGTGTCTCTGTCCGTCCATCGGGTCTGAAGGTTCTGAAGGTTCTGTCTGTGGTTAGCAGCTGCAGCCTTCCTTGGCCGGCTGGCTGTCGGCGTTGAGGCGGCCTCCCTGCGGTGCCGACGGTTTGTGCTGGACCCCCGACTCTGCCGCGTTCAGGTCCAGGCTGCCGTCCTGGATGTTCTGGTAAATCCTCTTGGCCGCCTCGAGGAAGGCCTCCTCCACGTTCTCCCCTCTGGAGGACGGAGAGGGAGCAAAGGAGTCAGGAAAAAGAACAAAAAGAGGAGTTTTAGAGTCCGAGACTCAGCTCAAAAAACTATTTTAATGGTTATTCTCGACTTTTAAATAAATAAGAGACCAGTGCTTTTTATTTTTAAACATCTAAACCCTACGGAAGAGGAAGATCCTCTTCAGTCTCTTCAGAAACTTCAGCCCAAACCAGGAGCAGAAATTCTATATTACATTTATTAAATATGGAGAAGATTAGAGTCTAAATGATAGTAAAGGTGCAGCAACCCTTGTTTCTTATCATAGGCACAAAGAAGGCAAAATTAAAAATGAAATAAGGAAACAAGCACAATGAAAAGGAAGTTTCTTCCTGGATTCTATTTCATAACATTTTGGCATCATGAACCTGTTTAGACTTGATCCTACAGCTCTGGAAAATAAAGACACCACTGCATTTTATTCTGAAATCAGCATCTCTACATGTATTCTAGTCATTTCTGCTGAATTCCAACACATGAACACATCATTCTGCTTAAAGAGGAACCAGGATGGAATAAAGTCACCAAGAACAATGATAAAGACTGTGGAAAACATGAAAAACTGGGATTATTGCATGAATTTGATCTGGTTTCTTTGCATTGTTTGAGCTCCATTTGTCATTTTCTGCAAATAAATGCTATAAATTACAATATTTTCATTTAGAATTTGGAGGAAATGTCATCAGTAGTTTATAAACTCAAACTAAACACGTACCTATAAGTAGTAAAATAAAAAAATGACCATTTTTCAGTCGTCTCTTATGTTTTTCCAGAGCTTTATATTGTATAATATTGTGTTGCATATTAATAATAATGTGTAGTTTGGACTTTAAGAATTTATCTTTGCAAATAACATGCACAATTCATGTTAATGTGAATTTCAGACATTTATAAAGTGAAATAAAAATGTTCCTTTTGTCCAAACACATGAAAAAGTGATAATTTTTATTTTTTTCTAGAGCTGTAGATAAATAAACCGCCCTAAAGGATGTAGACACATAAACTTCAGGTCTGGATGATTTATTTAGTATTAAAGCATCAGGAAATCTGAATATTTTAGACAATCGTGGTGATGATTTTCCTAGTTTGTTGTGGAAGAGCTTGCACCTTTAGAGTGTGTGTGTGTGTGTGTGTGTGTGTGTGTGTGTGTGTGTGTGTGTGTGTACTTACGTCTTAGCACTGGCCTCCAGAAACAGCAAACCTGATCAACAGAGATTAAAACCTGTCAGTCAACATCAGTAATACAGGAAACTCTTTTTTTTATTCCTACACCAACATGACATTTAACAACCTGTTGTCTGGATAAATTCAGTTTAAAGTCCATTTAAAGGTGAGGATATATTATAAATATAATATAAATTAAACTACATTTACCATGCGGGTTGTTACCGTCATTTATTTGGTTTTATTCTGGCCACACCCATCAATTTGTTATAGATTCTGATATTATTTGAATAGCAGACACATTCATCACCTCTACATTTATATTCTGATGCTGTATTGGAAGATATTTGCATGATTTCCTGTTAAAAATTACTTAATTATCTGACACCGGTCTTTGTATGGAGGCCCTCAGTTCAGCTTGTGTCTGAAACAGCTCCTGTCTATTTAAGCCCCGCCTCCTGGTGAGCTCTCTGTTCTGATTGGACGCTTCCTCTGACTCCAGATGCTACATAAACAGACTGAAGCAGTAGATTTTGACTTGTTGGACATGGAAACACGTTAAATAGCTTTATTACATACATGTTTAAATAGATATTTGACATGATAACAGTAAATTAATTAAATAATAAGTGTTTTTTAAGTTTATAAACGCTTCTCACCGTTCTCTTCAGCGAACTGTTTGGCCTCCTCGTACGTCACGTCTCTCTGAGCCTCCAGGTCGGCCTTGTTACCGATGAGAATTATCACCTGAACACACACACATTGGAATAATTCTACCAGACTGGACTGAAACTGTGTGTGTGTGTGTGTGTGTGTGTGTGTGTGTGTGTGTGTGTGTGTGTGTGTGTGTGTGTGTGTGTGTGAACTCACTGTGTTTGGGTTGGTCAGGTTTCTAGCGTCCGTCAACCAGCTGCTCAGGTGGTTATAAGTACTTCTCCTGCACAAAAAACACACAGATTAACAAGTTATTCAACGTAATTAATGCACAGATGAAAATCCTATTTTATTGATGGGAGGGTGACATTAAACAGTGAAGAATTTCTAAAGGGGACATTAAATAATAACACTAATAATGAATAAATAAGTCAGAATTTTTCAACAATCAAGAAACACGTTGTTTTACATTAAGCATCATTTTTGATGTGCGTTTATTTAACATTTCTTTAAAGTTCAAAGTTATTCTACAACAGCCACACATTTATTCTTGTGGTCTAACTTCTGGTTGTGATGTCACAACAGGAAATAAAGAAATACAGATAAAAGGAGCAGGTACCTGGTGATGTCGTAGACCATGAGGGCCCCGGCCGCCCCTCTGTAATAAGACCTGGTGACGGCCCGGAACCGCTCCTGACCGGCCGTGTCCCAGATCTGAAGCTTCACCTTCTGACCGTGGACCTCCATGATCCTCGTCCCAAACTCTACCCCGATGGTGTGAGGGCAGTCGGCCATGACTACACACACACACAATAATAGGTTTGTATATGGGCTTATTATTGCTGAACTGTCTAACAATATTTTTATTGATCTCTAACAGACTCACATTTCTTCTCTGTGAACTGGTGCAGCAGACACGACTTCCCGACCCCCATATCACCTGCAGAGACAAACAAATTCAACTCAAAGAAAACTGATCTGGATCTGCTGCTCTGTGATAATTAATACATGTTTTATGCACAAAAATGTGAGTTTTCTGTGACAGTGAACAAAACAAGACGTGATAAAGCATAATTGTTCCCTCTAAATATCAAAGGTTAGAAAAAAACTGACTGAAAAACTGTAAATTAGAGCTTTGTTAGTAATTATCTCAGGACCCTTGACATTTATCTGCTGAACCTTTGGAGTTTGGGAACCACTAGAATAAATTAACTATATATGAAGTAGTTGTGTCTGTAGCAGCTACAACACTGACATGCTACTTACACACTGATGCTGCATATTAATAATCTAATGATTCATATAGAACAATACAAGACATAACCAACCAAACCAGTACTTTAACTACATTAATTCACATTATTTATGTACTTTTACTGCAGTTATCAAGCTTATAATACTCATACTTTTACTCTAACATTAGTTCTGGATGGATTTTTTCATTGCTTGATTGACTTCAATAAATCTGTGAATGTTTTTTCCACCACTGTGTTTCAGATATTTGTGTGTGTGCTGTAAATCTCACCGATGATGATGTATTTGAAGATGTAGGAGTAGTTGTAAGGTGCAGCCGTCATCTTGATACTGTGGAGAAGAGGAAAGACAAAACTGAACCACAGTGTGAATGTGGCTGTGTAAAACGCTGCTGAAACCACTGTTACTGCTTCTGTAACATCATTTATCATGTGCAATAATCTACTCTACTCAATATAGTGCATCTATCCTATATTATATTGTATTATATTCTATTTATTTATATATATATAGTCTGTGGGCAGTCTATTCTTTTCTTGCATGTCTCTTGTTTCATCTCTACTGCTGTTGATAATGCAATTTCCCACACTGTTAATGTGCATTTGCACTATTTAAATAAAGCTGCTTCATAATCACATAAATATACAAGTACCTCAACAGTATTAAAGTAATTGAGTCCCGTTATTTAACTGCTGATTTCTACTTTACAACACTGCTGAAGCCACTGTTACTGCTTCCGTATCATCATTTATAATGTGCAATTCATGTGCAATAATCTACCCCACTGTGCAATATATGTGCAATAATTCTCAATGTAGCGCATCTATCCTATATTATATAGTATTATATTCTATTTATTTACATATATAGTCTGTGTGCAGTCTTTTCTTTTCTTGCTTGTCACCTGTACGGTCTCTACTGCTGTTGCTAATGCAGTTTCCTCACTGTGGGACAAATAAAGGATTATCTTATCTTATGTTATCTTATTTCATCTTATCTTAAAATGAAGCAGCCGGCTCCGTGACACCACTATAAACACCGTGACAGTCATGCAGGGTAAAAACAGCCATCTTTAGCAGAAGTATTAAACGCGATCAGCTGACTTCCCTCTCCGAGAAAACCCTCTGAATTCCTCCTGTTAGCTTTAGCTTTAGCGGCTAACCGGCTAACAGCTGTCTACGCCTTGCTAACAGGCTAACGGGCTAACACCGGGAGGCCACAGCGGGAAACCCGTCAAATACTGAACCCGGCATGATTCGGTGAGAAACACGGTGGTTTTTACCTTCGGTCCGGGGGTCTGTCTAATCTGTGAAGTGGTTAAAACCGGCTGTTACACAGCTAGTTGTCGTTAGGAGCTTGTTTAGCCTGTGAAGCGTCAGGAAACCTTCCCCCTCTTCCGCGACTCTTCTTCTCCGGCGATAAAAGCGGAAACATCGCGAGATTTGGGTGAGTCTACCGCCGCCCAGCGGACGAGAGGAGAAGTACTAAATCTCCTCCAGATGTTTCCAGATGTACATTTACTCAAATACTGAACTGTGTTGAAGTATTTCATTTCCATTTGATGCTATTTTATACTTACACTTCATTTTACCACCATTTTACAGATTGAGATTTCATATAAAATAATATATTCCAATATTTACTGATATTTAAGTTATCTGTTTGTTTGTTTTCTTTTTAAAAAAGTAAAAAACAGTTACTTTTACATAGATACTTGTTATTTTATACAAAACAATTTTTGCTAAATGTAAAGTCAATGTAAAGTCCCTTTAGAATACTATATAATTATAGTATATTGCTTGATTTTATCACTAACAAAAACACGAGAAGAGCATTTTACTATTGTAGTTCATCAATTTTAGGTAGATACCTTAAGTAATTCTTTAGTACTACATCATTATATACATATATATAATGCAGTACTAAAGAATTACATACAATTACATTTAAAATTGGCTCCAAACTGATAAAATACAATAATAAAATGCTCTATAACAATAAATATACTTACTAAAAATATACTATACTGTAATAATATCGTATTCTAAAAGGAGCTGCATAATCAGTACTTTTTTGTTGAATGTTGAATTTTTGCTAAGTCCCTTTAGAATATTATATAATTATAGTATATTTGATTTTATCAAACAAAAACATGAGAAGAGCATTTTATACATGTTATTTTTATTTAACCCTTATTTTATACACTACTTCATATATTTGTGTATATAAGTGTAAAATAATGCAATAATAAGTGCATAACTTTAACTTTAAACAACAGTTAATATTGGAATATATTATTTTATATAAAATCTCAATGTGTAAAGTAACAGTAACAGTATATATATAGTGTAAATGTATGAATCCCTCTCTCTCTAGACACTATTATACTGTAGTTTCTACTACTACGGTTGCTCCTGTGTATATAGGCATGTATATATAGACATGTATGTTTGTCCACATACATGTGAAGCAGTGAGGACGTTGTTTTTTTGCTTCAGCCGCCTCCCGTCACACATAATGAGTGTGTAGGTCCGTCCTCCGTCTCCGCCCTCATGTTGATGTCACAGAGGCTGGACTCCACCGTCAGACTGATTCACAGAGAGGAGAAACAAACACTTCACTGAGCAGGAAAAAAACAGGAGAAAACAGTTTGTGTGTGTGGTTTGATGCTGTGGATTCATCAGCAGTTATGAGACTGAAGATAAGAAACTACTGAGAGAACAGAGATGGACAAACAGAAAGGTACTGTCTCCGTTTTACTATGAAACTAATGAGTAAAGATGCACATCAGGAGATTAAATCATAGCAACAACAGGCATTAATTCTCTCAAAACTCACCATAATTTAAAAATATTACTTACAAAACACAAGCATGTTGAAATAAATAACAGAAGAATAGTTCACATATGATTTTAAGATATAATAT
This sequence comes from Lepturacanthus savala, assembly GCA_030544235.1. NCBI lineage: Eukaryota > Metazoa > Chordata > Actinopteri > Scombriformes > Trichiuridae > Lepturacanthus > Lepturacanthus savala. Next base: position 2,247,917 of record CM060473.1, on the reverse strand, counting down.
GTAAAAAAAACATTCAAGTAGAGACAATTTTAACACAATTTAATGCAAAAAAATGTAATTTCACATTTTAATTTAATGGTAAATGCGATGGATTCAGGCACAAACAGTTATTAGGACCTTTATTAACTTGTAGAATTTCACAATTCTACATGAATTAATACATGAAATGTTATTTGACCTGTGTTTTTAGATCATATTTATATATGTAGTAGTAAAACTGTGGTCGTTACAACACTAGAAACCATTGATGAGGAGCAGGAGCCACTAAATACAATAGTTTTTAATCCAAAATTGATGAGTTCTCATTTAAAACAGCATTGAAAGTAAAATCCCCTTTAAAAAGCACATTTATTGAGTAGGATAAACCCTTTGAGATGAGCTAAAACAAAGTAAAATCAACAATCTACAGACATAGAACAACAAAAACTAAGAATAACACAAACTATAACAACAAAAAACATGAATATCATCACAAAAAAAGCAAAACTCTATAACAAAATGACCATAAATAATTGAGATTATAAATCACGTTGATAAAACACCATCAGAAACATGCACTTTAACTCAAAATAAGAAGAAAAATCTCATTTAAACCTATGAAAAGAAGTCAATGAAGGAATATTTAAGGGGAGATTATTCCAATCTTGACATTTTATGGGAGATCTGACTGAGGAAATTCGCTTAATGACTGTTTTTAGTGTTTTATCAACTGATAGTGGCTCCTGCTGGTCAATGGAATGTTAACAGTTGATGAGCAGGAGACAGAACTCAATAGAAAATGTTATGTTCTTGGAAATTCTAACAGTGATTCAGGTGAAAATCCTATTTATTCTGGAGAAGACATGAAAAAAAATATTAAATACTACGAATAAATTAATAATAAATAAAAATACTCCTTTCTCCTTTGCAACTTGTTTTAAACAATGGTATTAAAGTAATAATAGTAGTTATAGCAGTGTTTATACCATATTTATTTATATTTATACATAAGGAAAATGAGATCATGAATCAATCTGTTCCCTCCTCCCTCCCCCTAGTTGCTGTTGCTATGGTAACTTACATCGTTAGAGCTCGTTAACGATCGTTAGGTCTGATTTTAACCAGCAGACGGATAAAAAGAGGCTGATTTTGGATTAAGAAGTGTTAAGAAGTGAATTAGTTTGTTTTTTCTTTCACATAGGAAAGCTACTAGCTAACTGTTAGCATCTGGGCTAAACCACTTTGAGGAATAAGGGGGGGGAGTCATAATTTTTCAATAAAGAAACACGTTTTTCGTTTAGCAGAGCGTTTATTTTACATTTGATCTCACTGCCTTTTTAATTACATAATGAGATCAATCATGGAAACATCTGGAAAGGTCATAGGTTAAACGATGCTCCTCTGCAGCAGGAATTAAGAGCTGGATGAGTTTTTATCGCTCTGAGGATAATGAGTCAACACAACAAGTGGAACCACCCATGTGTCGTCCTCCGTCATCTTCTCCTCTATCTGCTCCTCATCATCTTCACTTCCTGCTGCTCCCTGATACGACACTAATAGACTGTTTACATCCACTCTATGAAGTTTCCACTCTGACACTTTCAGCATTTTTCTGGCCTTAGACGTTCTGACTAAACTACTGAGAGTCTTAGTTTTTACGATGTGTGAAAAGCCCCAAAATTTGTAGGAATCTGTAGTTTTAACTCAGATAATGAGATGTTTGAAGCAGCAAAAACACCACGACAGGATGATTTGTCATGAATTTACTTTTTATTCAAGACACATTTTTAAATATACACCTTTAGATCATTTTCATGCTCATTTATCTCTTTTAATTTGAAGGATTTTAGTTGTTTTAATCACCTTCTGCACAGATTCTATTGCTTTTATTGCACTAACAGTAACTTTATTCATTTACTACATGAGTAAATGAATAAAGTTTATTTTTATAATTAAATCATTTTTCTTTCTTTCTATGTTCTGAACTTTGTGTACTGGTACCTCCACTGGTTACTGACTGGTTACTGACTGGTTACCAATGGGTTAGTGGCTGATTAGCGACTGTTTTCTGACTGGTTACTAACGTGTTAGTAACTGGTTACCAATGGTTTAGTGACTAGTTACTGATGGGTTAGTGACATGTTTCTGACTGGTTGCTAACAGGTAACTAGTTACTGATGGGTTAATGACTGTTTCGTGACTGGTTACTGGCAAGTTACTGACTGGTTGGTAATTGGTTACTGACGGGTTAGTGACTCGTTACTAATGGGATAGTAATTGGTTACCAATGGGTTAGTGACTCGTTAATGACTGTTTAGTGACTGGTTACTGACTGGTTGGTAATTGGTTACTGACTGATTACTCACGGGTTAGTGACAGTTTACTGACAGGTTACTAACTAGTTACTGATGGGTTAGTGATGGATTACTGACTGGTTACTGATGTGTTAGTAACTGGGGTGGTCATGTGGTGGGATGGGTTACTGACTGGTTACTGATTGGTTATTGTCAGGTTACTGACTGGTTACTGATTGGTTTCTGACTGGTTACTAACGGGTTAGTTACAGATGGTTTTGTGACTGGTTACTGACTGGTTACTGACTGGTTACTGAGGGGTTAATGACTGTTTAGTGACAGGTTATTGACTGGTTATTGACCAGTCAGGCTACTGACTGTTTTTGGACTGGTTATTGACTGGTTATTGACTGGCTACTGACTGGCTACTGACTGGCTACTGACTGGTTATTGACTGGTTAGTGACTGGCTATTGACTGGTTATTGACTGGTTATTGTCTGGTTATTGTCTGGTTACTGATTGATTATTGACTGGTTAGTGACTGGTTATTGAGTGGTTATTGACTGGTTACTGACTGGCTACTGACTGGTTACTGACTGGCTACTGACTGGTTAGTGACTGGTTACTGACTGGTTATTGACTGGTTAGTGACTGGCTATTGTCTGGTTACTGATTGATTATTGACTGGTTAGTGACTGGTTATTGAGTAGTTACTGACTGGTTACTGACTGGTTATTGACTGGTTACTGACTGGTTACTGACTGGTTATTGACTGATTATTGACCAGTCAGGCTACTGAGTGTTTAGTGACTGGTTATTGACTGGTTAGTGACTGGTTACTGACTTATTGACTAGTTAGTGACTTTTTACTGACTGGTTTGTCAGTCTGAGCAAAAAGCTGCTCAGTAATGTAAATGTTTTGATCTTCTACATTTACCAACCAGAAGATAAAAGAGAAAGCTGTTCCACACCCTATAACACACACACACACACACACACACACACACACACACACACACACACACACACACACACACACACACACACACACACACACACACACACACACACACACACAGGTCAGGAAGCCCTCTTTCAGCTAATTTGAGGGTCTGGTTTTTATGGTGAAGCAGCTTAAATCACTAAAACACAAACATTAGACTTTTTCTCGATGTTTTAACTTCAGTCACAGGAGCAGCAGCATTTTCTCTGTCTCTAATTCCACTTTATTGTTTAATTAATGTATTTAACTTAGTGTAAACTAATTAAACTAATCACTTTTATCCAATACGAGCAGCTGCCTTAACACTGAGTGTTATTAGTTATGTTTTACTGTAGTAGAAGGTCTGAACATGTGCGGAAATTAAAATCCTGTCAGTTTTTATCTGCTGGAAGAGTTAATTGAGAAAACGGTAAATGCAAAGCGGGGGCTCCGTCCATAATTTAGTCAGCACCAGAGGCCGAAGGGTTCAGGGTAAATACATCCTGCTGCATCAAAGCCAGAGACAGGAAGTCATGGAGATCATCGGATAAAACGCAGTAACACTAACTCTCTGCTTTAATTCTTCATCCGTCCAGTGGCAGCGACACTCTGTCTGTGAGAAAACGCAGAAAATAATAGAAATATAGTTATATTTACAAGTAAAGTACTTAAATATGATGCTACTTTATACTTCACTACATTTCAGATACTGTAGTTAATATTCTACTGCATCAAATATAACGTAGACATGGTAAAATGTAGTGAGGCTTTAACATGATTACTACCTGTTTCACTACAAAACTCTACTGTTGTGTCATGAGTAGTGTATAGATACACATTTACTACACAACTACTAGGTTGTGTAGTAATTCAACATCATGTAATTAGTGATTTGTGTTGTTACATTTACTGAAGTCAACCATTGGTTTTCATGGAGTTGAGCAGTTTTCTGTGATGCTTCTGTGTTGTTGTTGTGTTGTTGTGTTATAGTTTTATAGTTTTATTGTTTTATTGTGTTATTGTGTTATTGTGTTGTGTTGTTGTGTTATTGTATTATTGTGTTCCAGTACTTTGGTGTTATTGTGTTATTGTCCTGTTGTATTGTTGTGTTATTGTATTGTTGTCTCATTGTGTTATAGTTGTATTGTATTATAGTGTTATTGTATTGTTGTCTCACTGTGTTATAGTGTTGTTGTGTTATTTTGTTATTGTCTCATTGTGTTTTAGTCTTATTGTGATATAGTGGGTGTTGTGTTATTTTCCTGTTGTATTTTTGTGTTATAGTGGTGTTGTGTTATAGTCTTATTGTGTTATTGTCCTGTTGTCTCATTGTATTATAGTATTATTGTGTTATAGTGCTATTGTCCTGTTGTATTGTTGTGTTATAGTGTTGTTGTGTTATAGTGTTATTGTCCTGTTGTCTTATTGTGTTACAGTGGGTGTTGTGTTATTGTGTTATAGTGTTGTGTTATAGTGTTGTTGTATTATTGTCTCATTGTATTATAGTGGGTGTTGTGTTATAATCTTATTGTGTTACAGTGTTACTGTCCTGTTGTGTTATTGTGTTATAGACCTATTGTGTTATAGTGGGTGTTGTGTTATTTTCCTGTTGTATTGTTGTGTTATTTTATTATTGTCTCATTGTGTTATAGTGTCATTGTGTTACAGTGGGTGTTGTGTTATAGTGTTATAGTATTGTTGTGTTATAGTGTTATTGTCCTGTTGTATTGTTGTGTTACAGTCTCATTGTGTTACAGTGGGTGTTGTGTTACAGTGTTGTTGTGTTATTGTCCTGTTGTATTGTTGTGTTACAGTCTCATTGTGTTACAGTGGGTGTTGTGTTATACTGGTGTTGTGTTATAATCTCATTGTGTTACAGTGGGTGTTGTGTTATAATCTCATTGTGTTACAGTGTTGTGTTATTGTCTCATTGGTGTTATAGTGTTGTGTTATAGTCCTATTGTGTTACAGTCTCATTGTATTACAGTGGGTGTTGTGTTATAATCTCATTGTGTTACAGTGGGTGTTGTGTTATACTGGTGTTGTGTTATAGTCTCATTGTGTTACAGTGGGTGTTGTGTTATAATCTCATTGTGTTACAGTGGGTGTTGTGTTATACTGGTGTTGTGTTATAGTCTCATTGTGTTACAGTGGGTGTTGTGTTATAATCTCATTGTGATACAGTGTTGTTGTGTTATAGTGTTGTTGTGGTATACTGGTGTTGTGTTACAGTCTCATTGTGTTACAGTGGGTGTTGTGTTACAGTCTCATTGTGTTACAGTGGGTGTTGTGTTATACTGGTGTTGTGTTATAGTGTTGTTGTGGTATACTGGTGTTGTGTTACAGTCTCATTGTGTTACAGTGGGTGTTGTGTTATACTGGTGTTGTGTTATAGTGTTGTTGTGGTATACTGGTGTTGTGTTATAGTCTTATTGTGTTACAGTGGGTGTTGTGTTACAGTCTCATTGTGTTACAGTGGGTGTTGTGTTATACTGGTGTTGTGTTATAGTGTTGTTGTGGTATACTGGTGTTGTGTTATAGTCTTATTGTGTTACAGTGGGTGTTGTGTTACAGTCTCATTGTGTTACAGTGGGTGTTGTGGTATACTGGTGTTGTGTTACAGTCTCATTGTGTTACAGTGGGTGTTGTGTTATACTGGTGTTGTGTTATAGTGTTGTTGTGGTATACTGGTGTTGTGTTACAGTCTCATTGTGTTACAGTGGGTGTTGTGGTATACTGGTGTTGTGTTACAGTCTCATTGTGTTACAGTGGGTGTTGTGAGGTATTTGCTGCTCGTGTTTAAAGCAGCAGCCTCCTGATAAACAGCAGCAGGATCCTTATAATCAGCAGAGAGGAGTTAATCAGAAATGTTTAACCTTCACCTCCCACTGAGCTCAGAGTGAATGGACTCAGTCACTTTGTGTGAATGGACTCAACAACAATCGCTGTCTGTCTGCTTCAGTTTCTACTGCATTTCTTACATTTCCCCTCCCTCTTAATTATAGTTCAGAGTTTTACAACAGAAAACAACTCAGTCCAGATTAGATTCAGAATTAAACACTGATAGAAGTTCAGTTTCCTTTTTGACCAATACAATCACTTTCATTGTCCACGTGTAAATGAATACATATGGATGGTGACTAATTTAATACCTCGTGCAAAATACAGCTGCATCGGAAACCGCCTCCCAACCACCTACATAGTAGGAAAAAATGAGGAATCCACTAGAACATGTGAATACCTTAGTTGGCTTTTAACTAGTAAACACTACGTATCCCAGAAGTCAACACAAGGTCAATAACTGCACTACAAGAAGAAATTTATCTATTTTTCTCCAAGTAATTGAATAGTTCAACACTATCATAATAAATGGATATAAATAAATAAATTATATACATTTATTTATATGTGACACATTAGAAAATAAAATATTAATAAATTAAATAAATTAAATAATAATTAATTAATACAGACGTCTTTGAAACGAGACAATCCTTCTCACCATAATTCATATTTCAACCACATCGGACATTGACTTTTTTTGGCCAAGATGGCTGCTGTAGTGCGGTCAAGATGGCTGCTGTAGTACGGCCAAGATGGCTGCTGAAGTATGGCCAAGATGGCTGCTGTAGTACATCAGAATTGTTCCTTCTACTGGCTAACTTCCTACATAGAAGCTACTACTGTGGTGTTGGAGTAGCAGCTACAGGTTAGTAGCAATGATGCTAACTAGTAGCAGCTACCGGTTAGTAGGTAGTGATGCTAACTAGTTGTAGCTACTGGTTGGTAAGTAGTGATGCTATCTCACAGTAGCTATGACAGTGATGCTAACTACTAGTAGCTACTGGTTAGTAGACAGTGATGCTAACTAGCAGTAGCTACAGGTTAGTAGACAGTGATGCTAAGTACTAGTAGCTACTGGTTAATAAGTAGTGATGCTAACTAGTAGTACCTACTGGTTAGTAGGAAGCAATGTTAACTAGTAGCAGCTATTGGTTAATAGACAGTGATGCTAACTAGTAGCAGCTACTGGTTAATAGGTAGTGATGCTAACTAGTAGTAGCTACATGTTAGTAGACAGTGATGCTAACTAGTTGTATGTTAGTAGGTAGTAAAGCTAAGGTTTCATATGTAGCCTGTGATTTTTCCATTTTGCACCATTTAGGATTTTAATAAACAGTCAGTTGTTAATATAATGACCAATAAATATCAGTGTAGACTCCAGGTTTAAGGTGTTGGTGGCATCATGTGATCTCTTTTCTTACTAATCAGGTTAACGATGAGTTTCTCAAACATTCTGATCTCACATCTCTTGTTTCTTATTAGCCAAAATAAAATCCACTGACTTCCTGTTACCTCAGGTTTATTCTTGGTATCAGGTTTTATTCAGTGATGTAACATCTTTACAGTTTATTCTGTGTTAAACATTAGCAGCTTATCAGAGTGTCCTGTCACATCAGCAGCATGTGAAGGTCACAACATCTCAACTGATGAGATGAGAAACTCAATAATTAACAGCTGAGACTGAGGCTGAACTTTTATTTTACTGCTGCTGATATATAATAATATATATATATATATTTTAATATAAATATCAGGGTGTAATTTAAAGTTCCTATCACACATCCACATGGAAACCGAAGAAATTCAACCACATGATTCAGAGATTTACACTGAACAGAGTCAGTATTCATCCAGAGACAACACCTTCATTCATAACATGAGTTTACAGCAATATATGAAGATTATACATTTATATAAGGGTCAGTGACAACACTGATATGTGGTTTAACCCTAAAAACTTCAACACTCGCTTGAAAAGGTTTTAAAAACACGTATTATATTCTAAGTGGAATGTAGATCTCAAATTTATCATAGCATTTATCAAAAAATCTTGATTTTTATTTAAAAAATAGTACAAATTGACTTTTAAATAACAAGAAACCAACATAAAACACAGTATATACATTTTGAAAAACCTGATAATTGCTTCTTAAAACTGTATATTACATTTTTTTGACTTTCTGACCCATATATATATATATATATATATATATATATATATATATATATATATATATATATATATATATATATATATATATATATATATACACATGCAGTTTTCTGGTGAAATCTGTCTTATTATATAAGATTATATACTTCCTAATACTTCAGAACTACGTCTGCAGGTACCAGTGGTCGGAGAAATACTTCAAATACTGAAGTAAAAGTCCTGCAGGGAAGAAAATACTACATGATGACAGTACTTGGGTAAATACTGCAGTTGTTCATGTGTCTGTGTCGTATCTGCAGTTCTGGCCCGGCTGATCTGGGACCTGCAGACCTTCCTGTCGGTTCTGGACTCAGAGAACCTGAGTTACATCGCTCAGGCTCAGAAGAAATCCATCTCAGAGCTGCTGTCCAAGCTGCAGACACCAGACACTCCTGGTAATACTACTACTCCCTGTGGTAATACTACTACTGCCTGTGGTAATACTACTACTGCCTGTGGTAATACTACTACTGCCTGTGGTAATACTACTACTGCCTGTGGTAATACTACTACTGCCTGTGGTAATACTACTACTCCCTGTGGTAATACTACAACTGCCTGTGGTAATACTACAACTGCCTGTGGTAATACTACTACTCCCTGTGGTAATACTACTACTGCCTGTGGTAATACTACAACTGCCTGTGGTAATACTACAACTCCCTGTGGTAATACTACAACTGCCTGTGGTAATACTACTACTGCCTGTGGTAATACTACAACTGCCTGTGGTAATACTACAACTCCCTGTGGTAATACTACTACTCACTGTGGTAATACTACTACTCCCTGTGGTAATACTACAACTGCCTGTGGTAATACTACAACTCCCTGTGGTAATACTACAACTGCCTGTGGTAATACTACAACTGCCTGTGGTAATACTACTACTCCCTGTGGTAATACTACTACTGCCTGTGGTAATACTACAACTGCCTGTGGTAATACTACAACTCCCTGTGGTAATACTACAACTGCCTGTGGTAATACTACTACTGCCTGTGGTAATACTACAACTGCCTGTGGTAATACTACAACTCCCTGTGGTAATACTACTACTCACTGTGGTAATACTACTACTCCCTGTGGTAATACTACAACTGCCTGTGGTAATACTACAACTCCCTGTGGTAATACTACAACTGCCTGTGGTAATACTACAACTCCCTGTGGTAATACTACTACTCCCTGTGGTAATACTACTACTCCCTGTGGTAATACTACAACTCGCTGTGGTAATACTACAACTCCCTGTGGTAATACTACTACTGCCTGTGGTAATACTACTACTACCTGTGGTAATACTACTGCTGCCTGTGGTAATACTACTACTCCCTGTGGTAATACTACTACTCCCTGTGGTAATACTACTACTCCCTGTGGTAATACTACTACTCCCTGTGGTAATACTACTACTCCCTGTGGTACTACTACTACTACGACTAATACTGTTACTGCCAATGCTACTAGTATTAGCTCTTATCTTTTAACGCCGATGGTAAAAAAAGTCTGATCCTTTATGTAAAGTAGCAACATCATAGTGTAAAAACAGTGTATTATTATTATTATTATTATTTGAAGTAATAGTTTTAGCATTAAAAAATGTTTAAAGTTGACGTATTAGTGGTTTTTCTATTTCAGGAACTGGTTTACACACTGTAAAAACTAACATATATATATTTTAAATGCTTGTAATTTACTTTGTTCTTTTGTTTTGTCATAAAAAAGTAGCAATATACTTTAATTTGACTTAAAAGGCTAAAATATAAATATAACAATTTATTGTAACTACTATAATTGTGATTGTTGAGTACATGAAAGATAATAAATGAGAGTTAAATTCATTGCAGTCCTTAAGCAAGAAAAGTAAGTTTACTGACTGTTTATATGAAAATTAATGCAGTATAGTTTAATCACCTGAAATACTTTAAATTAACTTAAAAAAAGTGACGTAAGAGATTCCGGATTAAGGATTTTTAAGTAGAATGAACACAATCAAATTACTTTACATGAAATCATAAAAGTTAATTTAAACCAATGTTACTGATAAAGCCTTGTCGGATAAACTTATTAAATTAAATTAATCCAACAAGGATTTATCAGTAGTATTAGTAGCAGCAACTTGATTTTTATGAGTTCATGTAAAGTAATATGATTGTGTTCATTCTACTTAAAAATCCTTAAAGTGTTCTCAACTGAATTTTCTCTGTTAACTCATAATTATTATCTTTCAATTACTCAAATATACTGTGTTCATAGTAATTGCAATAAATTGAATAGAATTGTCACTTTTTTGCTTTTAAAATGGATATAGAGGTGTATACTGATAAAAAAAGGTCACAGCAACCAATATTTTCATCGTTAAGGAAACATAACGAGGGAACCAAGAGATGAACTGGTTGAAAACTGGTTGATAAATAATAGTTTTTAGTGTATTTTACAGCTGATTTAAGTGGAAACAGCAAACTAACACAACAGGAAGTTTGTAAACTTTTATATTCTGATTATAAATATCAAGCCAGAGATGTGCTGCATATGTCCTCTTTATGTAAAATGACCTGTTTTAGTATAGTAGCAGCCAGTAAAGGTGAAGTACAACTAGTAGTTTCCATAAAATTATAATATTTCAGTGGATGTGCTTTGTTTTTCATGTGTGAACTATTCTAACTATCTCACCTTTAACCTTATACCTGTTTGTTGTGTTTCCAGTGGAAGATGCTGAGTACATGATCATGAGCTGTCAGTCATCGTCTCCTAGCAACGACCTGACCGCCTCACCTGGGACAGGTAAACGTGGAGGGTCAGAAGCCACCGGCCGACACGATTCTATTAGTTTTCTGTTGTTTCAAGTCGTGAAATGTGATTCCTGCTTGTTTAGAAGGAGCCTGGACCTCTGAGCTGGTCTCAAAACTGGACTCATCTGTCTGGCTGAGGAACGGGGTGAGGACACACACACACACACACACACACACACACACACACACACACACACACACACACACACACTTGGTGAGACCATCTTTATTCTTCTTTTCCGTGTTTATCGTTCACACATCAGAGGTTTTTGTTCCAGAATCAGAGGTTTTTGTTCCAGAACTGATGGATGACAGTTTTTATCTGTATATTTGTTTGTTTTTTAAATAGATTTATCATCCTCATATATATTTATATACCTATTATATATAATACTTTAGTTACATTTATCATACCAGGCTATTTACCATGAACATTTCTAGTTCAGTCGAGATTTGAATTATTGTCTCATCATCATAGAAACCATAAAATCATCAAATCACCATAGAAACCATAAACTAATCTAATCACCATAGAAACCATAAACTCATCAAATCACCATAGAAACCATAAACTAATCAAATCACCATAGAAACCATAAACTCATCAAATCACCATAGAAACCATAAACTAATCAAATCACCATAGAAACCATAAACTAATCTAATCACCATAGAAACCATAAACTAATCAAATCACCATAGAAACCATAAACTCATCAAATCACCATAGAAACCATAAACTCATCAAATCACCATAGAAACCATAAACTAATCAAATCACCATAGAAACCATAAACTAATCAAATCACCATAGAAACCATAAACTCATCAAATCACCATAGAAACCATAAACTAATCTAATCAGCATAGAAACCATAAACTCATCAAATCACCATAGAAACCATAAACTCATCAAATCACCATAGAAACCATAAACTAATCTAATCACCATAGAAACCATAAACTCATCAAATCACCATAGAAACCATAAACTCATCAAATCACCATAGAAACCATAAACTAATCTAATCACCATAGAAACCATAAACTCATCAAATCACCATAGAAACCATAAACTAATCTAATCACCATAGAAACCATAAACTAATCAGATCACCATAGAAACCATAAACTAATCAGATCACCATAGAAACCATAAACCAATTAAATCACCCGTTACTAGTCAACCACAGTTATATCAACTGTTTAAATCCTTTATAATCATTGACTCTTAATTTTCAGAGAAACCTTAAATGACCCATTTTACATGTACAGACTTAATACAGTATATATATATATATATATATATATATATATATATATATATATATATATAGGGTTTTTCTAAATGATCTTGGGTTTAAAATAAAGTCACTAAATAATAAATAATAAACTCATCAAATCACCATAGAAACCATAAACTCATCAAATCACCATAGAAACCATGATTTGATTTGATTTTGAGTTGAATCTTTATTTCAATCATTTTTGTGAGCACTTCCAAAGAAAATAAATAAAAATAAAAGTAAAAATAAAGAAACAAACAGATGAATTAAATACCAGAGGAAAACAGGAAGCAATAAATAAACTGAAAATCAAACAATAAAAAAAACACATCCTCTTTTTTCTCCTTTTCCTTTTTTCCATTTTCTCTATTTTTTCCTTCCTGTCCCTCCATTAACCCCTAAATACAGCACCTATAGTATCTTTCTCCTAATTATTAATTCAATTACTAATTAAATCACCTGTTACTAGTCAACTACAGTTTAAAGACCTTGAAGACTTGTATTTGTACGTCTATTTAATATTATTTCATTTGGTTGCTAGAAACAGTTGCAGCACTGTCGTCTTTTCTCCAAACGTCTCCTTCACTTCTTGACCTCATCATCTTGAGGTCAAAGAAAAGAAAAAGAAAAAAAAACACAAGCTGGTTTGGAAGCAGCAGCAGCAGCAGGAGGAGCAGGTCTGTGATGTGGGACAGTAATGACTGAGTCCTCCTGAGGTTTGGGAGGAGACGGCCCAGTGTGTGTGTGTGTGTGTGTGTGTGTGTGTGTGTGTGTGTGTGTGAGGGAGTGACAGGATGTTCGCTGTTTACATATGAGGCCATCTCTCCTCTGTCTGTCGTCCTATTGGCTGAGAGCTCGGCGGAGGGAGGAAGTGGTCAGTGATGGCGGCCGATTAACATCTGGTCTACGTGATGGAGAGAACACAGACACACACACACACACACACACACACACACACACACACACACACACACACACACACACACACACAACCCTGTCCACTGGGAAACTTGATCATATGCAACTAATTTACAAACCTGTTCGCTGGAAACGTTTAGTTCCAGTTCATTCTGCAGGACGCTGCCGTCTGAGCATTTTCTAAAAGTCTTAAAACAACATTTAACTAAATAATCATGTTTTTCTTGCTCAAGGATTCAATGATTCAATGATTCAAGGATTCCTTACTCTCATTCATACATATGATGGGCAGCCCAATGACTAGAAATAATAAAATACTACAAAAATATGCCACTATAGACAGAGTATGTAGAGTAAATTGTTCCTCCTGTTCGTTAGAGTTTAATTACAGTGAAAGTGAATGAGGACCAGGATCCTGGTCTAGTTTCAGTTTTAATCCTAAACCGTTCCCTGGTCTCAGGTCCAGGGTCCTGTGGTGCCCCCGCTCCCCCCAGGAGGTCTAGGAGGTGATGATGATGAAGATACGTATGAAGAGGCAGAACCCTACCTACCTGATAGCACTGTGACTAATGCAGGTACACACACACACACACACACACACACACACACACACACACACACACACACACACACACACACACACACACACACACACACACACACACACCACTGTAAGATACACTACTGTTCAAAAGTTTGGGCTAAAAATTTCCTTATTTTTGAAAGAAAATCACAGTTTTTTCAATGAAGATACCTTTAACCCATTAAACTCCAGGATCCCCCTGAGATTGCTGCATTAATCATGTACAAATATAGTGAAGCTATACATCAAATGAAACAGGAGAAACTCCACTACAAGCACATATAAGTCATATTTACACACACCAAACACAACTCCAACACCAAGCTAATTAATTAACAAATATGAAAATCGGTATACGATCATAAAGCCAACCCACTCTCCACATTTTGATGGCTAGCGCTCTGATACTTCATGTTACACAAACAAATGACATCTCATATGAAAGCTGAGACTGTGACGAGTCCAACGGTACCATCAGTGTAGCTTTATGACAAAAACTCAGTGAACTAGCAGCCAAAAAACACTACAGTAAAAAGTCGCTTGTTTGAAGCGACGAACAAAAAATGTGTTTTTTTGTTGCTGTTTTGGGATGAAAATGTTTATTTGAGATCAATAAATGGTCGTTTAGTGTCGACCAACATCTCTGTGTTTATTCCAGATATACCTACTGACTATGGGTATGTCCTAAACATAAAAAAGGGCTGGAGGTCAAGGGGTTAAACTAATCTAAATCCACTCTATACATCACTAATGTGGTAAATGACTATTCTAGCTGCTAATGTCCCTTGTCCCAAAACCCTTGATGCTAACATGTTAGCACAGCTGGAAACAGTTTAGCTGCTTAGAGAAGATAGAAAAATTATTATTTCAAATACAAATCATTATTTCTAACCTCGTGACTATATTTTCTATTCATTTAAAACTCATGCTGGTAAATAAAAGTGTGACTTTTCATGGAAAACACTAAATTCCTTTCTATTTCTATTTAATATCCTGACTTGTAGCTCATATCTATTATATAATGTATATAATGTACACACGATAGGTAACCATGTGGAATTTATTTATATTTTTCTCCTCACCTGCCTCAGACCATGTGACCTTTACAATAAGCATGTAGTAATAACAAGGTGTTTAT
This sequence comes from Lepturacanthus savala, assembly GCA_030544235.1. Classification (NCBI taxonomy): domain Eukaryota; kingdom Metazoa; phylum Chordata; class Actinopteri; order Scombriformes; family Trichiuridae; genus Lepturacanthus; species Lepturacanthus savala. The sequence continues at coordinate 2,232,885 of CM060473.1, read as the reverse complement.
AGGTATTTACTTTTATTGTGTCTATAGTTTTATAACAGTCTGTGTGTGACGTGTTTGAACTTCCTAAAGGATCAATAAAGTCCTATCTGATCTGATCTATTGTTTCCTCCTGCAGAGAAGGAGTCGGACAGCAGCCACTATGAGTCCTACGGGGAGGAGGAGCAGCAGGAGGAGGAGGAGGACAACAAACTGGTGAAGGACAGAGCCCACTACCTCCAGTGGAGTGCCTCTCAGCCCTGTCTGAGGCCCATCCCCGAGTCCCGACTCTGTGGATACCTGTGGAGGAGGAAGTGGCTGGGACAGTGGACCAAACAGCTGTTCATCATCAGGAACGATGTGCTGCTGGTGAGAAATAAGAAATACCTGCAGCTGCAGTTCCTCTGACGTCCACTAGAGGCTGATATATGAGGAAACTGCATGGAAGTGAAAGGGAAATCCCTTTAGATTAGATTAGATATAACTTTATTGATCGTCACATACATATAGACACACAAACAGATGTCTCATCTGTTTGTGTGTCTATATGTATATATAAAACACACTGTAAATACATCAAATCAATAAATAAATCCCTATAAACACCTTGTTATTGTTTGTAAAGGTCACATGGTCTGAGGTGAGGAGATTATTGACCATGGAATTATTGGAAATAATTACAAATGGTTATTTATACTGTATATATTATTATATACATTATTGTGAATAATATAAATATATTAAAATATAATAAATATAAGCTATAAGTTAAGATATTAAATTAAAAGGATGTAATATATTATAATAGATATACTGTAAAATATGTATAAAAATTAACATATATATATAACACATGTATATACAATACAATAATAATATAGAAAATATGTTATATTCTAGGTGAGTAGATTATTGCACATGGAATTATTGGAAAAATAGAAATAAATAAATTACAGTTACCTATTCTGTATACATTATTATATACATTATTATGAATTATATATATATATTAAAATATAATAAATCTATAAAGCTATAAGTTAAGATATTAATAGAAAGGATATAATATAATATATATGTAAATATGTATAAAAATTAAATATGCAGCGATAGATCTATATATATATACACACATACATAAAATATAAAATTAAATAATAATAATATAGAAAATATGTTATATTCTAGGTGAGTAGATTATTGCACATGGAATTATTGGAAAAATAGAAATAAATAAATTACAGTTACCTATTCATTATTATATACATTATTATATAAATATATAAATATAAATATATTAAGAGTATAATACATATATAATAAATATAAGCTTTATTTTTTCTATTATTTATTACTGAAGTTATTTGAACACTAGCTATGTGAATTACAGCCTATATACAGAGATTTAGTTTAAATAGAGATAAACAAGGAATAAAATTACACTACTTACAATATAGTATGGATATTGTGAGAGACTCTGTGGATTTCATACATTTTCAGGGTAATAAATAATGAAAATGGACCAAATAGGAAAAACACATGTAAAAAACCAATATCCCTATATTATTGTGTGTAGTGTAAACACAATATGTTGAATTTATTTGCTTGTCTTCCATTTAAAATGAGAAAGAACGTCCCAGTAATGGTTCTGTGTATTGTAATTAACAGGTGAGCTGCATCTAAAGCGACTCTGACCTCCATCATTCATGCACTTTGACTCGTTCTGTGTTTTCCAGTGTTATAAATGTGCTCAGGACCTGCTGCCTCAGCTGGAGCTGAAGCTGCGTGGGTGTCACCTGGTCTACAAGTCAAAGAGCAGCAGGAAGATCCAGCACCAGCTGAAGCTGCTGCTGCCAGGATCAGACTCTCTGGTGCTGGGATATAACAGCTTCCAGCAGGCTGACGAGTGGAGGAAGGTCGGAGCTGAACAAACACACACAACACACACTCATCGCTTTATTAATGCATGTTAACGGTGTGTGTGTGTGTGTGTAGGTGATAGAGGAGGTGAGTGTTGGTGGTGCTGAGGTGGAGACTCGTCGAAGTTCATCATTCCTGATCAGATCAGACCAGCTGCTGTCCTGCAGGGTGAGACACACACACACACACACACACACACACACACACACACACACACACACACACACACACACACACACACACACACACACACACACACACACACACACTAAAAAAATCAGCATAAAATGTTTAGATTAGTTTAGATTAGAGCAAATTAATCATTAATCCTGATGCTTTGTTAAAGCTACAGTTTGTTGTTTCTGGTGCCATCTAGTGGTGAAATATGAACCAACTTAAAACACTCACATGTGTTTAGTGATTAAAAACAATAAGTATAATATACTATAATAATTATAATAATTATAATATATGAGTTCTTTTACTTTAGATAATTTAACCCTGTATTATATAGCGTTGCCTTATGGTACTTTATCTTAATCTTTCTAAAAAGCTGTTATGTTTTTACAGTCAGACATGAAAAAGGAGCTTTTATTTTGAAGGACATACAGTTTATGAGGTCACATGACCAGGATATCAACCACAGGTTGTCTTTTATTCAGAATTTTGGAACATTTTCATAATAATATAAAAATATGAACTCACTATCTGGGGTAAGTAAACTTTATTATTATTATTTTTTAACTTTTAATTTAATTTGGATATTATAATAGATTTGTTGCCATATGTCAACACTTCCTAGTGTATACAACCTATAAATAAATAAATATATAAACATCTGATTTCCATTTTAATTAATACAAATATTCAAAACATGTATAAGTGATATTTCACAGCATTTCTACTTTTACTTGTGTGCATATATGACCACTGGTTAAGATCACATCAGTTGATTCTACACTAGTTAACAGGCTGTTTTACATGATTAAACCATGTGAATAAAGCGTGATAAGTAGTTTATCGTCTTATCTCTTCAGTCCAGTACAGTCCAGACTGATTCTGAGGAGGAGGAGGAGGAGGAACCTTCAGCTCAATGCAGCAAAAACAAAAACAAAGGTACCGGAACATGAGGAGAATAAGACAAACTCCTAGAGATGTGACTGATATTCACTGAAACATCCTGTTTTATTTTATCTTTAATACCCGTTTCTACTCTTTGAACATGACTTTGTTGTTGTTGTGACCTTTGACCTCTGCCGTGGCTGATTGACAGGCTTCCTGAACGTGCTGATGAACTGTCAGTGGCAGAGTTTACAGTGTCAGGTGGAGGCAGGATTCCTCAACATGTTCGCAGAGGAGGAGGAGGAGGAAGAGGAGGAGGGGGGAGGGGAGGTGAGGAGGCAGCGGTCTCCTCAGTACACCGTCCAGCTCCGAGGGTGTGAGGTCCGAGGTGGACCGGACACGGACCGGTCCTACAGGATCACCCTCAGCATGCTGGGAGACCAGGTGGCTGTACTGGAGGTGGGTCTGGGATCAATGAAGTCACCTACAACCTTAACCTGTTCCCTACTAGGTCTTTACTTTATCAATGATTAATCCTAGAAAGCATCAAGTTGTACATGTAACACACTAAAATGTCAACAATCATTATTATCTTAACAAAACAGCTAATATTTTGACATTTTCTTGTCTTTGACTTCAACACTGTACATTTTAAATTGATTCTAGCACTGATACAACTATTTTACAGGTGTTAGCTTTATTTTAAACCCAAGATCATTTAGAAAAACCCTATATATATATATATATATATATATATATATATATATATATATATATATATATATATATATATATATATATATATATATATATACTGTATTAAGTCTGTACATGTAAAATGGGTCATTTAAGGTTTTTCTGAAAATTAAGAGCCAATGATTATAAAGGATTTAAACAGTTGCTATAACTGTGGTTGACTAGTAACGGGTGATTTGATTGGTTTATGGTTTCTATGGTGATTTGATTAGTTTATGGTTTCTATGGTGATTTGATTAGCTTATGGTTTCTATGGTGATTTGATTAGTTTATGGTTTCTATGGTGATTTGATTAGTTTATGGTTTCTATGGTGATTTGACTAGCTTATGGTTTCCATGGTGATTTGATTAGTTTATGGTTTCTATGGTGATTTGACTAGCTTATGGTTTCCATGGTGATTTGATTAGTTTATGTTTTCTATGGTGATTTGATTAGTTTATGGTTTCTATGGTGATTTGATTAGCTTATGGTTTCTATGGTTCTATTTGATTAGTGGTGAGAAAATACTTCAAATCTAGACTGAAATAATTATATTTTATCACATACCAACACAAAATGATCAGAAACAGTCATTATTAATCATAAATATACATGGAAAAGACAGATTTAGTATTGTGTTATTGTCCCGAGTGATTTACCAATAATTTACCTGATATCACCCTATATATAGTGTAGTGAAGTATAAAGTGGCATCACTTGAGAATACCAAGTAAAGTCAAGTCTTTACTCAAAAACATTAGTTGGGTAAATGTCTTTAGTGTATTGTCTGTAATGTGTGTTTCCTCCTTCAGGTGAGTAGTTCAGGTGAGAAGGAGCGATGGCTGCAGCAGCTGCAGGACGGAGCTGCCAATCACGGTTGCCATGACAACAACATCAGCAACACCCCGGAGCAAACAGGTGGAGCTCTCAGGTAAAAATATTCATCCTCCACCTGTTATATATATACATATGTCACTGTTACAGGGATGGATGATGGTCAGCATAACTTCTTCTTCTGTGGTGAACGTTTTTTTTGTTTTATCTCCTCAGTGGGCTCCAGACTCGGAGATTTCCCACCTCCAACACCTACATGGACGACCCCTTCCATCAGAGTGGACCAGGCCGAGACCAGCCCATCTATTCCAACACCTCCCTACTGGAGCACATGGTACGACCCACAGCTGAGGACGCTATCACTAACACTAACTACAATTAATGAATGATTCTTAAAACTGAATTTTAAAAGGTTTTTGACTTTCTCATCTTATCAGACATTATTTACAGTCCAGATACAATAAGAGGTTAGTTATTATTATAGTGATTATTGTGTCGTCTCAGTGATAAACTTCAGAAGCTGCAGCAAGTTCTTACACATTCTTCCTTTTTGCTTCTATAATGAACAGAAAACACTGTGAGTTATGTACTAGATTTATATTAATGTAGATTTTCTGCATAAATACTATCCAGGAAATGGTTAAAACATATTTTAGTACATTTTGTACATATCAAATTAGTTGCACCAACAGGAAACTCATACATGAAGGAACAGACAATGTGGCTACAGCGCCTCCTATTGGCCAAATTTGTTATTGTCCCTCAGATGTCACCTTGTCTGGTTGAAATAGTACAAAGAATTCAGGAGATATGACATTTATTTTGTAATAGAAGGCCTGTCCACAGCATTTGAACAGAATGATATATCAGTGATTTTTTCTGGACTTTCAGCTCCACAGATCTCAGGATTCACTTCGCTGCAGCTCGGTTTCGTCTAAAGACTCAGTGACCTACAGCAACACGGTCTTCACCAGCCACAGTGAGTTATTACCACATTATAATGGCTTTTATTTACGGATTTACAGTAAAACTACAGTAAAATTATAAACACCCAAATGTACAGATGGTATGTTTTACATAAGGAATTGTGGGAAAAAAAACTCTTGTAACTCTACGATATCAACTTATTTTATTTCCCTGATTTATATGATTTTATATATATATATATATATATATATATATACATATATATATATATATACATATATATATATATATATATATATATATATATAAAGAAAAAGTTGTAAACATAGTCTCAGGATAGTTTTATGCTATGAAAGTCAATGGGACTCCATTAGGTTGTATACACTAGGAATTTAACATATTTTTGTATTGGATATCCTGGTCATGTGACCTCATTAATTGAAAGTTCTTCAAAATAAAAGCCCCCATTTCACACCTAAGTGTAAAAATATAGATTGTATTTCACAGCTTTTTAGAAAAATGAAGAAGAATAATTGTATATCTATATATCTGTGTGTTTCAGACATGAAGTCGGGTGAGGTGGAGCGAGGCGTTCAGAAACTGGAGCTGACGGGGAAGAAGGGCGTTCAGATGAGGGCGGGGTCAGAGATAAACCTGGCGTCGGCTGGCAAGCAAAACAAACGCACCTCCTTCAGACAGTCGCTGGCCGTCTGCACTGAGAGAGCTCAGGTAGGTGAAGAGCTGCAGGACCTCAGGTGATAAATGATAAAAATAACGTTGTAGGATCATTAAACGTCAGATCACAGGAGGAAATCAGCAGCTCTGATGATTGTTTTCTCCACTGATCCACTTCCTGTTTGTCCCCTGACCTGTTGTTGTTGTTATTGATACTGTAAATAATGTATGAGTCAGAAGAGTCAGAACACAGCCTGCTACACGTTAATAATTACACCTAATAAACATCTAATCATCATCTAGTAAACATCTAATAACCCTCTAATAACATATAATAACATCTAATACCATCTAATAACCATCTAATAACAACTAATAACCATCTAATACCATCTAATAACCATGTAATACCATCTAATAACATCCAATACCATCTAATAACCATCTAATAACATCTAATACCATCTAATAACCATCTAATAACAACTAATAACCATCTAATACCATCTAATAACCATCTAATACCATCTAATAACCATCTAATACCATCTAATAACATCTAATAACATCTAATAACATCTAATAACCATCTAATAACCATCTAATAACATCTAATAACATCTAATAACATCGAATAACCATCTATTAACATATAATAACCATCTAATAACATCTAATACCATCTAATAACAACTAATAACATCTAATAACCATCTAATAACATCTAACAACCATCTAATACCATCTAATAACCATCTATTAACATATAATAACCATCTAATAACATCTAATACCATCTAATAACAACTAATAACATCTAATAACCATCTAATAACATCTAACAACCATCTAATACCATCTAATAACCATCTATTAACATATAATAACCATCTAATAACATCTAATACCATCTAATAACCACCTAATGATGTCTAATGACATCTAATGACCATATAATAATCATCTAATAACATTGATTGACAGACAGACATTTATTCATTCATTAACCCTTGCTGGTGTCTGCTGGTCTCTGCTGGTCTCTGCTGGTCTCTTCTGGTCTCTGCTGGTCCAGGTGGGTTTCCTGAGTCCCCTGCTTCGACGGACGGCCTCAGCTAAAACGTCTCTGAGACGAGCTCCTTCAGCGCTGTTCATCGAGCACGGAAAAGTTTTCCAGAGGAAGAAGGTCAGATTCACACAGATTAAAGGACCTGATTCACACATATTAAATGACCTGATTCACACACATTAAATGACCTGATTCACACAGATTAAAGGACCTGATTCACACACATTAAATGACCTGATTCACACAGATTAAAGGACCTGATTCACACACATTAAATGATCTGATTCACACACATTAAACGACCTGATTCACACACATTAAATGATCTGATTCACACAGATTAAATGATCTGGTTCACACAGATTAAATGATCTGGTTCACACAGATTAAATGATCTGGTTCACACAGATTAAATGATCTGATTCACACAGATTAAATGATCTGATTCACACAGATTAAATGATCTGATTCACACAGATTAAATGATCTGATTCACACAGATTAAATTACCTGATTCACACAGATTAAAGGACCTGATTCACACAGATTAAAGGACCTGATTCACACAGATTAAAGGACCTGATTCACACAGATTAAAGGACCAGTGACACATGTTTTACATCTTTAAACACTTATAAATCACACTAATAAACATTAATCTGTGTTTTCAGGAATGGGAGAACAAAGCTGCTGCTTAACATCGACCAGACACCAACAACCTGATGTGGAATTATTTTATAAAATGTGACCAACAGTGACTCAGCATTTTACTACCTAACACACACACACACACACACACACACACACACACACACACACACACACACACACACACACACACACACACACACACACACACACACACACACACAGATTCTTCACTTAAACAAAAGAGCACAAAAATATTTTCTAACTAAGGAAAATCAGATATTTATTTATAATTACAGTATATTGTGTATTTATAAATATATAATATTTAAAGTTTATAGCTAAATATTTTAATATGAATGAAGGCGTCGCCAAAATCAAGAAAACAGTCAATCAAATAATAATTGTTGCGTTACTGTGAAGGGATATTTACATATTTTCTGATTTTTTTTTCTTCTACATGATTCAAACACAACCTTTAAAACACACACACACACACACACACACACACACACACACACACACACACACACACTAATTTATTACATTTCATTTTACTTGTTAATCTTTTTAATAGTAAATAAGACAATTTTAAGTCCAATTAAAGGCTTTTTGTATTTTAATATCTATTAAACGACTCTTTAATTTTTGTTATTACAGGTTTTTATTGAATTCTTAATTCTGATTGGTCGATTAAATCATTATAAGGTCGTTACCTTTAAAACAGAATTTCATATATTCAAATCTGAGACGTTTTTTAAATTGTTTCAGGCAGAAGCAATAAAATCATTTTTAATAATTATTGATTTCTTCAGTATAAGCAGGATAACATATAGCGAGTGAGTTAACCCATGTTATCTCTTATATTATTATATATTATATATTATAACGTCCCTGACACTGATGAACAATGAACACACACATGAAGCCGAGCCATTTTAATCTCTTTTAAAACCCCATTTTTATATTAAAAAAGTCTTTTTAATCCTCTAAAGCAACAGCTTAGTGCATCTATTTCTGAATTCCTTCTATTTTGCTTTTAATTGCATTTTAATTATTTTGGTTTCAGTTAATTTGATTGTATAATTGTATTACGGCTTTACTTTATTTATTTGTTAAGCACTTTTTAACATTGTTCAGAAAGGCGTCTTATAAATAAAGTTTATTTTTTATTACTAGGCATTTTTCCAGAAATCATTACAACTACAATGAAGGGTGTTTATAATATAATGAAATTATAGGGAAAAAAAAGCTGAGTTGTGAATTTTCAGGAGCACATTTGTTTTTTTATTTAGTTTTGTATTTTTTTTTAATCCCACACAGACAGTTTCATGTTATTCTGTGGTATCATCTTCACCATGTACTTACTTCACATATGATGAATTTATTGATTTATGTTTATTATGATGATTCACGTATGTTTTATATTTACTGTATTTTATACTCAGGTGATGTTTTTTTTGTCTATTTTTGATTAAACACTGATTTGTCAAATTATTTTTTGTATTTTTTATTACCTCAACCATTTTTTATGACTTTACAGTGTCAGTAAACACAGATGTCACCAATCGGGCATGTTTTGGTCATTCATGCTCTATTAAAATACATTGTTGTGGGTGAGCGTGTTCCCTGTAGTAAGATGGCCGCCAGTGCAGACGTTGGACTCCATTGGGCGTCAGTGTGGAAGAGACATCTCGACTTTCTGAAGTAAATCGATGCTACTAACGACTAACGACCGGGCACCATTGGACGACCTTTTGTGACGACCAACACCGACATCATAGAAGGTAAAAAAAAAATCAGGAAATCAGGAAAAGCCTCATATTCAGGACATTATTGTTTATCAAAGGGAAATAATGCAGCACAGAGAGCGTCTCCTTAAAGCAAATAGAAATGCTCTTTATTGTAACTCATGGTTAATCATCCACATCACCATTCATCTGTTACATCACCTGAATCCAAATATGAAAACAACAGCAACAATAATCATGTTGTCATTCAGTGGTTCTTTATGTACAGCAGCAGGGCGGCGGACAGGTGAGTCGCTGTCAACGAGTCTGACCTCTGACCTCTTCTCAATCTCACTGAGAGACGTTGGTCGTAGTCATTATAAGAATCTAATTAAATAAAGGTTAAATAAAATGCATGCAGCAGTTTTATTAACGTGTTGACAGCGATTCGCCTCCACGAAGTCGCCCTGACCGTGAAAATAACTCCATAAAAACAAAATGTACAAAAGAAAAAAAAAACACGGAACAATCTTTGTGTCATCATGGTGTTAGTCACAGCAAACCACTTCCTGTTTATAACTACACTCGACCAATCAGAACAAAGCGTAAATCCTCTCAGTATTTAAAAACAGCGTCAGATTCATTCCTAAATAAAAAAAAAAAGAAATAAAGAACAAAAAAAACAAAACAGGAAATCATCTCAACGTAAAGTGACCAATGCTCACACTCCAACTAAACTCTCTTCATCCAGGTTGTTTTTTTTATTTTATTTTTGTTTGTTGTTTGTTTGCAGTCTTTTTTTCTCCTCGGGTGCAGGAAGCATGTGATGGTGGATTCATGTTGAACCCTCTCACAGCTTTAAGAAGCTGTGACTCTTATTTTAATGTCAATAAATCAAACAGAAGCTCTAAACACATGAGAACTGACTGTCGGCCTCTGGTGGGTACCAATGAAAGCAGGAAAGTTTAAAACCTGTAACTTCTAATGCAGTTTTTAACCCATTTAAGCCCAGATTTGTTTTTTATACATTTCATGCATATAATTATATCAGTTGAGTCACTTATGCATCTATTTTTTCCATTTTTTCTGCAGAAAATAGCATTTTAATGGCTGTTATAGTTGCTGCTTGAACAAATCTGCCCCTAACCCCTTGACCTCTGAAAGGCTTCTCTTCCACCGGCAAACAATCTTGTATTTCACATGTTTTTGTTTGTTAAATAAGTTGTGAGGACTCTAAGGTCTGATGTATCAGATGTTTGTCTTAACCCCTTGACCTCCAGCCCTTTTTTAGGTTTAGGACATCCCCATAGTCAGTAGGTATATCTGGAATAAACACAGAGATGTTGGTCGACACTAAACGACCATTTATTGATCTCAAATAAACATTTTCATCCCAAAACAGCAACAAAAAAAAACACATTTTTTGTTCGTCGCTTCAAACAAGCGACTTTTTACTGTAGTGTTTTTTGGCTGCTAGTTTACTGAGTTTTTATCATAAAGCTACACTGATGGTACCGTTGGACTCGTCACAGTCTCAGCTTTCATATGAGATGTCATTTGTTTGTATAACATGAAGTATCAGAGCGCTAGCCATCAAAATGTGGAGAGTGGGTTGGCTTTATGATCGTATACCGATTTTCATATTTGTTAATTAATTAGCTTGGTGTTGGAGTTGTGTTTGGTGTGTGTAAATATGACTTATATGTGCTTGTAGTGGAGTTTCTCCTGTTTAATTTGATGTATAGCTTCACTATATTTGTATATGATTAGTGGAGCAATCTCAGGGTTCCCCCACAGGGGAGTTTAACGGGTTAAAGGCTTAAATGGGTTAAAAGTAGAAATGAATCTCAGCAGAAATAGAATATAATATCCAGTCCAAATAATATTTCTTGTACTTTTATTACCTTAGATTGAGCTGATTTTATCTACATGGGATGCATGCAAACTCACCACTAGAAACCTCACATTGCACCTTTAATAAAACATAAGGATTCACCCTGTTTAGGACGAGGCCGACAGTTGTTGTCTCATTGGTTTACAGTCATTATAACAAACCAACTGTGATAGTTTGGCTTTAATAGATCTGAAACCTCTAAGTGATTGAACCTGTGTTGTTTGCTGTAGTTAAAACGTGTTAAAGAAGGTCAAAGTTCATTTGTTCTACTGCAGATGCAGACGTTTATGATGCTATAATCCACACGTTATATAACTACATAGGTGCTGAGGTTTTTATAGATATATTGACTTGTATTTGTGTTAATGGTGAGATGAAGTTTGTGTTTTTTCCAGTTGAAAATGTCCCATCATGCCTCAGAAAGTCCATTAGAAATATGTCCTTTTGTTCCGATGGTGAAAATACTCTTTTGTCAACATTCATGATTTTTTACATTTTTTTACATTTCCATTTTTTTTTAATAACAAACATGCCACTTCTCTATGTAGGTTAAAAAATAGCTGCACATCATTTGGTCACTAAGCAACACTAGCTGATGCTAAATGTCTGAATTCTGCTTTTAAGGTTGTTCTATACTGAAGAAATCTCTCAGATGTTTGTGTTTTTCTGTGTTTTTCTGTGTTTTTCTGTGTGTTTTCTGTGTATTTGTGTGCCGTGCTGTTGGGTAAACCAGGGCAGTGACGTTTGCTGAATATAAAAGAAGAAACAAGGAGCCGGTTTCATCACAGCCTGAAAAACCTGCTGTTTTAAATCAACCTGATTGACTGTGATCAAACCGACCTCCTTGTTTTCTCCTTATTGGTGCTGGGATAGAAATGCTGTCGCTATGACATCATACCTGGCTAAGCCAATAGGAATAGTGCTTTTTAAAGATCATTATTTTATTTTGCGAATCAGCATGTTGATAATTAATCGTAATCTCGTGTTGAAACCTGACTCGGAGTCAGCAGGAATGTTGGTTTTAATGCCCGACTGCAGCTGGAGGCTGAAAAATAAAAATACTGGTTTCAGTCGCTCAGTTTGAGTAAATCTAGTGTGATGAAAATAGATCTCTGTCAGGATAAAAACAGTCTCTGGACTCACAGGAGGTTTCGTCTACTCTACGGAAACCTAATGCTAAAACTACTTGGCTTAACTTCCAGAGAGATTCTAGTGATGTCACCATGGACTCCATTTCCCAGAATGCCAGAGCTTCACAGGACGAGATAAACTTTCAGGTTTCTGCAACGTTATTGCTTCTGAGCAAGAGACTCAACATCTATATTAATAAATTAATTAATTAATAGGCCAATAAATTCTATTGCCCCTATTTTTTGATGTAACCGATTGATTTTCCTTTTTATTTATTCGTTTTTAAACGTAATAATTAATTTCTGTATTATTTTGCCTTTTTATTGCATCATTTATTTCCCCTTTTTTATTTCATATTTATTTCTCTATTTCCCATCTCTGTCCATGTTTCCAATAGTAACATTCTTGATGAGTTTCAATCCGTTTTCAGATCAAACGCATCACCAAAACCGCACTAACGAGGGTAACTAACGAGGGTAACTAACGAGGGTAACTAACGAGGGTAACTAACGAGGGTAACTAACGACCTTAACGACTTCCTCCTTCACCTTCTCGAGAACATCATTGGTCTTAAATTGCTGATGTGTTCTTGGTTATTTCAGTAATAAAACATACAATAATATTATGTCATATATGGGATTCCACAGGGGTCCGTCCTCGGCCCACTTTCATTTTCAATAAACACAATATAATCTATAATTGCTATGCTGGCGGCACACAAATCAACTTCCTTGTAACAGTCAATGATTTTCTTTTCTAGCTGAGCATGTTCTTGCTAGATTTTCAGATGCAGTTGTGAATCTTTAATTTGAACCACACGTCTAATAGCAGAAACTACTTCCACCTCCGCAAAATTAGCCCAAATATGCCTCATTCTATCAGGTTCAGTGAGGAGGATCAGCTACTCCTCACAAAAAGACATTTTAGATGACGTTTGCATTAAATAAATGATGTTAAAGGCAAAGATATTAATATTTCTGCACTCATTTCCACCTCACAAATAAATACGTCTGGGGAAATAAATAGTGGCTGGAATGAAAGTGGAAAATAATACAGAAATAAATAAATCGGGGAATATATTGACATATATATGTATTTATCTATTTAATTATTGGCAGTTCTTTTAGTGTCAGACGGATGAGAAAGCTGATATTTAATGATAAAAGCCACAATAGGCCATAAATAACGCATTTATTTCCAAATCTGTCCCTGCTTGCTCCAAATATTCCGATTCTTTTTGCTCAGTAGTTTTATAATTAATCTGCAGAAATCTGAAAATCACTCCAAACATGAAACCTGCGACATCCACAACCTTCCACCGATCACCAAACCGTGACCTGCAGCCCGATGGTGCCGTTGCTCATAATGAAGTTTCGTTGGTGCTTTTTTTTTTTGTTTCAGGACCCTGCAGTGATCCAGGAAGTGCAGGTGGATTGTGGGAGTCGCGGTCCTCGGCTGTGTCAGAAGAGACAGACCTTCTTCTTCAGGTTGTTTCTCTTCCAGAGAGACAGGCTGTTGAAATCCTCGATGGACATCCTGAAAACGCTGAGGAACTCCTGCTGGGAGAGGTGTCTCTGCAGGGAGGAGAAGTCAAGGAAAATCAGACTCAAGATACAAAACCAAACAGGATTCATACCATTCTGGAAAGGTTAGTTGAATCTTTTGCTTAAGGTCTAATCTTCCAAATTTAATAAATATAATATATAATAATATACACCACCAGTTTAATTCCAGTAAATACCTTTTAGATTTATATTTACTGTATCTATGACAGCAGAGAGTGTATTAATACTGTCCCATGTTTAAAAAACACTCAATCCACAGAGAAACATACACAGCCTGTATTCAGAAACCTTAAAACAAGCAGTCATGACTTCCGTGAAGTTGTGATGTCACTACTATACAGTCACCACCAACAGCCATTTAAAGAGGAGGAGGAAGAAGCTGGAGAAAAGAAGTGGAAAACTATACTGAGATGATCTTTGCTGCTTCAAATCTGGTTAAAAACTTCACAATAAAACACAGGAAAGTGTAGAATATGGGACATTTACAGTGAATCCAGAAAGTATTCACAGCGCTTCACTTTATCCACATGTTGTTATGTTACAGCCTTATTCTGAAATGGATTCTACTTGTTTCATGTTGTCATTATGGGGTGTTGTGTGTAGAATTTAGAATTGAATCCATTTCAGAATAAGGCTGTAACATAACAACATGTGGATAAAGTGGTCTTACTGTTTAGATGTAAAAATCAAGGCTTTTACTTTGAAGGATGAAACAATAAACTCATCATATGAGCAGGAAATCCTGTTTTTACTCCTTTTTACATGGAATTATGAAAATCCTTTGAATCTCCAGGACAAACCAGAATATCCTAGTGCATTCTGGGACAAAATTATGACAAAATTGTAATAGAATAAATGTAATAGAGGGTTTAACCCTTTAGGCGCCAGAGGTTTTTTTCCTAAAACTTAATTTCAAAAGGCTGTAACTTAAAAGTGATAAGAGATAGAGACTTTCTGTAAATTAGAGAAATATTAAGGACGACCCAAAGTTTATGTAGGGATTAAATTCCCTCATCTAATTTGCATATTGTGACGTCATATTGCTGGAGCCAACTTGGATTAAAGAATATTCATGAAATTTTAACTCTATTCACAGCGCTTCACTTTATCCACATGTTGTTATGTTACAGCCTTATTCTGAAATGGATTCTACTTGTTTCATGTTGTCATTATGGGGTGTTGTGTGTAGAATTTAGAATTGAATCCATTTCAGAATAAGGCTGTAACATAACAACATGTGGATAAAGTGAAGCGCTGTGAATACTTTCTGGATTCACTGTAAATGGTACAAAAATAATCAGTTAACTACCCAACGACCCAAAAAAGACAGATATCAATGTTCATGAATCCAGTACTAGTTAACAACTTAGACATCCAGCTTTTCTGCAGTAATGGACTTAAATAAAGTGTAAAGTTGCTCCAACCAAGTTTCTCTGGTTAATTAACCCCCGTCTGTATATCAGCATGGACGAAGCCTGATGTCTGGGTCTTTTCTAGGACTAGAGCTCTAGAGCTAAGCAGAACCCCATGATCTAGACCTGGTTAGTCAGGAGTTCATCCTACAGCAACAGAATCCACATCAGACCATCATCATCTGTCACATGACACATTAAACTAGGACCATATTTTACCTCCAGTCTGGTTCTATCGACACCAGGAGGCAGTTTTCCTCGTCCTCTGTGAGTCACCACCAACATCTCGTATGGGAAGATCTGATCAATAATCAACAGAAAATACATATTAGTCCGATTATTATAAAACAACACATTCAACCAGAAGATCGGTTAATTATTCAGCCCAATCAGTCGTTATCAATGGGTTGATTATCAATAGTTATCAGCCTCACAGACATGGGTTAGATCATACAATAGAAACTACTCCCTCTAGTGGCTGAAGTGGTGTAATGTAATATCTGGACACGTCTTTTTACCCATTTATTGGGCTGATAACGTCTAAAATCAGGTGAATTCTATGTCATTTATTTAAAGCATTGATTTAAAAATGTCTCTGAGTTATAGCATTTAACTCTCTAAATTTAAAATTGTTAGAATTGATTAGAATTGATAATAAAAATAATTGTAAATATCTTGTGGTCACCTTATGTTCCAACATGCTGGGCAGAGAGTTTCCTCTGTCCATCCTGGAGTCTCCATTCTGACAGAAAATAACACAGATTTATTATTATTATTATCATTTATCACCATAAATATCACAGCTGCTTTTAGATTATCAGCCATTTCTTAAAAGACAAAGAGACTTTACCTGAACACCTGCAGGAAGAGAGAGAAAAACAAAGCTTTAATGGATTAATTCAACTTTAATGGAACAAATATGTCAATGTTTTATCTATATCTGTCTCAGATGAGGTGGCTCAGGCACGCCTCCCTCGTGATTGACTAATTAATTAATTGATTAATTGATAGTTTGTACCTTCAGGGTTTTTTTCCGATGAGCTGAACTCCACCGACTGCAGCTGAAAACAAACAGAAACACGTTGATCAGCGTCTGGATGAAGCTGTGATTCTGGACGTTTGTGGCGGCAGCACCTACCCTGGACAGACCCGTCTTAGAGGACGCTGGGAAATATACCGACTTAGAGGCGTTGGACACTGCAGGAGAGACATGGAATTAATTAAAGATTAATTAATCTGTAGAGCTGCGGTGGAAGATTAGAAGCAAAAAGAGAGACTTTGGCATTAAAATATACTGTAACATGGAAATATACAGTACAGTTTATAAGGAAATATAGTGTTTTTCATGCATTTTTCACCATTATAAGTTGAAAAATGAATAGAAAATACAGTCAAGACATTGATCCATTAGAACACTGGAGTGATAGTTGCTGGAAATGAATTTTGCAGCTGCACATTTGCAGCTAGAATAGTTATTTACCATATTATCAATGTATAGAGTGGATTTCTGATTAATTTAACCCATTAAACTCCAGGACCCTGAGATTGCTCCACTAATCATGTACTAATATAGTGAAGCTATACATCAAATTAAACAGAAGAAACTCCACTAGAAGCACATATAAGTCATATTTACACACACCAAACACAACTCCAACACCAAGCTAATTAATTAACAAATATGAAAATCAGTATACGATCATAAAGCCAACCCACTCGCCACATTTTGATGGCTAGCGCTCTGATACTTCATGTTACACAAACAAATGACATCTCATATGAAAGCTGAGACTGTGACGAGTCCAACGGTACCATCAGTGTAGCTTTATGACAAAAACTCAGTAAACTAGCAGCCAAAAAACACTACAGTAAAAAGTCGCTTGTTTGAAGCGACAAACAAAAAATGTGTTTTTTTGTTGCTGTTTTGGGATGAAAATGTTTATTTGAGATCAATAAATGGTCGTTTAGTGTCGACCAACATCTCTGTGTTTATTCCAGACATACCTACTGACTATGGGGATGTCCTAAACCTAAAAAAGGGCTGGAGGTCAAGGGGTTAGAGTTATATTCATTAATAAAAAACAGTGATTTTCCTTAAAAAATAAGGAAATTCCTAAGTGAGCCCAACCTTTGAACAGTAGTGTAGGTTAAAACATGTCCTCCAATTTATTTTTCCATAAAACTGTATCTGTGGCAGCTTGACTTCTATTTAAAACATTTGAATTAACTTGATTTCATTTAATTGCCAGTTAAAGGAGCATTGGTTAAATGTCCCATTTCAAGCTTTTTCCTGGATTTTATTTGAAGTTTTCAAAGTCAAATTGCACTTTATTTGTCAAAAATCTACTCTATCATTCAAAAGTGTGGCTAGAATAGTCATTTACCACATTAGTAATGTGTAGAGTGGATTTATGATTAGTTTAAAGTAAAACATCTTTAAAAAATAAGGAAATTTCTAATTAACTCCAAACTGTTGAATGGTAGTTTATAACTATATAATATATATACTTAAATAACTAGATGTTTGCAGTGTCATAACTACATCTCTGGTGTTTATATCAGCAGATTTTGGTTATTTAAAGGACACGCAGCATTAAAATACATTATTATAGGTGAGAGAGCTCCCTGTCGTAAGATGGCCGCCAGTGCAGACGTACAACATTTAGCCTAAAAGTGGTTTTCTCTCAAAAATAAGACAATTTGTCTAAATATTATATTAGTTTCAGATCAGCTTCTAAAACCTCTGTGGATTTCGTTCCCCATCATCTGGAGGAATCATCTACTGGTCAGAATGAACAGGAGGAATAAAATAAAATACGCTGTGTTCACGTACCGCCATGTTGGCTGCGGTCTGGTAACGAGCGGGTTTTCCTCCTCAGAGGAGCTGCAGACTTCTCCAGCTCCTCTTTCAGGATGATTTTTCCCAGATTAGATTGAATCTAAGAGACAGAGACAGATGTGAAGTTATGATAAAGTCCACAGGTTGTGATTTGAAGCAGCAAACAGGATCTTTATTAGCGTTTGGATCCGATTCTTAACAATTTAACAGAATATATATATAGGGAATAGTTTAGTTTAGCTTATTTATTTGTTTTGAATGAAAGAAAACATCAAAAAACATCATTTTGGTGATTTTTTATACTTTATACATGTTTATAACTTATCATTATACTATTTTATGCTTGTTTTATATTGGTACTAGCAGCATAAACCTCCCTCTCCTGTTGCATCGTGGGTAACGTGGTCCCCAGCCTTGTTTCCCACCTTGTTGAGTTCTTGTTTGTGCAGAGCTCTCAGGCCCCAGACTTCATCGCCCAGCTCCCCATCATCATCCTCCTCTTCATCCTTCTGATTCTTCTTCCTCCACTCCGTCTCTACAGGAAAGAAAAGTTAAATAAAATTGTAGGAATTAACCTTCATCATTAAATCAGCTGTAAAATCCATTTAAAACCATTATTTATCAATCAATTAGTGTCTCATCTCCTGGTTACCTTGTTATTAACCATGGAAATATTGGTTTTAATATTTTTTTATATAGTTTTTATCAGTTTTCCCTCGATTTCAATTTAAAAAATACTAAAATTAACTTCATTAGAATCATATATATATATAAATAAAAGGTTGTAGTGTGATCTGATTATTCCTGAGGGGGATTAGAACACATCTCTTGAATAAATTAGTTTTATTTATTTTAATATTATTATATATAATGACATAAATTTCAACTCACATTAATTTACTTCAATAAAAAAGCTAAAAATATATATATATATTCAGCAATTTGATAAAAAATACACTAAATGAAGATCAGAACAAGACAGTTCACTTATGATTTTAGTTTTAATTCTAATTATTGCTCATAATTTCATAAGGTAATAATTTCATATAATTAATTAATTAATTCAAACACATCATCACCTGACGAAGTCAAAAAGCCTTGATGCAAATAAAAAAATGAAGTGGTTTATTTTATGCATTTAACCTTCCTCTGCTGTTATTTTGCTGTTTACATAACATCTTAAATCAGCTGTAAAATCCACTTAAAACCATTATTTATCAAACAATTAGTTTCTAATCTCTTGTTAGATTCATTAACCATGAAAATATTGGTTTTAATATGTTTTCCTATGAGTCTCTGGGTCTTTTATTTGTCAGAAAAATCATTCAATATCAATTAAAATAAATGGTAAAATTAACCTGAAGAGAATCATAGAGAATTGATAGTTTTATGCAGGTAAACTGGATGAAAATACACTAAAATAATAAAAAAAAATGTTTTATTTATTATTATAATTAGTGCTTTATAGTCTTATTTTATAACAACACAAAGGTAAATAACTTTAATGCAACAAATTTACATGTTTTTAGAAGCAGATTAATAGAATCAGAGGTTGAAAATGAATGATGGGGTGTTTTGCATGTGTGTGTGTGTGTGTGTGTGTGTGTGTGTGTGTGTGTGTGTGTGTGTGTGTGTGTGTGTGTGTGTGGGTCGTACCAATCACAGCCAGGGAGGGGGGGCAGGGCCAGTATTCCGTCTCTATCTTGGACGGCAGGTTGGGGTCTGGAGGTTGAGCTGCCGGGAACTTTGATGACTCGATGATCAAATCCTCGATGTGTTTCCCCTGAGGCAGAGGAGACGACACGTCTACACACACACACACACACACACACACACACACACACACACACACACACACGTTAAAGCTGATTAAATGCAGTGGAATCATGTCTGTGGGTTTAGAGGCGGCTGACCGACATTCTGATCTGTTCTGGCTTCACAACGAGGATTTAAAGACACTTCAGGCTCATATTAATATAAATATTGCTGCAAAAACCAAATTACTGTTACTTAGTTTTATGAATTTAAAGGTTATTTAAGCCTTGTGTTGTGTTTCCAGTCAAATCTGACTGTTTTAAAGGTTTTGTCTCTGAAAAATCTGGTTTAATTTGATCAAATTCACCTTAGATTCCACCCAAAATAAACAATTTTGTGAGTTTTTTTCTACACTCTTGGTGTTTTCAGTCAAAAGTGACTAATTATTAGAAATAAATGGAGGAGAACAGAAATCAAATATGACATTTATAGTTGAAAATTTACTAAAATGATTAATTGATTATTAAAATATCAGTTATTTTCTATATCTACTGCTTGACTCACCTTCTTATTACGAGGCAACGCTACCCTGATCAAAATGGAATTATTTATTAATCATGGTAAAAATGTTTTTATTACTTAAAATGGCCTAAAAAATAAATATATTAAAAAATAAGGAAGTCAATGGGACTCCATTAGGTTGTATACACTAGGAATTTTCCAAATTTCCATTTTTTAATTAAATTAAATTACATTAATTATTATTATATAATTATTATTAATCATCACAGTTAATTAATTAAAGTTTACTTACCATATATGGTGAGTTAAATTTTTTTTTAGTTGGTAAAAATCTTCGGTTATGAGACAATGATGCTCACATGTCAAATATCCATGAGGTCATGTGACCTCATAAATTGTATGTCCTTCAAAATAAAAGCCCTCTTTTCACACCTAACTGTACAAACATAGCTTTTATATCGCAGCTTTTTAGATAAATGGAGATAAAGTAATTGTTGCCATGGTAACACTATGCAATAGAGGGTTAATCTTCCTTAAATGGAGAAATAACTTAAAAAGTTTTGAGACTGATGCATGTAAATTGCATGTCCTTCAAAATAAAAGCCCCCTTTTCACGCCTAACCATAGTTTTTTTTTAGAAAAATGAAGATAAAGTAATTGTTGCCATGGTAACACTATGCAGCAGAGGGTTAATAGTTGGTTTGATGTGAACAGGGAGGAAACTGCAGGTGAATCTAGGTGTGTTTGTGTAATTGTTGCCATGGCAACACTATGCAATAGACGGTTAATTTTCCTTAAATGGAGAAATAACTTAAAATCCTTGTTTTATGTAAATTGCATGACAATGAGACTTCATATGAGACAATGATGCTCACATGTCAAATGTCCATGAGGTCATGTGACCTCATAAATTGTCCTTCAAAATAAAAGCCCCCTTTTCACACCTAGCTGCAAAAATCATTATTTTATAGCACAGCTGTTTATAAAAATGAAGATAAAGTAATTGCTGCTATATGACGACACTATGAAATAGAGGGATAATTATTAATTAACCAGTAACATACCTTGTTTGTAGATGGGAGGCTTCTTATAGATGTTGGTGCCATTTTCTGAAATAAATGAAAATGCAGAGGTGGAAAAGCAAAGTTCAAGTGATGCATGAAAAATCCTACTAAAGGTACATAAAGTAGATTGTTGCAGTGGAAGTGCATATGTAGTTTAATGTAGTTTGAACCCTTTAAAACAGGATTTTGTTTACCTGGTCTGTGGAAGTGCTGCATGGTGATCTTAGCCCCAGTGTTGGGAGTACTGGGGGTGCTGGTGGAACTAGGGGAGGAACCTCCAGGAGACCGGCTCTCCAGCCACTCCCTGCACTCCTTGGAGAGGTTCTGGAGACATTAGCGGAGTCATAAAAGATGATTTAATGCACCTTTGAAACATGAGGACGTGTAGAGATGGAGAGAGTCTTACCTCTGGGGACAGAGGAGGAGAGATGGAGCGAGGAGACAAAGACTTCTGGAGCAAAGAAAACAAAAATAAATAAAACATTCAAATATAGAAATAGAAACAGAAGCTCCTGGTTGTTTTAAGCCTCTTCATGAATTACTTTATCTTCATTTTTCTAAAAAGCTATGATATAAAATCACATTTTTTAACAGTTAAGTGTAAAAAGTTGGCTTTTATTTTGAAGGACATACAATTTATGAGGTCACATGACCTCAGGGACATTTGACATGTGAGCATCATTGTCTCATAACTGAAGGTTATGATATAAAATCTATGTTTTTACAGTTGGGCGTGAAAAGGGGGCTTTTATTTTGAAGGACATACAATTTATGAGGTCACATGACCAGGATATCCCTATTGCTGATGGACATTTGACATGTGAGCATCATTGTCTCAGAATTTTGAGTAGATAAACTTTATTTATTCATTTTCTTTTACATTTTACAGTTTACAACTTTTTCTTACACATATATTTTATAAATATATCTAATATTTAGGCCATTTTAAGTAATAAAAACATCCAACACAATTTTTTTATTATTGTTATTGCTATTTCTGACAGTCACCTTTCATTTCAGTCCTGAATATAAACACCACGATGAGATAAATACATTTAATATAAAATATTATTATATTATATATCCAATAAGTGACAGAGAAATACGAGAAATGCTCCTTTCCCATTGGTCCATTGTGGAAATTCACAACAAGGTCAAATACATCTCGTCTAAATGGGCTTTTAAGGCAAAGACAACCTGATTTCTTTGTCTCTGATTCGTATTATTATCACTTCATCCCACACACTCTGGCTGTAATGATCTGTCCGGGCTCTAAACAGCAGATTGATGCTTCGTGTCGTATCCAGACGCTGAACCAACCAACCGATAAACTAACCTCCACCGACCGGTTCATCAGCCTCCCCCACCTCTAGTTTCTGTGCTATGAGCTAATGCTAAACATGAAGTGGAGTCACAGCATCAGTGGTTTTAACTGTTGGATCACTAGAATATTTCACTTTATTGTTTTTACTGTGGAGCGACACGTCCTTGACCTGTGACCTTTCTGTGTGGAGTTTGCCTGCTTCTTATATTATGATTGAGTAAATTACAGTAAATCACTTGGGACAATAACACAACACCAAATATGCATTTTCCATGTATATTTATGATTAATAATGACTGTTTCTGATCATTTTGTGTTGGAATTATGTGATAAAATCTAATTATTTAGACCCTAGAAATGTTGAAATATCCGCTGTGCCACTTTTTTTGCATTAGCAGTTATTTAGATTTATTTAGGGTTTATTTAGATTTATCATACCAGGCTATTTACCATGCACATGTCTGGTTCAGTCTAGATTTGAAGTCTCAATCACCATGGAAACCACAAACTAATCAAATCACCATAGAAGCCGGATGGAGAAATAACTTAAAATCCTTGTTTTGAGACTGACATATGTAAATTGCATGTCCTTCAAAATAAAAGCCCCCTTTTCACGCCTAACTGTAAAAACGTAGATTTTATACCGCAGCTTTTTAGATAAATGAAGATAAAGTAATTGTTGCCATGGCAACACTATCCAATGGAGGGGTAATTTTCCATAAATGGAGAAATAACTTAAAACGTTTTGAGACTGATGTATGTAAATTGCATGTCCTTCAAAATAAAAGCCCCCTTTTCACACCTAGCTGTAAAAACATAGATTTTGTACCGCAGCTTTTAAGATAAATGAAGATAAAGTAATTGTTGCCATGGCAACACTATGCAATAGAGGGTTAATGGAGAAATAACTTCAAGACTGATTTATGTAAATTGCATGTCCTTCAAAATAAAAGCCCCCTTTTCACGCCTAACCATAGTTTTTTAGAAAAGTGAAGATAAAGTAATTGTTGCCATGGTAACACTATGCAGCAGAGGGTTAATAGTTGGTTTGATGTGAACATGGAGGAAGCTGCAGGTGAATCCAGGTGTGTCTGTCACCTCCAGTGGGCTGTAGCTGTAGTGCGGCTCATAGATCATCAGGTCGGGTCTCTCTATGTCCAGGATGGCTTTGTCTCGTGGTAACGCCGCCAGGTCTTTATAGCCGATGATCACGTCCTCCACTCTGGCCTGAGAGGAGGAGGAGGAGGAGGAGGAGGAGGAGGAGGAGGAGGAGGAGGAGGAGGAGGAGGAGGAGGAGGAAGAGGAGGAGGAAGAGGAGGAGGAGGAGGAGGACAGGCAGAGATTACAGATTACTACTTGAAGATTAATCAGTGTGTGTGTGTGTGTGTGTGTGTGTGTGTGTGTGTGTGTGTGTGTGTGTGTGTGTCTCACCACGATGGCGGCAGCAGGGGATCCAGGGACACTGGACCCTCTCAGAGACAAAACACTGCCTGGAGACGTCTGAGCGAGCTGCTGCTAACACACAGAGGTCAGAGGTCAGAGGGCAAACTGATATTCGGCTAAGGAAGGAATAGGGTTAGAACCAAACCTATTCCTACCAGATAATAAAAAATAATCCCCATGGAAAGTCATGATTATGAGATAAAAAGTTGAAATTATGACTTTTTATCTCATAACTATGACTTTTTTCTCATAATAATGACTTTTGTTTATCTCATTATGACATTTTATCTCATAATTTTGACTTTTTATCTTATAATTAAGACTTTTTTACCTTCTAATTATGACGTTGTATCTCATAACTGCTTCTTTTCTCATAATTATGACTTTCCATGTGGATTTTCTTTTATTCCCTGGCAGGAATGGGCTTGATATCATAAAGAAATGAATATTTACCTTGGGCATCATCCTGACTGGTGATTGGTCAGATCCTGAGACAGAAACACAAGATAATATTATAAATGTGACAACATAATATTGTGTGTGTGTCAGAAAAACAGATATTAACTGACAGCAACATCAGTATTAAATATAATAACCAGAGTTCAGTCAAATAAACCCACAGTTACTGTCCCATTGACCTACTTTACTATTTTTTAATATATCTATTATTTAGACTATTTAAGTAATATTTCATGCAGTAGAGAGTTAATATAACATTTATTCTTTTGACTTTGCAGCGACTATTAATTACCCAGAGAAGTTTATTTTGAAAAGGTCTTATAGAGCCAGGTCCAGCGTTAGAGTTGATTATTTAACTCGTTATCACGAGAAAACGAGCTTTGTTATAATTTGAAAATAAAAGGATAAGTGCAACCACAGCTCTTTGAAGGCTTCTGTAGTTCTGGCTGCTTTTCTTAAAATATTCCCCGTGTTCGTGTAAATCTCAGACAGAAACCCAGCTGTCAGTATTCAGAGCTGTGCTGCAGCTGCTGGTTTTTTGCTTTGTGTTGATGTGACCGACGGACACAAAGGGATTATTCCAGAGTCGGCAGCTTTGTTGTGAGTGTGGGTAACCTGCGGTCAGTGGCAGGAAACCTGCTGCCGCGCTGGAACACGGCGTTTGCTGCGTCTGACGAGTTTTACCTCAGGGAGAAAAAGGGATCATGTCTGTTTCTGTTCGTCTTCAGGGCCTCGCAGCCCGATCAGCACCTGAAGTACAAAAAACACAGAAATAAGACGTTAAAATCACACACAGGCCTGGAGTTTCATCATTTTAGAGGCAGGGACACTTTTTTTTTTGAAAATGCCAAAAGACAAGGCATGAAGGCCATAAATTAAAACAAGGATTTTAAATTCTTTCTCCATTTAAGGAAAATTAACCCTTGATTGCATAGTGTTGCCATGGCAATAATTACTTTATCTTCATTTACCTAAAAAGCTGTGACATAAAATCTATGTTTTGAGAATTAGGTGTGAAAAGGGGGCTTTTATTTTGAAGGACATGCAATTTACATACATCAGTCTCAAAACAAGGATTTTAAGTTATTTCTCCATCCGGTTTCTATGGTGATTTGATTAGTTTGTGGTTTCCATGGTGATTGAGACTTCAAATCTAGACTGAACCAGACGTGTGCATGGTAAATAGCCTGGTATGATAAATCTAAATAAACCCTAAATAAATCTAAATAACTGCTAATGCAAAAAAAGTGGCACAGCGGATATTTCAACATTTCTAGGGCCTAAATAATTAGATTTTATCACATAATTCCAACACAAAATGATCAGAAACAGTCATTATTAATCATAAATATACATGGAAAATGCAGTTATTTCTCCATTTAAGGATAATTAAGCCTCTATTGCATAGTGTTGCCATGGCAACAATTACTTTATCTTCATTTATCTAAAAAGCTGTGATATAAAATCTATGTTTTGACAGTTAGGTGTGAAAAGAGGGCTTTTATTTTGAAGGACATACAATTTATGAGGTCACATTACCAGGATGTCCTGTTTACCAGTTCATTTTAACATGTGAGCATCATTGTCTCACAACCAAAGGTTGTGTTTTATTTGAATTTGAACTTGAATTAATTAAATCTTTTTCTAATATACTAAAAATAGATTTGTCACCATATGTCAACAATATGCAACTATCCTGAGACTATTTTTTTCCTATATTTCTTAAATATATCTATTATTAAGGCTGTTTTAAGTCATAAAAACATTCTTTACAGTGTCTAAGTAAAGTAATATCCCATGCAATGAAACTATCCATATATATATATATATATATATATATATATATATATATATATATATATATATATATATATATATATATATATATATATATATATATATATATAACCCTTTAGGCCATTTTAAGTAATAAAAACATACAAAATTGTATTTTTTTTACCATGTGTATTGTGTAACCAGTACCAAGTTAATAGAGTGTAATCCCCTACTTCGCCAGAAGGTGGCGCATTATTGAAATGAATGAATGAATGAATGAACGCCGGGGAATATTCCAGAAAAACACTCGTCTTCCGGTGGAGACGTTGCCCGAAACATCACTGGTATGAAATAGTAGAAAATTATTAGAAAATTATTATTAAATTAAATTATTAAATTAGAAAATGTCCTATTAGATTGAACGTTATGAGAGCTATAGTTGAGCCGCGACTCTACGAGATAACTCCGGTAAGGATGCTAATGCTAATGTTATGCTAACTGTGTAACCTCTATTATGTCGTGAAATACCGCCTTTAAAAAAAGCCAATTAGAGTTGTGACCCCAATTCTTACTGTTGATACTATATAGACCCAGATTCTGATTGTTTTATGTTGTTAAAGATCTTTATACAAGATCGCTAACTGTGTTAGCCACGTGCTAATCGCTAGCATTTGAACGTGAACTTGTTTTGGTTTTAGCTCTGCAGCTAACTCAGCTAAGCTATCCAAAATATGTAACTTAAGGGTGATTTAGTTAATTTAATTGCTAATATACATGTTTAATATGAATATGAGAAACATAAATTCATCTTAACTGTTAAAATAATTAAATGTTGGTTAAAATTTAATGTTAAGCTACATAAACAGATTTAAAACGGGTTAAAACATGAATATCTAGTTTCAGAAATCTCATGATTTACTTCTATTTCTGCTGTAAGATGGAGATACAGTACATGAACTGTCTATCTTATGTGGTG
Source organism: Lepturacanthus savala (assembly GCA_030544235.1). Classification (NCBI taxonomy): domain Eukaryota; kingdom Metazoa; phylum Chordata; class Actinopteri; order Scombriformes; family Trichiuridae; genus Lepturacanthus; species Lepturacanthus savala. The sequence goes on along the minus strand of CM060473.1, from coordinate 2,205,151 downwards.
TGATATGTACTTATTCATTTACATAATAATTAGGCTGTTTATATCCTTTACAATCGGGTATAATTGATAGTGAATGGAGTGTGACAGTAGCAGCTAATTCATTCTCTATTGTATGCAGAAGTCGATAGAACGGACCAACCATCATCATTCTACTTCTTCATTTGAAACACAGATAAGATCACATGTAAACCTGAACATATTTATTACAAGACACACACCAAAAACATCCATGGACTCCAAATGTCATACGTAGTCGTACCTAGAGCTTTTGATATTAGTCCAACTTTTATTCATAGCTCATCAAATTAGCTATCAGTTATAATAACCTGGAGAAAGGGTTATAATTTAACATAATTAAACTAATTCCACCTCCACAGCTACAACATTAATATGCTGCTAAACACTGATGCTGCATATTAATGATCTAATCTGTTATATATAATAATTAGAGCTGTCACGTTAATAACACTACAAAATTAAACATATACACAACCTGAAGCAGAAGAAGAACAAGAAGCAACAAGATGAAGTAGATGAGAATGTAGATGTTAAGGGGAAATTTCAATTTAAGCAATTAAATTGTTAAAGTATTTCCTTGATTAAAATGCATTGGGTCATTTTATTGCATATGAACAGTGAAAAATAATGTTCTGAATGTATAGGAAATAAAAACGTCTAATGTCTATTAATTCATATCTAACAAAGAACATTTAAATAGAAATAATAAATGCTTCTCCCAGAAAATAAATATATATATTGTAATCATTTGACAGCCCTAATAATAATAATAATAATAATATACCAGTCTGAGGGACCTAACTACTGTTACTGCTGATGTAGAAGTGGTTTATGAGTCTCAGCCACATATTAAAACATGAATTATTCAGTATCAATGACATCAGACACCAGCTCGGATCAATACAGGAGCCATTGGCGTCTGTGGAGCTCCAAAATCTGTCCAGAAACAAACAAGACAACACAATTATAAGATATTTGCATCACTGAAGTGATTGGTAGTTGCACCAGTCAAACTTTTAAAGGTCAAAACTAATCAACAACCTTAGAATTTGCAGGGTTTTTTTTTAAAAAATACAATAAATTCACAATTTTTTGGGTGAAAACTGATAACAACTGGAATAGAATAGAGTCTTTACAGGAAAGAAAATCCATAATCAATGGGTTTGATTTGAGTCTGGGATGAACCACTGACACTAATCTATCACCAATCAATCAGGAGACTCAATCATCATATCAACAGAGATATTTGGCTTCAATATTGAGATGCAATAATTTGTCCATATCCTGCAGCCATAGATATAAACTCTTAACTTTGCTCTACAGAGTAAAACCAGGATGATGCATTGACTTTAAAATGTGTCATAGAGAGTTAAAACCTTGTTAGTACTAATACTATGATACTAAGACATTGTATTTGCGTTTATTTGCCATGTTCCTGATTGAATGACAGTAAAGTAACTTAAACATGTATTTTAGCACCACTGTCTCAGACACACAGGGTTAAAGAAAATGAAACCGGCAGAAAGAGATTTGTCTGTCCCTGGAGAGAGATAAATTACCACCTAATGGCTCCTAATGATCAATAATCTGATCAATAACGTGCAGGACTTGATGTATTTTATCTTCTTCAGTCACAGAGCAGCTCCAGAGACACATTTTCCTCATTAGAAGGAACAAAAATGTGTTTTTATTTGTTGTTTTTTCTACATTAACCTGCAGATCCTCAGTGAAAACAGGAATTGTGAATTAAATTAAGCCTTTATCTCTTGTTAGCTGCTAAATGAAGTTATTTATTACTTGTTTATTCACTCTTGACGAGCCAAAAGGAAAAAGCTGCTGATCTTACAGTGATTTTATCGAATTTGTATGAAGAAAATAAAAGAAGACCACTTCAATCCAGGTTAAAATGCATTTTAATGCATGTTACTGACATTTATCACTTATATCAAATAAAATAACACTATTTTTTCCCTGTAATGCATTTACATTCTGTTCTCTTAACATTTATAAGAGAAGCTTTGACAAACAAGCATTCAGCATAATTTGATCTCAAGTTGGCCGGACCAGTCAGAATTTACATATAAATAACATCACCTACAGATTTATCTCCTCTTTTATATGTATAGAAACATATTTTACATATCAACACTATTAATTAACCTTCAGTTTACAAAACAGAAGCGACGACATGAGGAAAAAATGTGCAATTTCAACAATATGACGTCTCAGTTACTGTTAATATTTTGTTTTTGGTACAAAATTATTTTGAAATCTTGATAATTTTGCTTATTTCACTTACTTTATTCTTGAATTTGGTCAATTTAGTCTTGTTTTCTTAAAATGTGATTAAATTGTTCTTTTTATCCTAATGTTTTTCTCATATTTTGGACTTTTTATCTCATAATTCTGACTTTTTATCTCATATTTTGGAAAAAAAAACTTGAAATAAGCAAAATAATCTGCCAAATCAAGAGGATTTGCAGTGCACTGCACAATATTTAGTAGTTGTCTCCTGCTTTAAACATCATTTACAAATCTAAACTATAAATATTTTATTCCTTGAGCCCTGAAAGATAATCATTGACTTCCCATTTCTATGAAGAAACAGCAACTGGTCTGTTTTAGTGATGCTTTGCATCTATTTTCAGATTCAGGTTTTATTTCTGTTGCTAAGCAACGACGCAGGAGCTAAAACTGCAGGAGTTTGATCTGAGAATCTAAAAAATACAAGAAACTGAGTGAATTTCCACATAGTTTTATTTTGAAAGACAATATTTACCTACATTAATAACTTTAAACCTGCATTATCTAATGTTTTATCATCTTTTAAAGTTGATATGTTGAAGTCATGTGAATTTGAGTTTCTGAGTCCAATATTTTCTGTTTCTGCTCTGTACATTTGTCTTTTTACAGCTTGTTTTGTCCCAAAGATAAAGAGTTTTAAGTTATTGTCATACTGACAAAGAAAAGCTGCAAATCATCACATTTGAGAAGCTGAAAACAGAGAATATTGAGTCTTTTTGCTTGAAAAAGATGTTTCTTGTAGTTCAAAATTACATGAAAATGTCAATAAAGGCACATAAATATACTGTGAATGTACATGTTTAACTTAAAATAATATTAAAAAATTTGTCGTTCATGTTAAAAGAAATAGGATTTTAATTATTATTAAAAAAAACATTGCAATTACAACAACGGCTTTTAAACGACGAACGACATTTAAAAGAAATAAAATTTTATTCTGTAATAATAATATCTTTTATTTAGTATTTTGTAAAATTTTCACCAAAAAAAATTTGGCATGGCTTACATATAGACATGGTAAAAATATTTTTAATGTTTTTATTGCTTAAAATAGCCTAAATAATAGATGTATTATTATAAATATATAAGAAAAAGTTGTAAATATAGTCTCAGGATAGTTTCATGCTATTAGATTTATACACTAGGAATTTAGGAAGGAATGTGAATAAGTGAAGTTAATCAATAGGATCATATTTGCATATTGTTGTCATGACAACAAATATTTCTTAGCAGATTAGAAAAAACATCTAAATTTAATTAAAACAAAAAGTTATGAGATAATGATGCTCACATGTCAAATGTCCATCAGCAATAGGGATATCCTGGTCATGTGACCTCATGAATTATATGTCCTTCAAAATAAAAGCCCCCTTTTCACGCCTAACTGTAAAAACACAGATTTTTATATCACAGCTCTGTGCAATAGAGGATTAAAGGACCGAACAACCAATCAATTGATTAATAAATAGTGAAATTAAACATTTGTTGCAGCCGTCGATTAAATGACGCATAATAATAAAAAATAATTTAATTTAAATACAGAAAATACTCATCACTGATTGACAGTTCAGGTCAGTTGTTAGGTTACCATAGTAACAGTACTAGCTATTTATCTAGCTATGAGTTAAACTGACTTCAAATAAACTTTATATATATATATATATATATATATATATATATATATATATATATATATATATATATATATATATATATATATATATATATATATATATATATATATATATATATATATAAATAAATATAGTGAGAGGTGGTGCTGCTGAATCATCACTCTCACCCAGTATGTGATGTTAATATTTAAATGTCTCTCTCTCTCTCGGGGTTCTTTAGTCGACAGATTGTGTTAAGTGAGTGTTTGTTTCATTTCTCGCTCGGCAGATCTTCCTCCGGGACCGAAGATAACTCAGTGGAATGCTGGAGATATCTAAGAGTTGCTAGGTTACCACACCCAGCCGTCCAATCAGCTGGCAGGAATGTGGGAGAGACAAAAGATGAGAGAGAGAGGGATGCTGCACTAAAGTAGACCTCCCACCATCAGACCACCACAACACACACACACACACACACACTAATCTCAGGTAAACTCCACCCGCCTGCCACGTCTGGGAGTCTGAATCAAACCACCCCACAGCTCAGCAGTTTTACTCAGTTTTTCAGTAAGTTGTTGGAGTTATATTTCTAAAAGTTATGTTATAAAAAATAATAGTTGTCACTGTTCACTCAGTGATAAAGATTGTCTTAATACTTCATCATTAGTCTCCATTAAGTTTACATGAGATTTTATAGACACGTATACAATTATAGACCACTGCAAAGCAGTTTTTCTAGATTTTACTACTTAGAGGTTTGTTTTGGGGCAAAAGGAACATTTTAGTTTGAGTCTATAAACTACTGACAATATTTATCCATAATTACAAATAAAAATATCTTCATTTAGAGTACTGAAACTTATTGAAAGTTACATAAAATCTACTGAAAATCTACTGAAAGTTACATAAAATCTACTGAAAATCTACTTAAAATTACGTAAAATCTACTGAAACTTATTGAACATTACTGAAAATCTACTTAAAGTTACTTAAAATCTACTGAAACTTATTGAAAATTACTGAAAATCTACTGAAAGTTACATAAAATCTACTGAAAATCTACTTAAAATTACGTAAAATCTACTGAAACTTATTGAACATTACTGAAAATCTACTGAAACTAATTGAAAATTAGTGAAAATCTACTTAAAGTTACTTAAAATCTACTGAAACTTATTGAAAATTACTGAAAATCTATTTAAAGTTACTTAAAATCTACTGAAACTAATTGAAAATTACTGAAAATCTACATAAAGTTACTTAAAATCTACTGAAACTTATTGAAAATTACTGAAAATCTATTTAAAGTTACTTAAAATCTACTGAAACTTATTGAAAATTACTGACAATCTACTTAAAGTTATTGAAAATTACTGAAAATCTATTTAAACTTACTTAAAATCTACTTTAAGTTATTGAAAATTACTGACAATCTACTTAAAGTTATTGAAAATTACTTAAAATCTACTGAAACTTATTGAAAATTACAGAAAGTTTATTAATAATCTACTGAAACTTGCTGTAAATTCCTGAAAATCTCCTGATCCCAGCTTCCATATTCATGTGATTCAACAGAAATGGCAGGAATACATGTGTAGATGCTGATTTCAGAATAAAAGCAGTGGTCTTTTATTTTTTATGTTATAAATTGCCAGAAGATGTAAATCAGTTGACGGCGTCTGCAGAGATGAAGGCAGCATCTCCCTCTTTGTGTCTCTGACTCTTTGTTTGTGATGAGTCGATGTAAATTATCCTGTTAACATCACTGAGGAGGTCGTTAGTAGCGGTCACTGCTTTTATACACACACAAAACACACACGGGTCCTGAGAACGTGCAGACCTTAGTGCTGCACACACACACACTCACACACACACACACAAGCGTGTTTCTGAATCCGCACGATTTGCTGTATAACTCCTGAAGCCTAATTCAAACAAATTAAAATAACGATATTTGTTTTTTATGCTTATGTTTTCTTTGTGTTCCATGATGTTGCATTCAGGGACATTTAGAGAATTTAAGCATTCAAACTAATTAACGACAGTAAAATCATTCTGAAAGAAGCTTAATGCCTGGAACAAAACTGAAAAGTCTTAAAATCGTTTCTGCAAAATGTTCAGTTATGTGTACAATAGATTTAATTAGATTAGATTAGATAGGACTTATTTATACTTTAAAACACCCTAAACACTAAACACATAGAGTAAATAAAATGATTAAGAAATAAGAAAAACAAATAGAAGTAAATGCCTTTGTTATTTCTACATGATTAAATGTAGATAAGTTGTAAAATGTACATGGTATGAGGTAGTTTAGTTGATTATTGTACATGGAATTATTGTAAAAATAGAAATAAATTATACATGGTTATGTATTCTGTAGAAATAATTATATACATTATTATGAATTATATAAATATCTAAATCGAAATATATAAAGAGTATAATAAATAAGCTATTAAATGGAAATGATATAATAAAAACACTCATATACACACACACATACAGCAGCACGTCATCCCTCCATCCTAATCCTAATCCTGTGGATAATAAATATGAAGCATTTCACCATAAAAGTCCAGATTTCCTGCAGTTTTGTCTCTTTACAGTTTTTGTCGAGCAGTAAAATGTAAAAGACGTTGACGCCTGAAGCAGAAAGTGGGTCAGAGACTGAAAAACTGCTGAGTCACGGCTCTGATTGATTATTTAGGTTCTCGGTTCAAATGTGCTGAGCACAGTTTTAATCTGCAGCTTTTTTTCTGCTAAAACATTAGAACGTTTGCTTCTATGAAGATGATTTATACCACGTCAGATGTTTTACACAGAAAAGTGAAGAAGAGGAAATAATTATTGATATTAATATTGATTCTAGAGAAATATCTTTACATTTACTGAGGATTTTGTTGCATAAAAAGTGACGTGATCTTTTAGAATAAATATAGAATACAAAAGGTTTTTATAGACTAATGCGTCTGCCACCTGGATCTCAACAGATCACCCTTAAGTTTCACTTTTCTTTAACACAAATACGGGAAATCACAAGACCGTTACGGTTGGTGTGTGTGTGTGTGTGTGTGTTGGCAGGCTCTTATCTCGCCTCACAGAGATGCGACCACACCCGGTCGTCATTAACATTTCATCGGCTGACGCTGATGACATCACAGCCTCGCTGTTGACAGTTTCGCGTGTTTGTCGTGACGTGATTGAAAAGGAAACAGAAAGTTCTGGAAGCATCACTTTAATGTTTCCTCCTTTGCTTTAACTTCACTTATTCACATTCCTTCACTTCCTTTTCCTTCCTCCAGCTCTCTATGGTCTCAGGCTCTACTGCACATGTATCTACAGCTGCATCTGAAACCTTAGTATTACTGCCTATTAACCAGTAGCTACTACTAGTTAGCATCACTGCCTACTAACAAGTAGCTAGTACTAGTTAGCATCATTGTCTACTAACCAGTAGCTGCTACTAGTTAGCATCACTGCCTATTAACCAGTAACTACTACTAGTTAGCATCACTGCCTACTAACAAGTAGCTACTACTAGTTAGCATCACTGCCTACTAACAAGTAGCTACTACTAGTTAGCATCATTGTCTACTAACCAGTAGCTACTACTAGTTAGCATCATTGTCTACTAACCAGTAGCTACTACTAGTTAGCATCACTGCTTACTAACAAGTAGCTACTACTAGTTAGCATCATTGTCTACTAACCAGTAGCTACTACTAGTTAGCATCACTGCTTACTAACAAGTAGCTACTACTAGTTAACATCATTGTCTACTAACCAGTAGCTGCTACTAGTTAGCATCACTGCCTACTAAGAAGTAGCTACTACTAGTTAGCATCACTACCCATTAACCAGTAACTACTACTAGTTAGCATCACTGCCTACTAACAAGTAGCTACTACTAGTTAGCATCACTACCCATTAACCAGTAACTACTACTAGTTAGCATCACTGCCTATTAACCAGTAGCTACTACTAGTTAGTATCACTATCCATTAACCAGCAGCTACTACTAGTTAGCACAAAATTGAGAGACTGATGCTCACATGTATGTAAATTGTAAGTCTTTCAAAATAAAAGCCCACTTTTTATGCCTAACTGTAAAAACATAGACTTTATATCACAGCTTTTTAGTAATTGTTGCCATGGCAACACAATACAATAGAGGGTTAATTTGACATTGGATTACATACAACTTAATGGAGTCCCATTGACTTACATAGCATGAAACTATCCTGAGACTATGTTTAACACTTTTTCTTGTATATATTTTTTTAAATAAATAGCTATAATTCAACCATTTTAATTAATAAAACCATTCAGCATCTAAATAATATGAATGTACTCAATTATGATCAATCAATTCAATCCCTGATCATAGGACAGAAACCTGTGGTTCAGAAACCAGCTTCATCACATGATCCCATCATACGTCAGCCTGTTTGTTTTCATGAGTGTGTGTGAACTGACTCGAGAACAGATGTATTTTTAACTGGTGCAGGTCTGATATCAGAGCGGAGGAGAACGTCCATCTGTCATATCAGCAACTTAAAATTCCTGCAGTGAAGAATAATCAACCGACTAGTGGACGTCAGGCTGAATCAACCCCCTCCACCTCCACCATCTCTACTGGCTGTGGTCATGGCCTCATTCCTGCAGCATCACCACCACCACCACTCGGCCCCCTGCTGTACCCAGAGATAAGAGCTGAGGCCTCCGTCTGCTCAGCAACAGCCTGGATTCAACCCGCTCGAATTATGACAGGAACATTCTGCTTTTTTTTTTACAACTTGAGGATTAAAATGACGCAGCAACCCAGCAGCTTATAATTATTCTAGGTGCTGTTTTTAGGTATAGTTTTGAGGTTTCCTTCAGTATTCTGATGTTTCCTCCTTTTTCATTTCATACCTTATTCACACTCCTTCTTTCACTTCCCCTTTTTCCTTCATCAAGACAATTTCACACCATTTCGGTTGGATGCCTGACAGACGGCACCTTATTATACATGAATATACCCAGCTTTGAATATTCTAAGACTCTACTGCACATGTATCTACAGCTGCATCTGAAACCTTAGCACTGCTGCCTATTAATCAGTAGCTACTACTAGTTAGCATCGCTGTCTACTAACTAGTAGCTACTACTAGTTAGCATCGCTGTCTACTAACCAGCAGATGCTACTAGTACATCACTGCCGATTAAACAGTAGCTACTACTAGTTAGCATTGCTGCCTATTAAACAGTAGCTGCTACTAGTTAGCATCGCTGTCTACTAACCAGCAGATGCTACTAGTTAGCAATGCTGCTACTAAACTGTAACTACTACTAGTTATCATCGCTGTCTACTAACTAGTAGCTACTACTAGTTAGCATCGCTGTCTACTAACTAGTAGCTACTACTAGTTAGCATTGTTGCCTACTAACCTGTAGCTGCTAATAGTTAGCATTACTGCCTATTAACCAGTGGTTACTACTAGTTAGCATCGCTGTCTACTAACCTGTAGCTGCTACTAGTTAGCATCACTGCCTACTAGCTTGTAGCTGCTACTAGTTAGCATCAATGCCTATTAACCTGTAGCTTTTACTAGTTGGCATTGCTGTCTACTAACCTGTAGCTGCTAGTTAGTATCACTGTCTACTAACCTGTAGCTACTACTAGTTAGCATCGCTATCTACTAACCAATAGCTACTACTAGTTAGCATCACTGCCTGTTAACCACTAACTACTGCTAGTTAGCATCATTGTCTACTAACCAGTAGCTACTACTAGTTAACTCATCTTCAACTCATCATACTTATGTACTTTACTTCAATACTTTACTACAGGAAATACTCTTTCTCCTCCTGTTAATTGATGTTTGATTGATGTTTGATTGGTCACTCAGAGGAAAACTTAACAGGTCTCAGGATTCACGAACTGCAAAGAGTCAAACAGAATGAAAACCACCTGAAATCAGAAAATCAGCAGCAGTTCTACTCCTGCCGTCTACTCCTGCAGCAGCAGAGTCTCAGTGGAGCAAACTTTCTATTGTATAACATGAGTGAAGATGACTCATGCATCCAGAAATAGAGGAGAGCAGTGCCCACGCAGAGTAGAGGATGCCAGGATGACAACAAAGCATGGTAAGTTCTCAATGTCCTGAAGCCTGGATTTAAATCAATCAAAACTGATGTCAACATGCTGTTTTTTCTATTATAGTACAGATAATTAATCTCAGCCAACTGGAGGAGGCGTGGTGGTGTCTGTGTTTGATTGACAGATGAAGGAGGGGGCGTGGCAGTTTGATTGACAGATGGAGGAGATGTGGTGGTGTCTGTTTGATTGACAGATGATGGAGGGGGCGTGGCAGTTTGATTGACAGATGGAGGAGATGTGGTGTCTGTTTGATTGACAGATGATGGAGGGGATGTGGTGGTGTCTGTGTTTGATTGACAGATGATAGAGGGGGTGTGGCGATGTCTGTGTTTGATTGACAGATGACTGAGGGGGTGTGGCGATGTCTGTGATTGACAGATGATGGAGGGGGCGTGGCAGTCTGTGATTGACAAATGATGGAGGAGATGTGGTGGTGTTTGATTGACAGATGACTGAGGGGGCGTGTCACTACCTGTGTTTGATTGACAGATGACTGAGGGGGCGTGGCACTACCTGTGTTTGATTGACAGATGACTGAGGGGGCGTGGCACTATCTGTGTTTGATTGACAGATAATGGAGGGGGCGTGGGAAAAAAGCTGGGAAAAAGCAATACAAAATTTTAGCCAGTAAAATAAATATTAACGATCTCATTTCCTGCACTAAGTCACCTCTTTTTACTCCATTTCTTGTGTTTTTTTGTCATAATCAGGAAGATAAATATGCTGCTTTCAAATGTCCTTTTTGGAAATCTGCCTGGACCTTTTCATGAAAAAAGGAGAACACTGCAGAATTCACTGGCATTTTGGCCTTTACAGACAGAGCCACAGGCAGTTTAAACTGAAAATAAAAACTGATTCACCAATCCGCTTTGTTTCTGTCTTTGGGAGATTTCTTTACTGGCAAGTCCACTTTTATGCAGAAAGTCACTGTGAGATGTTTAAATTAGCATCTGCCATTCTAGTTGTTGCTCTGAAATAAAGGTGGTATAGATGGTGTTAGAATATACATTCCAGGTGATTCACAGAGCAGATATGGAGTTGTAGTAGGGAATAATAATATCAGTCTATTAAAGTAGTGAGATCCAGCCACAATGCAGAAATGTCCTCACACACACACAGCAGGTTCTTTCTAGCTCCCACAGGACTGGAACACATTATTCACAGCTACAGTGGGTTCAATAGGACAGAGAGCTGATCTGTCACTCGCCTGCCTGCTGCACTTTTTACATTCTGCTCTGTTTATGAAGCATCTCTCACATTCTCACTCATTCTGACCTCAATCAAACATTCGGGACCGAACTAGTTCCCAAAAACGACACAAAAAATGTAACTTTGAAAACAATTCACATCAAATCCATGAGGAGAGTCTGTTGTTCAGTGTTTCCATGACAACACCTCTCTTCCCACATCTCCACTCATCATCCTTATTGGATCCATCCCATGACACTAACGTCTATATTCGTCACGTTGTCAGCTTCATCACCTCAGGCGAGAACACCTCAGGGCCACGGGCCTGGTAGTCCGACCCCTGGCTGCAGAAGCTGACTCTGGTGGGGAAGGCCTCAACGTACAAGGTGGGTCCGGAAACCAGTTTCCTCAAGGGTGGTTGGACTCTGGAGTAGCCACCAGCAAGAGGTTTAGGGTGGGATTGGGAATACTAGTTCTCCCCCAGCTTGGTGTCTGTACATTGGGGTTCACCCTGGTGGATGCGAGAGTTAGAGTTAGGCATAGGAGCCTGAGCTGTTGCAAGAGGTCGAGCAGTATCAGCTAGATAAAGTCTGGCTCACCTCAACACATAGTGTGGGCTCCGGAATCAGTTTCCTTGAGAGGGGTTGGACTCTACCACTCTGGGATTGCCCCTGGTAGACGAGAGGGTAGCCTCCCTCCACCTTTGAGAGGGGGACGGGTCCTGACTGTCGTCTGTGCCTATGAAACGAACAGACAATTCAGAGTACCCGCCCTTTTTGGAGTCCTTGAAGGGGGTAATGTAGGGTGCCCCTTCTGGGGATTCCCTTGTTTTGCTTGGGGACTTCAATACTCATGTAGGCAATGACAGTGAGACCTTGAGGGGTGTGATTGGGAGGAACGCCCCCTGATTGTCCATAATGAACACCATGTTCAGGCATATAAGGGGGTCCACATGTGCACTTGGCACCAGGACATCCTTGGCCGGTCGTGTCTTCGGACTTGCGGCCACATGCTCTCAACTGATCATCAACTGGTGTTGAGTTGGCTCCAATGGTGGGGGAGGATTGTGGTTAGACCTGAAAAACCAAAGCATTCTTTGAAGATTTGTTGGGAATGTCTGGCTGAACCTCACACCACAGGGAGAGCTTCAACCACATCCAGGAGGAGGTGGAGGGTATTTAGTCCGAGTGGACCTCCATTGTCGAGGCGGCCGACCGAAGCTCTGGTCATCAGTGCCTGTTGTGGTGGCAGCCCTTGAACCTGCTGGTGGAGTCCAGCGGTAAGGGATGCCGTCAGGATGAAGGAGTCCTACAGAACCTTTTTTGCCTGCAGGACCTACATGCCAATCGGAGCGCGGCCTCTGTGGTTGCAGAGGCAAAATCTCAGGCCTTTGAGGCCTTGGAGAATGACTTTTAAACGGCTTCAAGGAGGTTCTGGACTACCATCTGGCGTCTCAGGAGGGTGCTGCTGACCTCAACTCAGGATGTTCTGGGTCAGTGGGGGGATACTTTGAAGACCTCCAGCATGTCTTTCACCGAGGAGGCAGAGTCTGGGGATCCAGTGATGGACTCCCTGATTTCTGGAGCTGAGATCACTGAGGTAGACAAAAAACTCCTCGGTACCAAGGCCCCAGGGTTTGATGAGATCCACCTGGAGTTCCCTAAGGCTCTGGATGTAATAGGGACGTCTTGATGGATAAGACAATACTTTACTAGATCACACTCATAATACTTGTGTATGTATGTATTTTTACTGCAATACTTCAATAATACTTAAGTACTTTTACTACTACTTTTACTACATAATACTGCTGTTCTGCAACATGTTAATTACATCACACAAATACTACATACAGTATGTACTTTTACTACAATACTTTACTAGATCACACTCATAATACTTGTGGATTTTTACTGCAATACTTCAATAATACTTATGTACTTTTACTGCTCTACTTTGACTACATAGCACTCACAATACTTGTGTAATTTAATGCAATATGTTAATTACATCACACTAACACTTGTGTATTTTTACTGGAATACTTTACTCCATAATACCCATGTACTTTAATTAAATATGTTTATTACATCACAATAATACTATTACAGTATGTATTTGTACTCCAATACTCCTATACTAGATTAGACGCATAATACTTGTGTATTTTACCACAATAGTTTAATAATACTTGTGTACTTTTACTGCAATACTCTACTTGAACTCTGCTTTACTGCAATATGTTAATTACATCACACAAATACTACATACAATATGTACTTTTACTACAATACTTTACTAGATCACACTCATAATACTTGTATATTTTTACTGCAATAGTTCATTAACATATATGTACTTTTACTGCAATATATTAACTACATCTTGATCATAATATGTATGTACTTTTACTGCACTACTTTGACTACACTGCACTCATAATACTTGTGTACTTTTACTGCAATACTCTACTTCAACTCTGCTTTACTGCAATATGTTAATTACATCACACAAATACTACATACATTATGTACTTTTACTACAATACGTTACTAGATCACACTCATAATACTTGTGTATTTTTACTGCAATAGTTCATTCATGCAATATATATACTACGTGATCATAATATGTATGTAGTTTTACTGCACTACTTTGACTATACAGTATTCAACTCTTAATACTTGTGTACTTTTACTGCAATACTTTTAATTGTGTATTTTTACATTGCTGCATTGAAGTAAAGGATCAGAATATTCCTTTCTCCACATGAAAATACAGCTGATTGTACATTTTATCAGCTTTGTGTATCATTTATCAATTAATAAACCTATGATTTTTTAATTTTATATATATTTTAGATGCACATTTCTGACCAAATAAACTCCGTATATAGGAACAGGCCAGTTTAAGGTACTATAATCTATAGATGCATTCCTGCCAGTGCTACAGGACGGTTTTTCCAGATAAAACGCCATCATCGGGAGGATTTGAGAGCAGCAGCAGCAGCAGATGTTGTGGATGAGGAGGGGGAGTGTTACATAAAACCTCCACTACCTCCTCCTTTAATCCTCCATCCTCCTTATTTCCAGCAGCCTCTTACATAACATCACACAGCACCTGAGTCATACCTGGTGACAATGATGCAGCTCCACAGTTTAAACAGAGGAGGAGGAGGAGGAGAGCCCCGCACCGCACCGCAGCCCAGCGGGTCACACCGCCGGCTCCCCCCCGCACAAGGTCGCCCAAAGCCGGCGAGAGAACCGGCCCAACTCCCGCCATAAAACCCCGCATTTTTATCTGTATATATTATGCGTTTACTGCTTCTATCCCGCACTGCTGAACTTTGCGTTTCTGCTGGACATGCATGAAAATATTCTACATACATGTATAAACACACACACCTGCATGCTGCTCATCATATTTATATATAATTTATATTTAAAGCAGCAGCTTCTGATGGTCCATGTATAGATGAAGGTAAAGGTGAGTCTTACCTGTCGGTGTGTGTGTCACAAACATCCAGCAACTGTTTCCCTCTGAGCTCTGGACAAAATATAGTCTGTGTGTGTGTGATAGCAGCTCTCTCTCTCTCTCTCTCTCTCCCTCTCTCTCTCTCTCTCTCTCTCTCTGTGGATCATTCCATTTGCAGCAGCAGGGGGGGGAGGGGGTAAAACATGACAGTGCAACATAGGGGTGTTTCGCATACTGTATGTGCGCGCGCGCGCGTGTGTGTGTGCTACAATTCTGGATTGTTTTAGGTGTGTGTCTTGCTTGTTTCAGGTGTTTTTAGGTGTGTTTCTGCTTTGTGTCAGGTGTCTTTTCCTCCATTTTCTATATTTTTATCAGAATTTAGACTCTGGATCGTTCCATTTGGAGCAGCAGTGGGGAGGTAAATCATGAAAGTGTAACGGGTTTGTGTGTGTAATGTGTATGTGTGCTAATATTCTCGTTTCAGGTGTGTTTCTGGTTTGTTTCAGGTGTGTTTCTTGTTTGTTTCAGGTGTGTTTCTGGTTTGTTTCAGGTGTGTTTCTGATTGTGTTTCAGGTGTGTTTATGTTGTGTTTCAGGTGTGTTTCCTTTTTGTTTCAGGTGTGTTTATGTTGTGTTTCAGGTGTGTTTATGTTGTGTTTCAGGTGTGTTTCCTTTTTGTTTCAGGTGTGTTTATGTTGTGTTTCAGGTGTGTTTATGTTGTGTTTCAGGTGTGTTTCTTGTTTGTTTCAGGTGTGTTTCTTGTTTGTTTCAGGTGTGTTTCTGGTTTGTTTCAGGTGTGTTTCTGATTGTGTTTCAGGTGTGTTTATGTTGTGTTTCAGGTGTGTTTATGTTGTGTTTCAGGTGTGTTTCTTGTTTGTTTCAGGTGTGTTTCTGGTTTGTTTCAGGTGTGTTTCCGGTTTGTTTCAGGTGTGTTTCTGGTTTGTTTCAGGTGTGTTTCCTTTTTGTTTCAGGTGTGTTTCCTTTTTGTTTCAGGTGTGTTTCTTGTTTGTTTCAGGTGTGTTTCAGGTATGTTTATGTTGTGTTTCAGGTGTGTTTCTGATTGTGTTTCTGGTTTGTTTCAGGTGTGTTTCTGATTGTGTTTCAGGTGTGTTTATGTTGTGTTTCAGGTGTGTTTATGTTGTGTTTCAGGTGTGTTTCCTTTTTGTTTCAGGTGTGTTTCTTGTTTGTTTCAGGTGTGTTTCTGGTTTGTTTCAGGTGTGTTTCTGGTTTGTTTCAGGTGTGTTTCCGGTTTGTTTCAGGTGTGTTTCTGGTTTGTTTCAGGTGTGTTTCCTTTTTGTTTCAGGTGTGTTTCCTTTTTGTTTCAGGTGTGTTTCTTGTTTGTTTCAGGTGTGTTTCAGGTATGTTTATGTTGTGTTTCAGGTGTGTTTCTGATTGTGTTTCTGGTTTGTTTCAGGTGTGTTTCTGATTGTGTTTCAGGTGTGTTTATGTTGTGTTTCAGGTGTGTTTCCTTTTTGTTTCAGGTGTGTTTCTTGTTTGTTTCAGGTGTGTTTCTGGTTTGTTTCAGGTGTGTTTCCGGTTTGTTTCAGGTGTGTTTCTGGTTTGTTTCAGGTGTGTTTCCTTTTTGTTTCAGGTGTGTTTCCTTTTTGTTTCAGGTGTGTTTCTTGTTTGTTTCAGGTGTGTTTCTGGTTTGTTTCAGGTGTGTTTCCGGTTTGTTTCAGGTGTGTTTCTGGTTTGTTTCAGGTGTGTTTCCTTTTTGTTTCAGGTGTGTTTCCTTTTTGTTTCAAGTGTGTTTCTTGTTTGTTTTAGGTGTGTTTCAGGTATGTTTATGTTGTGTTTCAGGTGTGTTTCTGATTGTGTTTCTGGTTTGTTTCAGGTGTGTTACTTTTTTGTTTCAGGTATGTTTCTTATTGTGTTTCAGGTGTGTTTCTGATTGTGTTTCAGGTGTGTTTCAGGTGTGTTTTATCCGAATTTAGACTTTCTCTCTGGATCATTCCATTTGCAGCAGCAGGGGGAGGTAAAATGTGTTTTGCATACTGTTTGTGTGTGTGTGTGTGTGTGTGTGTGTGTGTTTTTGTCAAATAATTCTGGTGTGAACCTGACATTAATAACTGCAGGTGTCACATGATTATTTAATTAGATAATGCATCAGATATGCATTATTTGCAAGTTTCTTTTAACTTTTATTTCCCTGAATATTTGTGTTAATGTAAATAATTGATAATAGTTGATATTACTTTATTAAATACCCAACATCTGGATGGTTGTTGTTATAAATGTAAACTCCAAGAAAAAATACAAAAATAGAAAATGTATTTATCTTCATCAACCAATATATAGTAGACATAGAGTATATTTTTAAATGTATTGTATAACAAAAAAAATCACCTGTTTTTCTAATGAACTATGTAAATTTATTAATTTGTCATTTTCTAAAAAGAAGCTTTTTGAAACGAGACTGTCAGCAACATTTTCACCATTTTCTGACATTTTAAAGCTAAAGAACGACAGATTTGTTGATCCAGGTCTCCGTGTGATTGCAGCTTGAATTCCATTCACCCAGATTTGTTTTGTCTCTGTTGCCTATTCCTCATTGAGTCGCTGTAATAGGTGTTGTTGTGTTTTATTATATTCGGTGTAAATTGAAAGCTGCTTCCAGTCTTCAGGCGGTAATAACAGCTCAGTAAAAAGGACGAGTATAAAGGCTCCATTCTTCTGTGGATGTTTCTGCTGGAGGAGCTGATGGCCTTAATTAGACTGGAGAGCAGCTTCTTTCAGAGCAGCAGGTCAGACAGGAAACTCATTCAGCTCCATTCAGGATGAACACACTGCTGAAGGTGATTCAATCTGAGGTCTGCGGCCCCGCTAAGAGTCACAGAGGGCTGCTGGGATTAAATCGGGTGATATCAGGTAAAAGGGGCCATTTCAGGTTCCTCTGGAAATTAGAGCCAATGACTACAAAGGATCTGTAACAGGTGATTTGATTAGTTTATAAATCTATTAAAAAACAAACATACAAATAAAAACTATGCATGATATCTGTCTTGATGGCATCCATCAGAAATAAAGCTGTTAGTTTGATATATTATCATATTTTTTTGGTGGCCCCATTTACCTTAACCCCCTAAGATAAAATTATCTTTAATTTGTGTTTCTGGTTTGTTTCAGGTGTCTTTTTATCAGAATGGTACATTTCCATATTCTTTCACCTCCTATTCTTTTGGAAACTTCACCTAATTAACATCCACCATCAGAACAGGATATAAACGATAGAAACAGATGATGACACTGCAGCAGTCATAGTGTTTACGTGGGTTTTTAATTGAGCAGGTGAGGTCTGTAGGTCAGAGGTCATCAGGGAGTCCAGGTGACCACCCTGACGGCGGTCTGAGCCGCCCGCCGGACGTCCTGGTCCTCCTCGGGTGCCTCGCTCCTCCTCCTCAGCAGTGGGAGCTGCTCCAGCAGGAGGCGACGGCCGGCCGGAGCCTCGGCCAGCGAGGTCAGAGTTCGCAGAGAGTAGATGACGAGGGCCTTCCTCCTCCTCCTCCTCTCCTCATCACGCTCCTCCTCCTCCTCCTCCTCAGCTCCAGACACCAGGTCCAGGAGGACAGGAAGGACGCCCAGGTCCAGACACTGCAGCTTACCTGCAGGACGGACAAACTGTTGGAGTCATTCTGTAGAAAATGGTATAGAAAACACTCCAGAGGTCAGGAGAGTTTCAGATGTGTTAATGGTATATTTCAGGTTTGTTTCAGGTGTGTTTCAGGTGTGTTTCTGCTTTTTTCAGGTGTGTTTCTGGTGTATTTCAGATGTGTTTCTGTCTTTTTGTTTCAGGTGTATTTCACGTGTGTTTCAGGTGTGTTTCTGTTTTATCAGGTGTATTTCAGGTGTGTTTCTGTCTTTTTCAGGTGTGTGTACCTGTGGTGATGATGACCGTGTTCATGATGGCTCCTGCAGCATTGGCCTGAACCACCAGGTCTTCGTCCTGAAGCAGCCTGACCAGAACAGGAAGAACCGCCTCCTCCTCACACACCTGCCGCTTCCCGTCCACAGGAACACTGAAACCATCAGAGAGCCCAGCAGTCAGAGCTTCAACACACAGATAGAACCTGCACCGCTCCACCGTCAATAAACCGGAGGCTGCTGGTTAACCTGAGGGCCATCATGGCTGCCGCCGCCTCCCTGCGGATGTTTGGGGAGCGATGGGAGAGTTTGTGGCCGAGCAGGGAGATCCCATCGGAGGCCAGAGCCGGCAGAGCGTCCAGCCTGGAGCAGCGGCTGAGGGTGGAGAGGTGAAGAACCTGCACCTCCTCCTCCTCCTCCTCCTCCACTACTCTGAGCTTCAGCATCAGTTTGGGAACCAGAGCCAGGAGAGCCTCTGCTCCTGCAGGAGGTGATAAAACTTCCTGTTGTTAAAGCTGTAGGTAAGTGCATCCTGCATCAACTTTGACTTATACTTATATAGACATTTGCAGCTAGAATAGTCATTTAGCACATTAGCAGTGTATAGAGTGGATTTCTGATTAGTTTAAAGTTATCTTCATTGAAAAAAACAGTGATTTTCTTTCAAAAATAAGGACATTTCTATTTCTTTTGAATGGTGGTGTGGAACCGAACTGGATCAGAAAAGAAAAACAATAAAGACTCCTATAATAAAGGTGTCTAGAGGCATTAATGGGATGGGAGGTGAGGGGATGGGAGGTGAGGGGATGAGAGGTGAGGAGGTCAGAGGTGAGGGGATGGGAGGTGAGGGGATGAGAGGTGAGGGGATGAGAGGTGAGGAGGTCAGAGGTGAGGGGATGGGAGGTGAGGAGATCGGAGGTGAGGAGGTCAGAGGTGAGGGGATGAGAGGTGAGGAGGTCAGAGGTGAGGGGATGGGAGGTGAGGAGATCGGAGGTGAGGAGGTCAGAGGTGAGGGGATGGGAGGTGAGGAGATCGGAGGTGAGGGGATGAGAAGTGAGGAGGTCGGAGGTGAGGGGGTCGGAGGTGAGAAGATGGGAGGTGAGGGGGTCGGAGGTGAGGGGGTCGGAGGTGAGAAGATGGGAGGTGAGGGGATGGGAGGTGAGGGGATGGGAGGTGAGGGGATGAGAGGTGAGGAGGTCGGAGGTGAGTGGATGGGAGGTGAGGGGGTCGGAGGTGAGGGGATGGGAGGTGAGGAGGTCGGAGGTGAGTGGATGGGAGGTGAGGGGGTCGGAGGTGAGGGGGTCGGAGGTGAGAGGATGGGAGGTGAGGAGGTCGGAGGTGAGGGAATGGGAGGTGAGGGGGTCGGAGGTGAGGGGGTCGGAGGTGAGGGGATGAGAGGTGAGGAGGTCGGAGGTGAGGGGATGGGAGGTGAGGGGGTCGGAGGTGAGGGGATGGGAGGTGAGGAGGTCGGAGGTGAGTGGATGGGAGGTGAGGGGGTCGGAGGTGAGGGGGTCGGAGGTGAGGGGATGGGAGGTGAGGAGGTCGGAGGTGAGGGAATGGGAGGTGAGGAGATGGGAGGTGAGGGGATGGGAGGTGAAGAGGTCGGAGGTGAGGGGGTCGGAGGTGAGGGGATGGGAGGTGAGAACCTGCAGGCAGCAGAGAGAGGAGGTTCAGGACTTGGTGGACGTTTCTCCTGCAGGAGGACGAGGAGTCGTCCAACAGCTGAGAGAGAGAAGGGAGGAGGCAGGAGGAGAGGAGGGCCTGTCTGCAGGAGGAGACGCAACAAAACCTTTTATCAGAAACTAGAAATC
This sequence comes from Lepturacanthus savala, assembly GCA_030544235.1. NCBI lineage: Eukaryota > Metazoa > Chordata > Actinopteri > Scombriformes > Trichiuridae > Lepturacanthus > Lepturacanthus savala. The sequence continues at coordinate 2,184,738 of CM060473.1, read as the reverse complement.
ACATTTTTACACCAGGTGCATCCTCTACTACAGCTTCTACTACTCCTCATTCTCTGCTGTAGCACTCAGACATAATGTATAATATTCTAACCAGCATTTAATAAAAGGTTAAGGTCTTAGCTTTAACAAAATATAGTTTGAGGTTCACAATTATTATCAAAAATTAAGTTATTAAGGATTAAGGTCATAATCATCTGTGCAAACCAGCCCTAACACATTTATAGCCACCTTTATGAATATATGTTATTACCAGACTTTCATGTTTTTATATTGATTTGGAGCTGATTCCTATATCTATTAACTGGAAGTGACAGATTTATAATATCTATATCCAAATCACTTTTGGTGTGGGGTAAATTAAGCTTAGACTTAACACCACATCACATGTGTGTCATATATCATTTTACCTGCCGATGCTGTGTGCTGTCATCAGCTGAAGCATCTCGCAGGTTTTTGTTCTCACTGATGGATTTTCATCCTTCAACAAAACCTGCAGCTGCTCCACAAAACCTGCAGCAGCAGCAGAAACGCAGTTATCCATTTAATGTCATTTACAGCACACAATACAATGTTTCTGGAGAAAATGGTTATTTAAATAATATTTTACTATTATATTGACTCATATACTAGACTATTATAAATATCCTACTACTATATTACATATATTTTTACATTTTTATTGTAAATAACTGCACCCTTGCATTTTAGTATCTGATTTTTTTACTACAGCACTTGTGTTTTAAATGTTAATGCATATTGAACTTTACCCTCAAATTTTACTGTTGCACTTTAGTTTTAATTTATTATTTAAATGAATGTATTGTGACATTTGTACCTCCAGTAACAGCCTGGTAGAGCCGCTCCGGGTCGTGCATCAGGTCGCAAAGTGAAGCCAGAGCCCGCAGCTTCTTTGCGGCCTCCGGCTGCTGCAGCTCCGCAAACAGCTGCGGCACCGCCCGCTGCCCGAAGGCCACCGGAGCCCGGGTCCGGTCCATCAGAACCCCGGCCATCCGGAGCCCGGGTCTGGGATGTTGGATCAGTGATAAAACCCGAGATGCTGCTGTAGCAACGAGGCCGTTGCTTAGTAACCGGATGCAAACAACAGGGAACGGCGATGCTGCGTTCAGGTGTCTGTCAAAGTCCGGAAATCTGAGATTCTACTGAAAAAAATAGGTTTAAAAAAAACTTTACGTGGAGTTGTAGTAATTTAAACATAATAGTGAAAATTTTAAACTAAATAAAGAAATAGTAACAATTAAAAACTAAAACACCACAATAATAGCGTACAGGTGTAGGGCTATATATAGGCTATGATGTGATTAAATAATTAATTAATGGAATCAATACTTCTAAATCTCAATCTAGTGTATCTTATATGGAATTTACCAATTTATAAAATGTATTTTTCAAAAGATACAAAATATTTATGTAATTTATATTAATATATAGGCCTAATTAATTATTTAATTTTGATTAATACTAGCTAAAGTAACTGTTTTGTATAAACTAAAGAGGCAGTTATTAATGAATGAATAGCAGACATGGTTCACATTATTATAATTATTATATTTAGCACTTAAAGGTTTGTCCTTCACATGTGAAGTGCATTATACATACAATCTATTATTATCATATTATGTTATTTCCCACGTTCTCTTCCTATAACTGTATCTTGATTTAATTCTTCTTATATAATATATTAATAAATGTATTGTTACATATATTAGTAGTTGTGTTACTTCCCACATACTTTTAACTGTCGTATTCTTGTATAATGTATTGTTATAAATCAATTTATTGTTAAATATATTAGTAGTTGATACTATTATTATCATTTCATTCTGTTTTGATATGAAAACATTGTATTTTGGTGTGAAAAACTTTTTTTTTAATTTAAGCAATCAATACTGTATCATAAATATATGTCTGACATTTATAATTAACCAAACGGCTTGAAAATCGGTTGAGAATTCAGTGAGATATAGTGATTTTAATCATTGATAGTCCTCTGCTTCTGTTGACTAATGCGGTAAGTAGACACGGTTCACACCGACCCAAGATGGCGGCCGCGCTGACGCATCGTTACAATCATAGGTTACAATGGACAGCAGCGTCAAAGCTGGCGTCCGAAACCGCCTACTTCCTGTTTACGTAGCCTGTAAAAATGATGAATCCACTACATAGAACGTCTGAATGTCTTAGTTTTAGTTTCAACTAGTACTGAACGGTACCGGTATTATTATTACATCAGGTCATATTTACAAGAGAACCACACTACGTATCCCAGAAGTCACCGGGAGGTCAATAACTAGTAGAAGAAGAATTTTCCCCCAAACTTTATTGAACAACACAATATTTACAAACCCAAGTAAGAATCTCCGGTTTGTGATCTTACATAAACATAAACTTGAGCAAAAGGAAAAATAAAAAAATAAGACTATTATCTGAAGAAATGAATGAAGGTGAATAAAATAAATGTGTGTATTAAAATATATATATAATACAAACGATTTTATAAAATAAAATACACATATCCTCCCATATACTTTATATAATAACGAATACAAATCGATAAATAAATGAAATACCATTAAGTAGAAGTACTAAGTAATGAAGTATTATTATACATTTGCTGCTTTATTTTTTTTATAGAAATGAGCAAACAATAATGTTTGAAAACAACATTATTTTATTAATTATTCATGGGATAAATAAATCTGGATTTCTTCCCACACCTTTTCGGATTAAAGGAATTTAATTAACTATGTAAATTATTAAATTTTTGTATTATTTCTTATTTTTGCTTGTCTGTGTGTCTGCTCTGGGGCCGTAACATAAATTATTTTATTATATTGTTTGTTATGCATTATTATAATGTTATTTTGGTATGTATTTTATATATTTTATTTAATATTTTGTTAATCTGTGTTGTGTTTATTTCTATCTGATCCACTTCAGGCTGTTTCCTGTGCGTCTTTCCATTTATCTAGAAACGAAAGTAAAAGCAGCTTCAGACTTTCTGTCGTCTTCCACCGTCAGTCAGACGGGTTTTAGTTGCTGGACTTCACCGGACCACAGCATGGACCAGACCGGGTCAGAGAGTCCTCCGGTGGCCGTGGAGGGGGACTGGAGTCCGGCTCAGACCAAGTCCACGAAGAACAAACTGCAGCTGTACTTCCACAGCAAGAAGAAGTCCGGCGGAGGGGACTGTCGAGTGGAGCTGGACGAAGGAGCTCCGAGAGCCGCAGTTTACTTCAAATCAGAGGAGGGTGAGTCCAGGTCCAGGTCCTGGTCCTGGTCCAGGTCCTTCAAGACAAGACAGCCTCACAAATATGATTTTAACACGTCACAAAGTCTCAGATTTTCAAATAATCCAACAACAAATGGAGTTTCTGCAAGTCAGGATGTAGGAAACAGAAACTAAACTAATAATCTATTTATTTCTGTTTACTCACTAAAAAGCTTCGTCTCGTTTTTTTTATTTGTGTCTTGGATGTTGAGGCTGAAATTCGCAGCTTTTCCGATGATTTTTAACATATCAGCGTTTTAACAGGTGATTTATGAGCCTGGATGATTTAACTAGCAAACTCAGGTTAAAGACTCGGTTTCCCAGCATGCACCGCGGCAGCTGTTCAGCTGCTGTGATGGAAAGTAACAGTAAATTCAGTACATTTACTTCACTCAAGTACAACTATCAAGTACTTGAGTACTTCCATCTGATGCTACTTTACTTGTGTACTAAAGCAGTACAGTAGTACTACTCATAATGCTACTGCATCATACTTCATGTACTTTTACTGCAATACTTTGAGTACACCAGCTCATAATACATGTGTACTTTTACTGCAATATTTTAAATACATCACCTCATATGTACTTTTACTGCATTACTTTGAGAACTCATAATACTCATGTACTTTTACTGCAATACTTTGAGTACATCCACCCACAATAGTTGTGTACTTTTACTGCAATACTTTAATTACATCAAGCTGGTAATACTTATGTACTTTTACTGCAATATTTGAAGTACATTACCCCACAATACTCATGTACTTTTACTGCAATACTTTGAGTACATCAACTCACAATAGTTATGTACTTTTACTGCATTACTTTGAGAACTCATAATACTTGTGTTTTACTGCAATACTTTAATTACATCAAGCCGGTAATAATTATGCACTTTTACTGCAATAAAGTACATTACCCCCAAGATTCTCATGTACTTTTACTGCAAAACTTTAATTACATCAAGTTGGTAATACTTATGTACTTTTACTTCAATATTTTAACTACATTACCCTACAGTACTCATGTACTTTTACTGCAATATTTTAATTGCATCTCCTCATAATACATATGTACTTTTACTGCAATACTTTATTAGATCCACTCACAATACCTATGTACTTTTACTGCATTACTTTGAGACCCCAAAATACTCATGTACTTTTACTGCAATATTTTAATTACATCACCTCATAATATGTGTGTATTTTTACTGCAATACTTTAACTACATCAAGCTGATAATACTCATGAACATTAGTAGGATCTTTGATGTATAGTAGTGTTTGTACATTAGTGTATTAGTACTTTTACTGCAGTACAGGAGGCTCTTTCTGCTGTTATAACTCTGCAGGATTATCATCTGTTTATAAATTAGATCTGAATCAACTGATTTCTGTGATTTCAGTGAGACAACGAGTCCTCGCCAGAGAAAACCATGAAATCATCCTGGACAGTAAAACCATCAAGTTACGGCTGGTTTCAGCATCCGTGAGTAACATTTACATCAATTACAGGAAGATTTGAAGACATCTAATGTATAATGTTAACCATTAATGTTAAACTCTACATGTTGGCTCCATATTAAACAGTGAAAGGTTTCCCTCCTGTTCATACCATAAGTGAAAATACTGAGAAATGACTGCATAAGTACTTATTGGATTATTAATTCTTTACTCCAGGGACAGTTATCTGTATTGGGACTAAAATATATTGTGATATATTTGGAGGAGAGTAGAAGATGCTGCTTTCTCACAGTTTATAACAGAAGAACGTATTTACCTGTCACAGGCAGGTAAATACGTTCCTGTGTGTGACGGCAGCAGGAAATTTGGACTTTAACACTCTGTTCTTCTTCTTTGTGGTGTGTGTGTGTGTGTGTGTGTGTGTGTGTGTGTGTGTGTGTGTGTGTGTGTGTGTAGGTGTGTGTGTGTGTGTGTGTGTCTAGGTGTGGTTCCTGCCACAGTAATAACCAGACTAACTGGCACAGCAGCATCATGTCAGCAGGTTTAATGATTGGCTAGTGAGGACTATGATAGTTTTACTTTGAGCTTTAAGAAGATCATAAAAAACATAAAAACCTTCAATTGATATCATGCTGCTCTTGTTGTAATTATTCATCCTGTTAAAACCGATCATTAGAAGATCATTTAATGGTAAATTAACAATTAAATCAGATTGCTATTCAAGAAAAGAGATTTGTGTGTATTAGTGTATGTGTGTGTGTGTGTGTGTGTGTGTATTATTGTGTGTGTGTAATGTGTGAAGTACATCTTTTGAACCTTCTAGGAATAAAATTATTTTACTGTTTAAACTCACGACTTTAGCTTATTCAACAATATCCATCACTCTGTGATTAAAGCATTATATTGTAGTTTACCTTATTGTGTTTGTTTATTGTATTGTTCAGACTTTAAATCTCCAGAGGAGAAAATAAATTAACTTTTGGTTTTGTTTTTCCTCGTCAGAGATCAACAAACAACAACACCAGTGTCTCAGGTAAAACTTTACCTGCTTTTATGATCAGTTTTTTCATCATCCTGCTTTCATTGAATGATGTTGGCAACATATGATTTTTGTGTTCATATGTGGAGATAAATAATTTATTCTCTTGACTCATAGATTCAGAACCTGAAAATGGAGCTTCTGCAGCAACCAGAAAAGGTGAAAATCAACTGTGTGTATATATAATATATATATTATATATATTTAGCTTTATTGTAACTAATGGTGTTTCTTTTTCTCAGACGTGGAGCCTGTTCAGAACCTTTCGGTGGTTTTGGACAACGTCTCGGATGAAATGCCCAGAGAGATGCTGCTGATGCTGGTGGAGGTCATCTCAGGGCTGGACGACAGCAGCTACAGTCTGGAGATCGTCTGGGAGACCAGCCAGGCCGTGGTCACCTTCACCAGCCCTGCAGGTGGGAAACGGGAGGGGTGGGAGAAAAAAATAGATTTATAGAAGAATAGTGGGAACACTGCGGCCTGATGCTGCTTTATTATTACTGTGGTTGCATCATTATTACTGTTGCTGCATCATTATTACTGTTGCTGCATCATTATTACTGTTGCTGCTTCATTATTACTGTCTCTGCATCATTATTACTGTTGCTGCTTCGTTATTACTGATGCTGCATCATTATTACTGTTGCTGCTTCATTATTACTGTCACTGCATCATTATTACTGTTGCTGCTTCATTATTACTGTTGCTGCATCATTATTACTGTCTCTGCATCATTATTACTGTTGCTGCATCATTATTACTGTCGCTGCATCATTATTAATGACACTGCATCATTATTACTGTTGCTGCATCATTATTACTGTTGCTGCTTCATTATTACTGTTTCTGCATCATTATTACTGTTGCTGCATCATTATTACTGTTGCTGCTTCATTATTACTGTTTCTGCATCATTATTACTGTTGCTGCATCATTATTACTGTCTCTGCATCATTATTACTGTTGCTGCTTCATTATTACTGATGCTGCATCATTATTACTGTCTCTGCATCATTATTACTGTTGCTGCATCATTATTACTGATGCTGCATCATTATTACTGATGCTGCTGTCTGGTGTTAAAAAAGCAAATTAAACATTGCAACAAAAAAAAATCTAATTTGTGAGACACGTACAATAATTACTGTAGTTAAATATTGTCTGATCACACAGTGAGAGACTGTTATATGTTCTGGAAAGAACTTTAAAAATATAGTAAATGACTCAAGTTAAACACAGTCTCATGAATCTTTCAGGCAGATGAAATAGAAATAAGACCTTTCTAAGTAAATAAAGAGTGAGAGTGAGTAAACCACATTAACTACATGGGGACAGGAACAGAACTTCTGCTGAATTACTGGATATACTCCTGATTTCCAATGGGATGAATGAGGAGATTTCATTTGCTTATTTCTTATGAAGTGAATAGAGTTTGTTCTTTTTATACTTGTTATTATCATACATCATGTGACTGTGGCGCCACCTGCTGGGATTTATTTGTTGTGACAGTTGTGGATATGAAAGTAACCTCACCTGTGGATTGATTGACTGATTAATTGATTGATTGTGAAATTGCCTCTACACACACAGAATAAGATTTTTATTATCCATTTTTTAAATTCCACATAAATGAACTGAAATGATTCAAGTTTTCCACCAGCACAGTGTCAAAAACTTTTATTTTTAGACATTTCTATACTCAGGAAGCTAATAACAATATTTGTGGATCATGAAACTCACACTTGTCACCTGTTTTGAGTGCCAGTAGTTTCTCTCTGTGCAAATCTGCATAGAATAAATGAACCAGTCTTAAAGGAGTAATCTGGAGTGTTTTGCAGATGTGGAGAAGTTCCTCACGAGGAGCCAGAAAAGTCAAAAGCTGGAGAAACATGGACTGACCGCTTGGCCGCTGGAGGCAGCAACAAGTGTCCGAGTGGAGCGTCTTCCTTTGATTGTGGTTAAAGGTACCCAAACTGTTAAACTCACTTTTCATTTATTTATTTAAAATAAATCTTAAAAAATGACCTGTAGTTTCCTGTTTGCAGCTTTTATGCTACTGTGGCTTCATATTCTTCATTTCTGATTTCTTTGCAGACATGGTGGAGCTGTTTTTTGAGAAGAACTGGACTGATCCGGATTCTATCCGCATGATCCCGGATGAACAGGCTGCCATTGTCACATTCAGTGATCCTAAAGGTTTTACTTTAGCTCTTATGTAATAGTATATTCTCAATTTTAAATGTTTAGAGGTACTAAGTCTTATAAACCTCTACTTGTTTGAGCTTTAAGATGTTGGCAAGCTCTGAAAAATTATACGACCAAACAAGAAATATCGTGTTTGGCCAAAAGTATGTGGACACTCAAACATCCCACACAATGAAAATCCCTTTTCAGTGATGGGAGGACAATAAACAGTACATTTTCAGAGATACTAGCATAGTACCATTCAAATCTGGACCAGATTCTGTCAAAACTAGCTGTTAGCCACTAGCCCCGCCCACTGGAAAGCAGCATCTGGACCTAACCACTTTGGGGGTATAATTTTCTTTCGCTGGAACCAAACCAGAACAAAAAGTCCCCACATAAATGTCAGGACAAAGATGTCCATGTATTTTTGGCCTTCGAACACATCCTATGACCCGGAGAATATTTGAAATTAAAACTAAATGCCTTGTTGCTACAAATAGAGAAACCACTTACCTGAGTTTTTTTTCTCTTTTCACTGCATTGACGCAGTTGTAGAAAGCATTTTGCAACAAGAAGACTATATGATGGGATCCATCCCTGTGAAGGTGTATCCATACCATCAGTCCCTTGGCACCGCCTTGTACGGCAAAGAACGACCTATGTGGAAATTGCCCGAGCCCTTCAAGGAGAGCGTTCACCACGCTGTCTGGAAATTCCTCCTGATGAAGAAACTCCAAAACACCATCAACGAACAGATGCGTCCGTACTTCTGCAGCGTGGACTTGGAGAACCCCGAGGTGAAACTCAGACCTCTCCCGAGTTTTTTGAGGCAGAAAGATCTGACTGGCAGTGATGTGGATAACTGGATGAGTACCGCCCAAAAGGCCTTCCGTGATCATATGGCCCGGTACACGGCCTTTGAATGTCCAGCGAATGCAGCTGCGTGGAAAGACGCAGAAAAAGACATACGTTTGGTCGTCAAAGAAGACGCCGTCCTGGTGGTGGATGCATCCAGGGGGGTTTTGACTGTAGCTGGCCAAGCTGACACTATAAAACAAATCAGGGCTTCTGTGGAGAATATCGTTCTCAAAGCCATGAGTCAGGTCGAACGACGCACCCATGGCGTCTCTGAGGTAATGAATCTGTCCCCCGCGATGTACTACATCCTGACGGAGGGTGGGCTGCAGAAAGCAGTACAGGACATTTCAGCTGAGATGCACATCTCTTACAGTCCAGAGACGTTAACCATTTCAGGACTCCCTGCTGAGGTTTTCAAGATGAAAGCATGGATCCTAGAGAAGAATGTGCACATGAGAAAAAAACATCTGGATGTCCATCCACGTCTTCTGGACTTCCTCAACACAGTTGATCCCATGGAAGTGTCCCAGAATCTGTTTACCTCCCAAGGCATCAGTGCCATCTACAGCGTCGAGAGCAAAGGTGTTTTCCTGTTGGGGAGTTCGGACAATGCTGTCGATAATGCAGAAGTTAGGATTAAGGCGATGTTGATCCACAACAGCCTAGATGTGGAAGACCAGGAAGTTCTGAAACTTCCCAACTGGCGGGACATCAACCAGAAGCTGTTGGACACATACAACTCTTCAATGAAGAGAACAGTGGCCATTTACTCTCACCCAACAAGTGACAAAGTGATGGTGGTCGGCTTTATGAATCCAGTGAAAGAAGTCAGCCGCACTCTGAAGGAATTCATCGGGAACTACTCACGTGTTCAAGAAAACATCCGTGTTGAGTCCTGCGCTGTCGTTAAGTTCCTGGTCAAAGAAAAATCACAAGAATGCTCTGATATTTCCAAAGATTACAACGTGACAGTCCATTATGATGAAGCGAGATCACGAATTGCTGTTGCTGGGGCTCGTCTTCATGTCCAGAAGGCCAAATCCTGCTTCAAGGACCTAGCTAGCGGTCTCATCACTGACAACCTTATCGTGGACAAGCCCGGAGCTAAGAAGTATTTCCAGTTTCACGGAAGCATGTTCCTATCTACAGTAATGATAGAGTTCAGATGTGTGGTGCTGCTGCGTCCAGAGAATCAAGAGGAAGAGGAGGGTGAGGACTACGAGGAAGAAAATGGCCTTTGCTATTGCAAAGTGAAGACCACCAGCGGAGTTCTGGTCTCAGTCAGCAAGGGTGACATCTGTAGATTCAGCGTTGATGCGGTGGTTAACGCAGCCAATGAAGAATTGAAGCACATCGGAGGTCTGGCATTGGCGCTGCTCAACGCTGCTGGACCACACCTGCAGAAGCTAAGCAACGATCACACTGCCAAATATGGAAATCTACAGCCAGGAGACGCCATCGTAACAGATGCCTGTAAACTGCCCTGCAAGTACGTGGTACATGCCGTCGGCCCACGGTACCATGACTTTGACAGTAAGACGGCGGTGTCACGTCTGAAGCTCGCTGTCAAACAAAGTCTGAGACAAGCGGAGAAGTACAACTGCTCTACCGTTGCTTTGCCAGCGATCAGCTCCGGCGTGTTTGGTTTTCCTGTTGAGCTCTGTAGTGAGACCATAGCCGAGGCAGTGCGGGAGTACTGCGACAGTCCAAGAGCTGCAGGCACCCTGACGGAGATCCACCTGGTGGACAACAACGATAACACCGTGAGAGTCCTGGCCGGTGCTGTGAACAGAGAGTTTCTAGACCTTGAACCAACGATGACGATACCACAGCCAGCAGGTGGCAGAGGTGGTGGGGGTTCAAGGTAAATTGAAGGAGGTTTTTATTGTAATGAACTTTTGTCAGATGAAAGTCAGATGAAAAGTTTCATCTTTATGTTCAGTTCAAAATTAAATCCATGATGCATCTTTGCTAGGGCTGAACGATTAATTGCATTTGCAATAATATCGCGATCAGCTGTATGATGTTATATAACACCTGCATGGTGTTATATAACAGCTGTATGGTGTTATATACCAGCTGCATGGTTTTATATAACAGCTGTATGGTGTTATATACCAGCTGCATGGTGTTATATACCAGCTGCATGGTGTTATATAACAGCTGCATGGTGTTATATAACAGCTGCATGGTGTTATATACCAGCTGCATGGTGTTATATACCAGCTGCATGGTGTTATATAACAGCTGTATGGTGTTATATGACAGCTGTATGGTGTTATATAACAGCTGTATGGTGTTATATGACAGCTGTATGGTGTTATATAACAGCTGTATGGTGTTATATGACAGCTGTATGGTGTTATATAACAGCTGTATGGTGTTATATACCAGCTGCATGGTGTTATATAAATATAATTAGATTATATTTCTAAATCTTTCAGCGCTAGTTTTTGCTTTCATTAACATAAAGACTGACAGCACAAGACAAGGAATAATGCTGCTTTTTTATTATTAATTAAAGTGGAAACAGAAGTTGGTTGGTGATTGGGAATTATTTCATACACGCGTTTCCTTTCCTTTCCAGCAGAGGTCATCACCGAGGTGGAGGTCGAGGTGCAGGTCGAGGTCGAGGCGGAGGTCAAGGCGGAGGTCGAGGTGCAGGTCGGGGTGGAGGTGCAGGTGGAGGTGCAAGTGGAGGTGCAGGTGGAGGTGATCATCAGGGCCAGGCCTCCAGGGGGCATCGGTTTAACGAGAGCGGAGGAGAAAGAGGAGGACGAGGAGGAGCTGGACACCGAGGAGGTGCACAGGGTAACAGGGGAGATCAAAAGGGACCCGCCAGGCCTCTAATGTAAGACTCTGTCTCATCCCCCTTCATCTTCTGTTTCTTCTCTTTCATTATTATTAGTGAGTTTATATGTAAAGGGGCCGTGTACAAATTGTCCGTTGATATTAAGCTGCGTCAAATACATATACTGACTATTTATGTCCCATTAATATGATGATATGATATATGTGGATGGGTGTTGGCTGTGATGAGTTCTATTCTGTGATTGGCTGTAGGTCTGGGAGGACGGAGCAGACGACAGCTGAGGGTGTGAGGATCGTTCTCTTGAAGGGAAACATTCAGGACCAGACTGTAAGTACCGAGTGACTTTAAAGCATCATCTGAATGTGGATGTGTGTAGATCACCTGTTAGAACACAGGTGTTCTAACAGGTGAGTCAACAGCTCTGAAAAAGGAAAAGAAAAGCTCACACACTGGTAGAGATGGTAAGATTTGTTGCTCCAGAGGTAAAGTTACAAGACTGAATGTATCCTCCAAACATGGCTTCATATTATTATATTCTATTGATTATATATTGCAATATTAATTAATATATGCTTTTCTTTTTACTTTAAATGGCCCATATATATATATATATATATATAGTACTTAGGTTGTATACACTAGGAATTTGCCATATTTGCATATTGCATGTAGCAACAAATCTTAAATGTATATATATATATATATATATATATATATATTTAGTATTGTAGATTCTCACTGAAGGCATCAAAACTATGAATGAACACATGTTTATGGTGTTATGTATTTAACAAAAAAGGTGAAATAACAGAAAACATGTTTTATATTCTAGTTTCTTCTAAATAGCCACCCGTTGATCTCATTGATAAAGCAAGAAATTCCACTAATTAACCCTGATAAGGCTCAACTATGAAGTGAAAACCTCTGAAACTGCCATAATCAAGAATAAATAAACTAATGATGCAGCACATAAGTAAATATACCAGTAAATGTCCATATTTATTTAATTGTCCATTTAATTAATTAATAAAAAAGTATTTATTTGTGTATTATGTTCACATTTATTTGACTTTCCATTTCATTTATTCCTTTTTTAATGTATTTATTTATTTACTCACTCACCCCATTTAATTTCACCTCTATTTAAAATGGAAAATACAATTTTAAATCAAATAAATTAACATGCAAAGGGAAAATAATACACAAATATTTGGAAATAATTACTACTTAATTACATACATTTATTTATTTTAAATTATAGCTTTCCTCTACGTAAATTGTTCTACATTCTGTCATTGTGGAATTATAGTGAAAGTATATTATTCTCCTTTTTTCTGGGGACCCCCTGGCGTTGCTTCAAGGACCCCTGGGGGTCCCCGGACCCCACTTTGAGAACCACTGGGTAGGACGACTAGAATCTAGTCGTCCTGTTGATCAGTAAAGTTTCAGCTGTTTGTAGAATTCTCTGATTTTTGCTCCACAGACGGACGTCATCGTCAACACCATCTCTGAGGACATGAACCTGGACCAGGGAGCCGTGTCTAAAGCCGTCCTCCAAGCAGCCGGGCCCGGTCTACAATCAGCCGTCCAGACCGAGGCCGGAGTGTCCAATCTGCAGTTTGGGAACGTGGTGGTCACTGACGGCTTCAACCTGGCGTGTAGGAAGGTGTTTCATGCTGTTTGTCCTCACTGGGACGACGGAAAAGACCAGGCGCTGCAGGTAAGTCACTTTAATTAAAGGTATTTTGGACAGATGTGGAACACAAGGCTGTGTAATTCATTCAATTGATTGAAACGATCTCCCAAAATCACATAAATCAGACCTTGATCAAAAAAAAGAACTGGTGACAGCATCTTATTTAACCCATTTAAGATTTCATGCATATAATTATATCAGTTGACTCACTAACAATCATGTTATGCATCTATTTTTTCCATTTTCTACTATTTTCTTTGCAGAATATATAATTTTAATGACTATTATAGTTGCTGTTTGCACAAATCTGCCCATAAACAAAAACCTATTTAACTATTTAAAACTGCAGTTACAAATAGTCATCAAGTAGAGTTTTTAGTAGTTAATTATATCTGATGTGTTAAAGGAGAACTGGTAGTTCGCCCAAAAAAATGACTTATTTACTATCAATTTCAGATTCCATGAAGTCTTGAATACAGGGAGATTTTTTATTTGTTTTGTTGCTTTCTGAAGATTTTTTAAATATTTTTGTAATGATTTGATAACATCTAGTGTGGGAAACAGTGGGTGAAAATATGACTATCATCAAATTATTGTCTTCAAAATGTACACTCAAAGAAATAAAACCTACGATTTAAATAAGCAAATAATGTCAAAAGCTCCCATTAAACTAAGTTATTTAAATTGGAAGTAAACTAGATGACTTAAAGTTATTAAACCATCTTAATTAGGTGCTACATACAGTTAATAACTAATTAATTAGGTACAGTCATGCAGTTATGTTGAATTTACTAAATATTATTATGTTGAATTTACTAAACATTATTATGTTGAATTTACTAAACATTATTATGTTGAATTTACTAAACATTATTATGTTGAATTTACTAAACGTTATATTGAATTAATAAACATTATTATGTTGAATTTACTAAACATTATTATGTTGAATTTACTAAACATTATTATATTGAATTTACTAAACATTATTATGTTGAATTTACTAAACGTAATTATGTTGAATTTACTAAATGTTATGTTGAATTTTCTAAACGTTATGTTGAATTTACTAAACATTATGTTGAATTTACTAAACGTTATTATGTTGAATTTACTAAACGTAATTATGTTGAATTTACTAAACGTAATTATGTTGAATTTACTAAACATTATGTTGAATTTACTAAATGTTATGTTGAATTTACTAAACCTTATTATGTTGAATTTACTAAATATTATGTTGAATTTACTAAACCTTATGTTGAATTGATTAAACCTATTTATCCCATGTACAAAACCGAATGATTAAATAGATATATACATGGTTACATGGTTTCAGGGTTGAAAATCATAATAATCTAAATAAAATGACTCTTTCTGGGAGGGTTTGTCTTCTCCGTGTTCTCAGGAGGAAGTTGATGACGTTTATGAGAGGAAGCGGTATAAAATGACAGCTCATAGGCTTCAATGGTTGTTTTCTCTGTCTCCTTCACGTCTCAGGAGTTAATATCCATCATCGGGTTTTGTCTGGAGGAGGCTGAGAAGCTCCGGATGACGTCTCTCTCCTTCCCGGCGATCGGAACAGGAAACCTGAGCTTCCCCAGAGACGTGGTGGCCAGAGTCCTGATGAAGGAAATCCACTCCTTCAGCCGCAGAGAAACGCCTCGACACCTCAAACACGTGGCTGTCCTCGTCCATCCCAGCGACCGCAACACCGTGGACGTGAGTGTGTCGAAAAAAAACAGCAAGAACTCGATGAAATATTCACCTTCACAATGTTTTAGTTGTGTCTAAACTATAGACACATAAACATAAGAGATTTTGTGTTGATCCCACTCAGATGTATTAATATTAGTGCTGTCAGTCGATTTAAAATCGAATTAATTACAGGATTTTGTAATTAATTAATCACATTTTAATGTCATATCTGCTAAAGGTCTCCTGATAAAGAATTTAAATTCTAGGATATTAATAAATTGTAGTGATGACTAATCAATTGAATACAGTAAGAAGAGAAGATCTGAAATCCAATGTTTTATTGGTGAACTGTGCTTCATGAATTAAATCCAGAAGTAAAGGTCCAGCACATTAAACCAGTTAGACCAGGTGCATTATTCAGAAATGTAAAACAAATACAGAGATTCAGTTAAATAAATAAAATAAGGCTGTCTTAACACGCCTCTAAATGAGGCAAAATGAAGAACAAGACGCCAACAGGCAAAATGAAGAACAAGACGCCAACAGGCAAAATGAAGAACAAGACGCCAACATGCAAAATGAAGAACAAGACGCCAACAGGCATATTTCTTTAGGCCTTTCACTGAGGCCACATCTGCTGCTGACACAGCAGGTAAGTCAGGAGAACATGACATAGTTTACCAGAGGTTAAAGGTCAGAGGAACAACACCTCAACCCCAAAAGAGGATCTGTGGTTTCAGTATCAACCTCTGAAATCAAAAACCCACAGGATCTAACTTGCCTCAACATGTTTGGTCAGGCTGGAGTTGCTGCGGTGGTCAGAGAACTCCTTGTTGTTGTTATTTATCGTCCCGTCTCTGTTCTTGTTGTCAATAAAGTTGTCGTTCAGTGACTGAAGACGCACTCGCCTCATCCTCCTGAGTCTGTTCCATGTCTGTTATTGTTGGTAATTTGCCGACCGAGAAGACTACAGGTCCTTGGCTAACCACCGTTGATACTCATAATCAATTGCGTTAAATTGCGGTGTAATTAATTAATCGAATTAACGCATTAAAATGACAGCACTAATTAATATATGTTGTTTGCCAGTGTTTCACCAGAGTTTTCAGAGGTCAAACTGGTCCAGGAAACGTCCAACATGAAGCTTGGGAGTTTGTTGAGCCTCCAGTTATGAAACCACAGAACCAACCACAACAGGCTGCAGGTAAAAACGAATATATCCAGCATCTTTTATCTAAACCTTTATGGCTATGTCGGATTTTATGAACAAAGCAATTGAACAAACACAAAACAAATCAAACAGAAAGCATCTGCTCATTGGAGGATGTGTGAGAGGTTTTAGAGACTGAATAGAATAGAAAGTTAAATCAAAGGTTTATTGATTCAATATGTGCACTCATGTCTTGAAAACCATTTAAAATCCTCTCTCATCTTTTCTAATGGCATTTCATAGACAAGACATATGCATTTGGTTTTAATTTAACCTGAAACCTGCTCTTTAGCGTCCTTCAGCCAGGTTTCTTCTCCCTCCCTCGGAGTTTACCGGATGCAGATGGGTCAGCTGACTCTAGAGGTTTCATCAGGAGACATCACCAAGGAGGCCAGTGATGTCATCATCAACTCCTCCAATAAGGACTTCAACCTCAAGTCAGGTGACTGTTCCTGTTGAATTACTACACCTGACCTTTAAATAATCAAAAATTGGAAGTAAACTAGATGACTTAAAGTTATTAAACCATCTTAATTAGGTGCTACATACAGTTAACACCTAATTAATTAGGTACAGTTAAGTTGAATTTACTAAATATTATTATGTTGAGTTTAATAAACATTATGTTGAATTTACTAAACATTATAGTGAATTTACTAAACGTTATATTGAATTTACTAAACATTATTATGTTGAATTTACTAAACATTATTATGTTGACTTTACTAAACATCATTATGTTGAATTTACTAAACATTATTATGTTGAATTTACTAAATGTTATGTGGAATTTACTAAACAATATTATGTTGAATTTACTAAACATTATTATGTTGACTTTACTAAACATTATTATGTTGAATTTACTAAATGTTTTGTGGAATTTACTAAACAATATTATGTTGAATTTACTAAATGTTTTGTGGAATTTACTAAACAATATTATGTTGAATTTACTAAACATTATTATGTTGAATTTACTTAACGTAATTATCTTGAATTTAATAAACATTATATTTAATTTACTAAACGTAATTATGTTGAATTTACTAAACATTTTTATGTTGAATTTACTAAACCTTATGTTGAATTTAATAAACGTTATATTTAATTTACTAAACGTAATTATGTTGAATTTACTAAACATTGTTGTGATTCTCTTTCTCTCCTTTAACAAAATCTTTATTTTCAGGAGTGTCCAAGGCGATCTTAGACGGCGCTGGATCACAGGTTGAGTTGGAGTGTTCTCAGATCGGTTTGTTAAATCATTTTTATTTATTCACAATAGATTTTTCAGCTTTACTTTACCAGAACCCGGTTCTATATTATATATATATATATAAACAAACCTGTACCTTTAAATTGAAACCCCCCTACCATGACTTTACCTGTTGGTGTGGTCTCTGTAGTGAATGCTATGGGGTACCAGCCTCGTCCGATGATCATAACGTCAGCCGGGTCGCTGCCCAGCTCCAACATCATCCACGTCGTGGGTCACAACAGTCCTGCAGATATCAAGGAGATGGTTTACTCCGTGCTGAAGCTCTGCGAGGAACACAAGTTCAGCTCCGTGTGTTTCCCTGCTCTGGGAACAGGTCTGTTCACGCTTCAAATTAAGTTTGTGTGTGTTTTATCCTTTGTTTCCTGTGTTGTTTAATGTTAATGGAGACTAACACGGTTCCTGTAGCTTGTTAAAAGGTCTTCATCATCATCATCATCACTGGTCCTTATCCACCCTTCAGGTCAGGGTGGAGCCAACCCGATGGCGGTGGCGGACGCCATGGTCGGAGCGGTGGTGGATTTCGTGAGGAAGAAACATTCTAAGTCGGTCCGGAACGTGAAGATCTTGATCTTCCAGACGGCCATGGTGATGGAGTTCCACAAGAGCATGAAGAAGAGAGAGGGGGAGGCGATGGAGACAAAGAGCGTCTTCACCAAGTTCAAAGGTAGAGAAACAAGGACATCTGTTAACACATTTCTGATTGGCAACAATGAAAATCACTGTTTTCCTCCTGTTCTGCTTAAAGGGGGCTTTTATTTTGAAGGACATACAATTTATACGGTCACATGACCAGGATATCCCTATTGCTGATGGACATTTGACATGTGAGCATCATTAACTCATGACCAAAGATCGTCTTTTATTCAGAATTTTGGAAAATTTTCACTAAATAAAAACATTTACTTGAATTTAATTCAATTTTTAATTCATTTTTTTTCTAATATAAAATTCCTTGTGTAACAACCTAATGGAGTCTCATTGACTTACAGAGCATAAAACTATCCTAAGACTATGTTTACAACTGCCGATATCCAACAAAGGCATAAAACTATGTTTCTTTATGTTGTTTCAGAGACTGTCTCTGCACTTTTCACTGGATCTGGAGAAGAACAAGTCAGCCCTGATCGTTTGGTTCTGGAGCGTGAGGAGTTTGAGCCCACAGTGTTTCAGCTGTGTGCTGATAACCGCCAGGTTAACACGCATTCATGCACCTTATTCCATAGCTGACTGCTTAGAAAATACTGAAGCTCAATGACTAATCTGAACAGAAATGAGAGAAAAGCTGTTCACCTGCTTAAAACCCTGATGTCTGTTTGTTAACCACCTATTGCATAGTGTTGCCATATGACAACAATTACTTTATCTTAATTTTTCTAAAAAGCTGTGATATAAAATCCAAGGTTTTACGGTTAGATGTGAAAAGGGGGCTTTTATTTTGAAGGACGTACAATTTATGAGGTCACATGACCAGGATATCCTGTTTGTCAGACCCTTTTTGCTCATAGACATGAGACATTTTTTCAGAATTTGGGAAAATGTTCACCAAATAAAAACTTGCAAATGCAAATTCATACAACCTGATGGAAAGGATTTAAAATTTTACCCCAGCCATATGGCAACAATTACTTTACCTTCATTTTTCTAAAAAGATGTGATATAAAATCTGTTTTTTACAGTTAGGCTTGAAACAGGGGCTTTTATTTTGAAGGACACACAATTTATGAGGTCACATGACCAGAATATCCTAACTATTTTATTTATTTAATGGATGTTTCAAAGATTGAATCTATGGTTTTGTGTTGCTATGCTAAATATTAAAGAATAGAAAGTAAGTAGAAAGTAATGATGTACTTCAACAAAGGAAAATACAAGTCTGTGAAGCTCTTGAGGGCCTTTAAAGTCATTGTTCATTTTATTTTACATGTCTAATAATATCTCATAGCAGCAGAGGGTTAACAGGAGTCTTCATCCATCACTGCAGGCTGTGACGCAGGCGAAGAAACGAATCGAGGAGCTGATCTTAGCGGAACAGGCGGAGCGAACCATCAGGGATCCGTTCATCAGTCAGCTGTCTCAGGCTCATCTGGAGGAGCTGAAGGCGCTGCAGAGGAAACTGACCGTCAGCATCCACCTGGACGCCAAAAGCCGGGAGCCCAGCATCCACCTGGAGGGTCTGACCAGGGACGTCTACACCGCCGAGTCCACAGTGAGGTCAGCAGACCACAGCCACTAAAATGAAAATTCATCGTTTTACTGCGTTTGTGGGATGTGAAGTCATCAATTAGGTCAGAGGTCACATTTATATTATAGTAACTTCTAATAGCCAGGATACGCAGGTGTTTGTTTTGATGAGCTTCAATTTTAAAAAGCTTCACTCAGCGGAGGCGACTGTAACATAGATTTGGATAAACTAGACTTATAGCAGCAGATAATTAAGATTTATTTTGGTCTACATGTAAATAATAGCCTCGCAGAGATTAAAATGTGAATACAACTACAACTAACAACTAACTTGTTCATGTTCTATATTCATATGTTGTCGTGTACAAATATAGTGAAGCTATACATCAAATTAAACAGGAGAAACTCCACTACAAGCACATATAAGTCATATTTACACACACCAAACACAACTCCAACACCAAGCTAATTAATTAACAGATATGAAAATCGGTATACGATCATAAAGCCAACCCACTCGCCACATTTTGATGGCTAGCGCTCTGATACTTCATGTTACACAAACAAATGACATCTCATATGAAAGCTGAGACTGTGACGAGTCCAACGGTACCATCAGTGTAGCTTTATGACAAACACTCAGTAAACTAGCAGCCAAAAAACACTACAGTAAAAAGTCGCTTATTTGAAGCGACGAACAAAAAATGTGTTTTTTGTTGCTGTTTTGGGATGAAAATGTTTATTTGAGATCAATAAATGGTCGTTTAGTGTCGACCAACATCTCTGTGTTTATTCCAGATATACCCTACTGACTATGGGGATGTCCTAAACCTAAAAAAGGGCTGGAGGTCAAGGGGTTAAGGACCAAAGACCTACAGTAGAACTTCAGGCCAGAACTACTGGTTTAAACGCTGTTGTTTTTTTCCCCTCGACATCAGGGACATCATCAAGAACGTGGAGCGGATGGACAATGAGAAGAGAAGGGCGACGCAAGTGAGTGAACTGGTGGAATGGCAGTACCAGCATCACAGCGGGGTGATGCTGCCGTTCGACATTTACGTCAACCTCGCCCTGGAGGAGGCTCTGGAGAAAAAAAAAAGCGTGAAGATCACCATCGGCAACGAAGAGTTCCACGCCGACGTGAGGAACAGAAACGCAGTTTCGTTAAGAGGAAATAAAATGGTGGAGCTACTCAGAAAAGAACTGAAAGGTGGGTGATTACATTTGTTTTAGCTTGAATTAGTTCAAAAGGTTGGGGTCACTCAGATAATTTAGTGTTTATTTACCACCATGAGCTGTAAAATGAATAGAAAATGTAGTCAAGACATTGATAAAGTGAGAAATAATGATTTATATTTGAAATAATAATGTTTTCTATCTTCTCTAAGCAGCTAAGCTGTTTCCAGCTGTGCTAACATGTTAGCAGCAAGGGTTTTGTGATAGTTCCTCTATACACATATGTAGATATTGATGCAACAAAAACCAGACATTTGCAGCTAGAATAGTCATTTACCACATGATTTGATGATTTATGATTAGTTTAAAGTTGTCTTCATTGAATAAACAGTGATTTTATTTAAAATACAGACATTTCTAAGTGATACCAAACATTTGAACAGTATTAATTATATTCTATTGTAGATAATAGATTTTAATACATGGGTCATTGACAAAACGGTTTAAAAAATTAAAAACACATGTTATCAACTAGATTTATATTCTAGGTGGATTATATAAATTAAATTAAAATAAATTAATTAAATTTAAATCACACCAGACCCAGTATCTACTTTTTATAAGAATAAAATAATAATAATAATAAATATTTTCGTCAGACTTTTTTTCTCGTGTTACAAGAAGTAAAACTTTTAATTTAAATTTAATTTATACTAATTGCCTGGAATTTCTTCAGAGTAATTTGACGTTATTTAAATTAGATGAGTGGTGGTTTATATGCAGGTTTTTCTTTGTTTATTTCTTTGAAACGATTCAAACCTTGTGAAATTTGTGTAAAGGTCAGTGACAAATAATGTTGATAAAGTAAAAAAAAGAGTTTTATTCATCATTCATCAGGTCTATAAATGTACAGTGTGTGTTCATGTTGGTTTATTGTTAGTTAAAAGTCCATTTATAGCATTTTGGGGATTTTATAGAATATTTTTAGAATATAAAACTTCTTGATCGCATGTTTTTTAAACCTTTTTAAGAGAATTAAACTATCTGCTACCAAGTTTTATCACTGACCCTAAAGTGTTAAATGTACTTTAATGACTTAGCTTTTCATGAAGGGAATTATAAAGCTGTGAATTTACCTTTCAGCCAGATCCTCACAGATTAATATTATTATTAATATTAATATTTGCCAGATGACTTGCCGCCACACTGGGACGACATGAAGGGAAACCTGGTGCTGGTGTGTGCTGTGACTCCAGGATCCAACGAATACAACGACGTGGAGAAGGAATTCAGGAAAACCAGCCTCACAACATCCAACATCATCAGTGTATGTTCACTCTCTGAGAATCTGCTGCTGTCAGTATTATTACCACTAGTGTAATTTATACTAAAAGTCTTTTCTATACATTCAATAAAACATTAATGTAAATATATAACTCTCTGAAGTTTACATTTAGTATTTTAGCAGGAGGGGTATACTGTGATAGAATAACAGTCGTGTGTTTAATATCATGAGTAAATCTTTATAATAATTATTATTTCAAGACAATCTTAGGTCACGTTTATAAAATGTTAGAAATAAATGCATCATTTTCATTTTGTGTGCGCAGATCCAACGCGTCCAGAACGAGACGCTGTGGCAGAGCTACCAGCTGAAGAAGAGGAGCCTGGAGGTGAAGAACAAACACAAGAACAACGAGAAGGCGCTGTTCCACGGAACCAGTTCCACCTCCATCGATCTCATCAACAAATATGGCTTCAACCGCAGCTACGCAGGAACACAAGGTAACACACACACACTCAACATACAGAATATTACTGACAATCTGGTCACTTATTTTTCTATATATATCTATTATTTAGGCCGGTGGTTCTCAAACTTTTTTCAGTGATGTTCCCCCTTTGAAATATTTGTTTAGTTAAGTAACACACGCAGTAAAATCACTGATTTATTAAAGCTAAACTACTTGTATCAGTGAACCTGACAAATAAATAAATAAACAAAAAAAAAAAAAACAGAACACAGTGACTCCATGAAACCAGTTAAAACTCAAATATGCAAAATGCTAAATTTATATTGGTCTCGAGGAGCTGATCTTAGCGGAACAGGTATGAACAGGTATGAATAAATGTATGAGTTAATTATAAAGACATATTTTGTTTACAAAATAAATTAATAACTTTATAAATGAAGATTTGCTCATTCAAAACCTCTTTAGGATAAAAAAAAAAAATGAAAATTGCACTTAACCATTGTCTTCTTTCAGCAGCATCGCTGCCGCGCTTCAGCCAAATCTCCATCGTTAGGAGTGCGTTGTCATGGTAACAGCAGGTTGTTAACAAGCATAGACTGTATAGGAGACGCTGGATAAATGGGGGGAGGGGAGGATAATGAAATTAAATACTGAATCTAAAATTCGGTGTATAAACACATAAAATCTTCATGGACCCCCCCTGCAGTACCTCCACGTACCACCAGGGGGACACTGACCCCCTGCAGTACCCCCACGTACCACCAGGGGGACACTGACCCCCTGCAGTACCCCCACGTACCACCAGGGGGACACTGACCCCCTGCAGTACCTCTACGAACCACCAGGGGGACACTGACCCCCCCTGCAGTACCTCCACGTACCACCAGGGGGACACTGACCCCCTGCAGTACCTCTACGAACCACCAGGGGGACACTGACCCCTGCAGTACCTCCACGTACCACCAGGGGGACACTGACCCCCCCCCCCCTGCAGTACCTCTACGAACCACCAGGGGGACACTGACCCACATTTGAGAACCACTGATTTAGGCCATTTTCAGTAATAAAAGAGAACATTTTTACCACTTCTAAAATAATATTTCATGCATTAGAGTATTAATAATGAATCCTGTGCTTCCTCTTGTTTTTTTTTCAGTCGGTGCACGGTTTGGTAATGGCTCCTACTTTGCTGTGGATCCCGCTTACTCAGCAAATGGTTACGCTGTCCCTGACGCCTCAGGGAATAAGCGTATGTACCTGGCCAGGGTTCTGGTGGGAGACTTCACCCAGGGAAGTTCTGGGATGATCACGCCGCCCGCCAAAAGCTCTGGGAACACCAGTGACCTGTACGACAGCGTCACGGATAGGCCTCAACAACCCACCATGTTCGTCGTCTTCAACGACATGCAGGCGTACCCAGAGTACCTGATCACATTCACATGAACCGCCTCTGTAACACAGAGTTTACTGCTATCACATGTTTAAATTCAGTCTATAAAAACATTATAATAATATTATATACTTTTATTTCATCTGGCATATATTTGTTGCTTTGGATAAATAATGTAATTCTGACCTTAAGTGTCTTAGGCCGATAACACAATACCAAATCTGCCTTTTTCATGTAATAATGACTGTTTCTCATCATTTTGTGTTGGAATTATATGATAAAATATAAGTATTTAGGGCCTATAAATCTTTAAATATCCACTGTGCAACTGTTTTTTGCATAAGAGGAGTTAGATTTGTCATACCAGGCTACTTATAATACACATTTCTGGTTCAGTCTAGATTTGAAGTATAGTCTCGTCACCATAGAAACCATAAACTAATTAAATCACCTGTTTCTTGTTAAATTAATCATTGGCTCTGACCCTCTGGAGTCATTAGACATCTGAAAACACTATAATTAAATCAAACTCAGTTAAGTATCTGCCCTTCATGGAGGATGTATTGATTCCAAACTGCTTTAAATAAATGCTGCATATTCAAAATGTCATTTTCACATTATTCCCTCATCATGTTTGAATGTATTTGTATTTGACAGCTGTTTTAAATAAAGTGCCTGAGTTTCTTTATTTTTTTTGCACATTGAATTAAAAGTCCTGATTTATTACAATTATTTTTAGTGCCACAATGCATTTATTCAGCATAAATGACTGTGCTTATGTTTGAGATGTTAAACAGATTTGTTTAATTGCTATATAGATATCATCTTATAGCTAATTATTATTATTTACGTGGTGTAAGCCTTAAAAACGTTGTACCAGGTAGTTTAACTATACTACTATTACATGTTATACTACTATTATTATAATTCATCATTTTTCAGTTACACCATTCGTCTTTTCGTTTAAAAATAATAATACAAATCGATTTTTAATATACAAGAAACGAACATGAACACATGGACAAAGAGAATTGATTATTACGTTTTTTGACAGATACGTTATGCTAACAGTGAAAACACTAATTTATGTTGGTTCAATCGTTTTGTAATATTGATGTATAATATAATATAACAATTAATATATAATAACATAAATTTTTATAATTATAATAAATAAATAATATAGTTTTTATGATATATCCATGTTTTCTATCGGTTAAAGTGCACGTTAGCAACTGTTGAAGCAAACGGCCGTTATGTTGCGTTCAATGACGCTCGGAACTTGGAAAGATCCGAACCTACCAATCGGAAAAGTGCAACGGGTCCAAGAATATTGGACCCACCCACTTTTTACCAGATCTCTGAAAAAAATCAGGTCGGAATTAAATGGAATGTATTTAATAAATTATTGAGATCCTGGATCTTTGAGAACAGATCATCAACCTGCACCGTTTATGTTGTCATATCATTTCATCTGGACCCGCCTCCCCCTACAGAAATGTCCACTTGGTTTGCTCTGAGTGTGCGCGCCCGGGAGAGATTGATAAGAGATGTCCCCTCCTTCACTGTGGGACGTAAACTCAGCTAACTAGCAGCGAAACAGCAGCCATTTCAATAAATAAACGATTTTCCTAAATGAATAAATACATAAAATCTACTTTTATTACACAGAATAATAGAAATATAGAAGACATTTTAAAATCTCCAGGTTATGTGTCTGCAGCGCTGTGTGTAGTTCCCTCTGGTGTCCACCAGATGGCGCATGTATTTATATATGAAGTGAAGATATGTATTATCTCTCAGCTCTTCTCCATTTATGTCTATAGGTGGTTTTGAAGCAGGTCCTTACTGCAGTAGCTGTTGTTCTTGATGCATCTAACATCTTCACTTTGTGAATTTAACTCTGGAGGTTAAATGACAGGAAATGAGGCAGGAACCAACCTGAAGTAGGAACCTTTGTACCATCAGTTGCTCCCAGACCATAAACAATGGTGCACAACATAAACAGGCGGAGCAATCAACGAAACAAAAGATGCAGCATTTAGATCTGGAGATAGTATGACTATTTGTTGACAAAATACTATAGTATGACTTTTTTTTGACGACATGCTATAGTATGACCTTTTT
This sequence comes from Lepturacanthus savala, assembly GCA_030544235.1. Classification (NCBI taxonomy): domain Eukaryota; kingdom Metazoa; phylum Chordata; class Actinopteri; order Scombriformes; family Trichiuridae; genus Lepturacanthus; species Lepturacanthus savala. Next base: position 2,158,572 of record CM060473.1, on the reverse strand, counting down.
TGGACGACATACTATAGTATGACCTTTTTTTTGACGACATACTATAGTATGACCTTTATTTGACGACATGCTATAGTATGACCTTTTTTGGACGACATACTATAGTATGACCTTTTTTTGACGACATACTATATATATTATGAGGGCGACACAGTGGCACAGGGGTTAGCGCTGTTGCCTCACAGCAAGAAGATCGCAGGTTCAAGACCTCCTTGGTCCGGGGTCTGGGACCTTTCTGTGTGGAGTTTGCATGTTCTCCCCATGTCTTCGTGGGTATTCACCGGGTACTCCAGCTTGACCTTTTTTGGACGACATGCTATAGTATGACCTTTTTTGACGACATGCTATAGTATGACCTTTTTTTGACGACATGCTATAATATGACCTTTTTTTGACGACATGCTATAGTATGACTTTTTTTTGACGACATGCTATAGTATGACCTTTTTTTGACGACATACTATGGTATGACCTTTTTTTGACGACATGCTATAGTATGACTTTTTTTTGGACGACATGCTATAGTATGACCTTTTTTGACGACATGCTATAGTATGACCTTTTTTTGACGACATGCTATAATATGACCTTTTTTTGACGACATGCTATAGTATGACCTTTTTTTGACGACATACTATAGTATGACCTTTTTTTGACGACATGCTATAGTATGACTTTTTTTTGACGACATGCTATAATATGACCTTTTTTTGACGACATGCTATAGTATGACTTTTTTTTGGACGACATGCTATAGTATGACCTTTTTTGACGACATACTATAGTATGACCTTTTTTTGACGACATGCTATAATATGACCTTTTTTTGACGACATGCTATAGTATGACCTTTTTTTGACGACATACTATAGTATGACCTTTTTTTTGACGACATACTATAGTATGACTTTTTTTTGACGACATACTATAGTATGACTTTTTTTTGACGACATGCTATAGTATGACTTTTTTTTGACGACATGCTATAGTATGACTTTTTTTTGACGACATGCTATAGTATGACTTTTTTTTGACGACATGCTATAGTATGACCTTTTTTTGACGACATGCTATAGTATGACCTTTTTTTGACGACATGCTATAGTATGACTTTTTTTTGACGACATGCTATAGTATGACTTTTTTTTGACGACATACTATAGTATGACTTTTTTTTGACGACATACTATAGTATGACTTTTTTTTGACGACATACTATAGTATGACCTTTTTTTTGACGACATACTATAGTATGACTTTTTTTTGACGACATGCTATAGTATGACTTTTTTTTGACGACATGCTATAGTATGACCTTTTTTTGATGACATGCTATAGTATGACCTTTTTTTTGACGACATACTATAGTATGACTTTTTTTTGACGACATACTATAGTATGACCTTTTTTTGACGACATGCTATAGTATGACCTTTTTTTGACGACATACTATAGTATGACCTTTTTTTGACGACATGCTATAGTATGACCTTTTTTTGACGACATACTATAGTATGACCTTTTTTTGACGACATACTATAGTATGACCTTTTTTTTGACGACATACTATAGTATGACTTTTTTTTGACGACATACTATAGTATGACTTTTTTTTGACGACATGCTATAGTATGACTTTTTTTTGACGACATGCTATAGTATGACTTTTTTTTGACGACATGCTATAGTATGACTTTTTTTTGACGACATGCTATAGTATGACCTTTTTTTGACGACATGCTATAGTATGACCTTTTTTTGACGACATGCTATAGTATGACTTTTTTTTGACGACATGCTATAGTATGACTTTTTTTTGACGACATACTATAGTATGACTTTTTTTTGACGACATACTATAGTATGACTTTTTTTTGACGACATACTATAGTATGACCTTTTTTTTGACGACATACTATAGTATGACTTTTTTTTGACGACATGCTATAGTATGACTTTTTTTTGACGACATGCTATAGTATGACCTTTTTTTGATGACATGCTATAGTATGACCTTTTTTTTGACGACATACTATAGTATGACTTTTTTTTGACGACATACTATAGTATGACCTTTTTTTGACGACATGCTATAGTATGACCTTTTTTTGACGACATACTATAGTATGACCTTTTTTTGACGACATACTATAGTATGACCTTTTTTTGACGACATACTATAGTATGACCTTTTTTTTGACGACATGCTATAGTATGACTTTTTTTTGACGACATGCTATAGTATGACCTTTTTTTGACGACATGCTATAGTATGACCTTTTTTTGACGACATACTATAGTATGACCTTTTTTTTGACGACATGCTATAGTATGACCTTTTTTTGACGACATACTATAGTATGACCTTTTTTTTGACGACATGCTATAGTATGACTTTTTTTTGACGACATGCTATAGTATGACCTTTTTTTGACGACATACTATAGTATGACCTTTTTTTTGACGACATGCTATAGTATGACTTTTTTTTGGATGACATACTATAGTATGACCTTTTTTTGACGACATGCTATAGTATGACCTTTTTTTGACGACATGCTATAGTATGACCTTTTTTTTGGATGACATACTATAGTATGACCTTTTTTTGACGACATGCTATAGTATGACCTTTTTTTGACGACATACTATAGTATGACTTTTTTTTGACGACATACTATAGTATGACTTATTTTGGACGACATGCTATAGTATGACTTTTTTTTGACGACATACTATAGTATGACCTTTTTTTTGACGACATACTATAGTATGACTTTTTTTTGACGACATACTATAGTATGACCTTTTTTTGATGACATGCTATAGTATGACTTTTTTTTGACGACATACTATAGTATGACTTTTTTTTGACGACATACTATAGTATGACCTTTTTTTGACGACATACTATAGTATGACCTTTTTTTGACGACATGCTATAGTATGACCTTTTTTTGACGACATGCTATAGTATGACCTTTTTTTGACGACATACTATAGTATGACTTATTTTGGACGACATGTTATAGTATGACCTTTTTTTGACGACATACTATAGTATGACTTATTTTGGACGACATGTTATAGTATGACCTTTTTTTGACGACATACTATAGTATGACTTATTTTGGACGACATGTTATAGTATGACCTTTTTTTGACGACATGTTATAGTATGACCTTTTTTTGACGACATACTATAGTATGACTTATTTTGGACGACATGTTATAGTATGACCTTTTTTTGACGACATGCTATAGTATGACCTTTTTTTGACGACATACTATAGTATGACCTTTTTTTGATGACATGCTATAGTATGACTTTTTTTTGACGACATACTATAGTATGACTTTTTTTTGACGACATACTATAGTATGACCTTTTTTTGACGACATACTATAGTATGACCTTTTTTTGACGACATGCTATAGTATGACCTTTTTTTGACGACATGCTATAGTATGACCTTTTTTTGACGACATACTATAGTATGACTTATTTTGGACGACATGTTATAGTATGACCTTTTTTTGACGACATACTATAGTATGACTTATTTTGGACGACATGTTATAGTATGACCTTTTTTTGACGACATACTATAGTATGACTTATTTTGGACGACATGTTATAGTATGACCTTTTTTTGACGACATACTATAGTATGACTTATTTTGGACGACATGCTATAGTATGACCTTTTTTTGACGACATACTATAGTATGACCTTTTTTTGACGACATGCTATAGTATGACCTTTTTTTGACGACATGCTATAGTATGACCTTTTTTTGACGACATACTATAGTATGACCTTTTTTTGGACGACATACTATAGTATGACTTTTTTTTGACGACATGCTATAGTATGACTTTTTTTGGACGACATACTATAGTATGACTTTTTTTTGACGACATACTATAGTATGACCTTTTTTTGATGACATGCTATAGTATGACCTTTTTTTGACGACATGCTATAGTATGACTTTTTTTTGACGACATGCTATAGTATGACCTTTTTTTGATGACATGCTATAGTATGACCTTTTTTTGACGACATGCTATAGTATGACTTTTTTTTGACGACATACTATAGTATGACTTTTTTTTGACGACATACTATAGTATGACCTTTTTTTGACGACATACTATAGTATGACTTTTTTTTGACGACATACTATAGTATGACCTTTTTTTGACGACATACTATAGTATGACCTTTTTTTTGACGACATGCTATAGTATGACTTTTTTTTGACGACATGCTATAGTATGACCTTTTTTTGACGACATACTATAGTATGACCTTTTTTTTGACGACATGCTATAGTATGACCTTTTTTTGACAACATGCTATAGTATGACCTTTTTTTTGACGACATGCTATAGTATGACCTTTTTTTGACGACATACTATAGTATGACCTTTTTTTTGACGACATGCTATAGTATGACCTTTTTTTTGGATGACATACTATAGTATGACCTTTTTTTGACGACATACTATAGTATGACCTTTTTTTTGACGACATGCTATAGTATGACCTTTTTTTGACGACATACTATAGTATGACCTTTTTTTGACGACATGTTATAGTATGACCTTTTTTTTGACGACATGCTATAGTATGACCTTTTTTTGACGACATGCTATAGTATGACCTTTTTTTGACGACATGCTATAGTATGACTTTTTTTTGACGACATGCTATAGTATGACCTTTTTTTGACGACATGCTATAGTATGACCTTTTTTTGACGACATGCTATAGTATGACCTTTTTTTTGACGACATGCTATAGTATGACCTTTTTTTGACGACATACTATAGTATGACCTTTTTTTTGACGACATGCTATAGTATGACTTTTTTTTGACGACATGCTATAGTATGACCTTTTTTTGACGACATGCTATAGTATGACCTTTTTTTGACGACATACTATAGTATGACCTTTTTTTTGACGACATGCTATAGTATGACCTTTTTTTGACGACATGCTATAGTATGACCTTTTTTTGACGACATGCTATAGTATGACCTTTTTTTTGACGACATGCTATAGTATGACCTTTTTTTGACGACATGCTATAGTATGACCTTTTTTTTGACGACATGCTATAGTATGACCTTTTTTTTGGATGACATACTATAGTATGACCTTTTTTTGACGACATACTATAGTATGACCTTTTTTTTGACGACATGCTATAGTATGACCTTTTTTTGACGACATACTATAGTATGACCTTTTTTTGACGACATGCTATAGTATGACCTTTTTTTGACGACATACTATAGTATGACTTTTTTTTGACGACATGCTATAGTATGACTTTTTTTTGGATGACATACTATAGTATGACCTTTTTTTGACGACATGCTATAGTATGACCTTTTTTTGACGACATGCTATAGTATGACCTTTTTTTTGGATGACATACTATAGTATGACCTTTTTTTGACGACATACTATAGTATGACTTTTTTTTGACGACATACTATAGTATGACCTTTTTTTGATGACATTCTATAGTATGACCTTTTTTTGATGACATGCTATAGTATGACCTTTTTTTGATGACATGCTATAGTATGACTTTTTTTTGACGACATACTATAGTATGACCTTTTTTTGACGACATGCTATAGTATGACCTTTTTTTTGACGACATACTATAGTATGACCTTTTTTTGACGACATGCTATAGTATGACCTTTTTTTGACGACATGCTATAGTATGACCTTTTTTTGACGACATACTATAGTATGACCTTTTTTTGACGACATGCTATAGTATGACTTTTTTTTGACGACATGCTATAGTATGACCTTTTTTTGACGACATGCTATAGTATGACTTATTTTGGACGACATGTTATAGTATGACCTTTTTTTGACGACATACTATAGTATGACCTTTTTTTGGACGACATACTATAGTATGACCTTTTTTTGACGACATGCTATAGTATGACCTTTTTTTGACGACATGCTATAGTATGACCTTTTTTTGACGACATGCTATAGTATGACCTTTTTTTGACGACATACTATATAGTATGACCTTTTTTTGACGACATGCTATAGTATGACCTTTTTTTGACGACATGCTATAGTATGACCTTTTTTTGACGACATACTATAGTATGACCTTTTTTTGACGACATGCTATAGTATGACCTTTTTTGGACGACATGCTATAGTATGACCTTTTTTTGACGACATGCTATAGTATGACCTTTTTTTGATGACATGCTATAGTATGACCTTTTTTTTGACGACATACTATAGTATGACTTTTTTTTGACGACATACTATAGTATGACCTTTTTTTGACGACATGCTATAGTATGACCTTTTTTTGACGACATACTATAGTATGACCTTTTTTTGACGACATGCTATAGTATGACCTTTTTTTGACGACATACTATAGTATGACCTTTTTTTGACGACATACTATAGTATGACCTTTTTTTTGACGACATACTATAGTATGACTTTTTTTTGACGACATACTATAGTATGACTTTTTTTTGACGACATGCTATAGTATGACTTTTTTTTGACGACATGCTATAGTATGACTTTTTTTTGACGACATGCTATAGTATGACTTTTTTTTGACGACATGCTATAGTATGACCTTTTTTTGACGACATGCTATAGTATGACCTTTTTTTGACGACATGCTATAGTATGACTTTTTTTTGACGACATGCTATAGTATGACTTTTTTTTGACGACATACTATAGTATGACTTTTTTTTGACGACATACTATAGTATGACTTTTTTTTGACGACATACTATAGTATGACCTTTTTTTTGACGACATACTATAGTATGACTTTTTTTTGACGACATGCTATAGTATGACTTTTTTTTGACGACATGCTATAGTATGACCTTTTTTTGATGACATGCTATAGTATGACCTTTTTTTTGACGACATACTATAGTATGACTTTTTTTTGACGACATACTATAGTATGACCTTTTTTTGACGACATGCTATAGTATGACCTTTTTTTGACGACATACTATAGTATGACCTTTTTTTGACGACATACTATAGTATGACCTTTTTTTGACGACATACTATAGTATGACCTTTTTTTTGACGACATGCTATAGTATGACTTTTTTTTGACGACATGCTATAGTATGACCTTTTTTTGACGACATGCTATAGTATGACCTTTTTTTGACGACATACTATAGTATGACCTTTTTTTTGACGACATGCTATAGTATGACCTTTTTTTGACGACATACTATAGTATGACCTTTTTTTTGACGACATGCTATAGTATGACTTTTTTTTGACGACATGCTATAGTATGACCTTTTTTTGACGACATACTATAGTATGACCTTTTTTTTGACGACATGCTATAGTATGACTTTTTTTTGGATGACATACTATAGTATGACCTTTTTTTGACGACATGCTATAGTATGACCTTTTTTTGACGACATGCTATAGTATGACCTTTTTTTTGGATGACATACTATAGTATGACTTATTTTGGACGACATGCTATAGTATGACTTTTTTTTGACGACATACTATAGTATGACCTTTTTTTTGACGACATACTATAGTATGACTTTTTTTTGACGACATACTATAGTATGACCTTTTTTTGATGACATGCTATAGTATGACTTTTTTTTGACGACATACTATAGTATGACTTTTTTTTGACGACATACTATAGTATGACCTTTTTTTGACGACATACTATAGTATGACCTTTTTTTGACGACATGCTATAGTATGACCTTTTTTTGACGACATGCTATAGTATGACCTTTTTTTGACGACATACTATAGTATGACTTATTTTGGACGACATGTTATAGTATGACCTTTTTTTGACGACATACTATAGTATGACTTATTTTGGACGACATGTTATAGTATGACCTTTTTTTGACGACATACTATAGTATGACTTATTTTGGACGACATGTTATAGTATGACCTTTTTTTGACGACATGTTATAGTATGACCTTTTTTTGACGACATACTATAGTATGACTTATTTTGGACGACATGTTATAGTATGACCTTTTTTTGACGACATGCTATAGTATGACCTTTTTTTGACGACATACTATAGTATGACCTTTTTTTGATGACATGCTATAGTATGACTTTTTTTTGACGACATACTATAGTATGACTTTTTTTTGACGACATACTATAGTATGACCTTTTTTTGACGACATACTATAGTATGACCTTTTTTTGACGACATGCTATAGTATGACCTTTTTTTGACGACATGCTATAGTATGACCTTTTTTTGACGACATACTATAGTATGACTTATTTTGGACGACATGTTATAGTATGACCTTTTTTTGACGACATACTATAGTATGACTTATTTTGGACGACATGTTATAGTATGACCTTTTTTTGACGACATACTATAGTATGACTTATTTTGGACGACATGTTATAGTATGACCTTTTTTTGACGACATACTATAGTATGACTTATTTTGGACGACATGCTATAGTATGACCTTTTTTTGACGACATACTATAGTATGACCTTTTTTTGATGACATGCTATAGTATGACCTTTTTTTGACGACATGCTATAGTATGACCTTTTTTTGACGACATACTATAGTATGACCTTTTTTTGGACGACATACTATAGTATGACTTTTTTTTGACGACATGCTATAGTATGACTTTTTTTGGACGACATACTATAGTATGACTTTTTTTTGACGACATACTATAGTATGACCTTTTTTTGATGACATGCTATAGTATGACCTTTTTTTGACGACATGCTATAGTATGACTTTTTTTTGACGACATACTATAGTATGACTTTTTTTTGACGACATACTATAGTATGACCTTTTTTTGACGACATACTATAGTATGACTTTTTTTTGACGACATACTATAGTATGACCTTTTTTTGACGACATACTATAGTATGACCTTTTTTTTGACGACATGCTATAGTATGACTTTTTTTTGACGACATGCTATAGTATGACCTTTTTTTGACGACATACTATAGTATGACCTTTTTTTTGACGACATGCTATAGTATGACCTTTTTTTGACAACATGCTATAGTATGACCTTTTTTTTGACGACATGCTATAGTATGACCTTTTTTTGACGACATACTATAGTATGACCTTTTTTTTGACGACATGCTATAGTATGACCTTTTTTTTGGATGACATACTATAGTATGACCTTTTTTTGACGACATACTATAGTATGACCTTTTTTTTGACGACATGCTATAGTATGACCTTTTTTTGACGACATACTATAGTATGACCTTTTTTTGACGACATGTTATAGTATGACCTTTTTTTGACGACATGCTATAGTATGACCTTTTTTTGACGACATGCTATAGTATGACCTTTTTTTGACGACATGCTATAGTATGACTTTTTTTTGACGACATGCTATAGTATGACCTTTTTTTGACGACATGCTATAGTATGACCTTTTTTTGACGACATGCTATAGTATGACCTTTTTTTTGACGACATGCTATAGTATGACCTTTTTTTGACGACATACAATAGTATGACCTTTTTTTTGACGACATGCTATAGTATGACCTTTTTTTTGACGACATGCTATAGTATGACCTTTTTTTTGGATGACATACTATAGTATGACCTTTTTTTGACGACATACTATAGTATGACCTTTTTTTTGACGACATGCTATAGTATGACCTTTTTTTGACGACATACTATAGTATGACCTTTTTTTGACGACATGTTATAGTATGACCTTTTTTTGACGACATGCTATAGTATGACCTTTTTTTGACGACATGCTATAGTATGACCTTTTTTTGACGACATGCTATAGTATGACTTTTTTTTGACGACATGCTATAGTATGACCTTTTTTTGACGACATGCTATAGTATGACCTTTTTTTGACGACATGCTATAGTATGACCTTTTTTTTGACGACATGCTATAGTATGACCTTTTTTTGACGACATACAATAGTATGACCTTTTTTTTGACGACATGCTATAGTATGACTTTTTTTTGACGACATGCTATAGTATGACCTTTTTTTGACGACATGCTATAGTATGACCTTTTTTTGACGACATACTATAGTATGACCTTTTTTTTGACGACATGCTATAGTATGACCTTTTTTTGACGACATGCTATAGTATGACCTTTTTTTGACGACATGCTATAGTATGACCTTTTTTTTGACGACATGCTATAGTATGACCTTTTTTTGACGACATGCTATAGTATGACCTTTTTTTTGACGACATGCTATAGTATGACCTTTTTTTTGGATGACATACTATAGTATGACCTTTTTTTGACGACATACTATAGTATGACCTTTTTTTTGACGACATGCTATAGTATGACCTTTTTTTGACGACATACTATAGTATGACCTTTTTTTGACGACATGCTATAGTATGACCTTTTTTTGACGACATACTATAGTATGACTTTTTTTTGACGACATGCTATAGTATGACTTTTTTTTGGATGACATACTATAGTATGACCTTTTTTTGACGACATGCTATAGTATGACCTTTTTTTGACGACATGCTATAGTATGACCTTTTTTTTGGATGACATACTATAGTATGACCTTTTTTTGACGACATACTATAGTATGACTTTTTTTTGACGACATACTATAGTATGACCTTTTTTTGATGACATTCTATAGTATGACCTTTTTTTGATGACATGCTATAGTATGACCTTTTTTTGATGACATGCTATAGTATGACTTTTTTTTGACGACATACTATAGTATGACCTTTTTTTGACGACATGCTATAGTATGACCTTTTTTTTGACGACATACTATAGTATGACCTTTTTTTGACGACATGCTATAGTATGACCTTTTTTTGACGACATGCTATAGTATGACCTTTTTTTGACGACATACTATAGTATGACCTTTTTTTGACGACATGCTATAGTATGACTTTTTTTTGACGACATGCTATAGTATGACCTTTTTTTGACGACATGCTATAGTATGACTTATTTTGGACGACATGTTATAGTATGACCTTTTTTTGACGACATACTATAGTATGACCTTTTTTTGGACGACATACTATAGTATGACCTTTTTTTGACGACATGCTATAGTATGACCTTTTTTTGACGACATGCTATAGTATGACCTTTTTTTGACGACATGCTATAGTATGACCTTTTTTTGACGACATACTATATAGTATGACCTTTTTTTGACGACATGCTATAGTATGACCTTTTTTTGACGACATGCTATAGTATGACCTTTTTTTGACGACATACTATAGTATGACCTTTTTTTGACGACATGCTATAGTATGACCTTTTTTGGACGACATGCTATAGTATGACCTTTTTTTTTGACGACATACTATAGTATGACCTTTTTTTTGACGACATACTATAGTAGACGTTAGATTAGATAGATAGTAGATTTAGACGTTCTCATCGCCCCGGGGCATCATGGGAGGAGACTCTCTACTGCGCAGTCTCTATGGGTCCCACAACGCGGAAATAAACCCGGAAGTCAGTCGCATCCCATGATGCTCTGGGGCCTCCCATCATGCCCCTGGGTGATAAGAGCGTATTTTTTAAATTACGAAAAAAAAAAAACCCTCACATTTGATTCGTTTAATTAACTTGCTGACCACATTAAAAACGTTTAAAGACAAATAAATTAATAAAAAATAAATTAATAATCGGTTATTTTTTTTTTAAAAGTAGTAGAAGAAGAAGAAGAAGCTGTCCAATAAAACAGTCAACTAGAAGAGAGAGTTTCAAGATCCTGGTGCTTTATTGTCCTTGATTCTGAAATTAACAGCAGGAATGAGAAGCAAAAAAAAACCTGAAGAAAACAAAGATAAAACTTCTGATACAGAAAATACAGCGTTTATATTTATTTCCAATTAAACTGAGAAAAAGCACAAAACCTCCCAGTTGATTTCATCACCAGGTTTTAAAGGAAGAGGGTTTTTAAGTCGTATGTTCTCAGAGTTACAGCACGATTAGGAAAATATACTGAGCTCAATATAGATACTGATATATCACCAAAACAAAACCTGATTCAGGGCTTAATTCTGTTTTTCTCATCTTTTAAAAATAGTGACATCTTATGAAAGGATTTCTGGTTTAAAGCTGAACCATTTGAAAGAAAAGGTTTTAATTTTCCTTTAAATATAGATTAAGAACTTTGGTTTTTAACTTTCAAACCAAAAAGGACAAATAGTCTGGAAGTAATTTAGTTTGGGCATAGAATAAATATTTATCGGCCACTAATTTTATGACCAAAAGGAAAATTTAATAGAAAAATATTGAAAAAACACATAATATGGAAACTATTGGGTTTACTGTGTCTTGATGTTTTTCTGTACTTATGTGCTTTTACTTTAAGGCCAGAAAAGAAATAAAAGAATAAAAGAAAAACTCCTCAGAGACAATGAGCTTGGACTTTTTGTTTTTTTTTACAAACCAAAATATATTTTAAAAACTGGAATAACACAGCCCTATTTTTATTTTCATGCAAACAATCTGTTTTCAAGACTTTTGCACCGATCATCATTCGAGTCAGAAAATTAAAACGGAATAAAACTTAAAAAAAATACACATTTAGGTGCTTAAAAGTGAGACTGAGATTGCAAGAATATGGTCAAAATATGAAGAATTCTCATTATTTAATGATCCAAAGACGACGTCCAAAATCACAGATTTTAACAAAGATAATCTAAATAAACCAGAAAATATTCAGAGTTTGAAGCTGGATCCAGATAATTTGGACGTTTTATTTATTTTAAAAAATGACTCCAAACAATTAAATCAATTATCAAAATAGTTTGTGATTAATTTAATAGTCGACAACTCATCAATTAATCACTGCAGCTCTACAAACACTTGACTTTGGACAGTTTCACAAGTTTAGTCTCGATTTCAATTCAACGACGAAGCTTCGACATTTTGACAATTAATTATTAAGTTAGTTAAAAGTCAGTGTGGACACAAGACATGAAGAAGTCCCTTTGGCTTCTGAAAATTAACATTTATCCCTATTTACTGTCATTTTGTAGACCTGAAACAACAGTTGTCAGTTTAAATTAACTTTAAATAAAGTTGCTATGGAACGAGCTGCAGGAAATCTCCATTTAACCAAAGATTTCTGACTCTTAAATGTCGTCAGTGCAGAAATTTGAAATAGAAAAAAACCCAAACTGAGGCTGGAATGAATGAGACACAACACACAAACACAGGATTATAACCATTAATAAAAGGAATGAAGGAAACGTCTGGGTGAATCATGTCTTTTAGGATAATTTGAACCAGACAGACACATTTTGTCTTACAGTAGAAAAGGCTGTTTTCAGGTTTCTTGAATGTGATTTTGTCAGATTTGGTTTTAATATTTTTGTCAGTTAAGGAAGAAAAACCAGGAGTGTTATTTCTCTACTAACATACGCTTGTTTCAGACAATATCTGGGGAAAAAATAAAATAAAAAAGCTGTGAAAAGTTCTTTTAATAACATCTCCAAATGTTTTTGTGACTGAAACTAAGCGTGAAAATACTGGAGGAAGCTACGACGGTTTCATCTCATGTACCTGGCTTCTCTTAAAATAAGTGTCTCAATGCACAATAAGGGAAAAAAACCAACAAAATCCATAAAGATACAGATTTTTATCAACAGTCGAGCATCTTCCATGTTTCCAGGCTTCGCCCGCGAGTTCATGTAACTCCTGAAAATCCTTTTAGAGTAAATCCAGACGTTCGGAGGAGTCGGATCGAGTTCTGGTCTCCACTCAGCACCAGTGAAGAATCCTGGACTTGTGCTGATTAAAAGGAAAGAATTTAAAGAATCAGACCCTCTGCAAAGAAAGGAAACAACACCTGAAGTAAGGAATGAGTCCGTAAACAGCTGATGGAGGAGGAGGAGGGGGGTGAGTCTTTGGATGAGGTCAGGATGCAGGTTTTTCCATCGTTTCTTCTGTCCTGATATGAAATGCGGGTCTGTCATTTTAAACCTCGTTCAGTCACACAGTGTTAGCGAGCAGCGTCTCTGGATTGTCGCCATTCGACATCATCATCTTCAGTTCGTCAGGAATAAAAGGACGAGTCACGACTTTTCTTCTTTTTTTACCTCAGCTCCGCCCCGCCCGTTAATTTCAGCCCAGACCAGCTCTGACCTTTGACCTCCCTGTCGTCAGTACCTCGTTTCCTCCTGATATGAAACCAGTGGAGTGAAGGTGAGACGTTCAGTTACTGTCACACTAGTTTAATAATGAACCAGCTCCAACCTGCAGCTTCTCCCTTTTTGCACGTTTATTTATTTTTTGCTTTTACTGATTATGCACCAAACTGTGAATGATCTATATCATTTCACACGGAGGTTGTGATCACATGAGACAGATCATCTCTAAACGTTCCCAGAATTAAATCTCATCAGATCTGAGGAAACAGACTCTTTGAAGTTTGATGTTTTATAAAATAAGATCGAGAAACTCATGATGGTAATGTAAGCCTCGATATTTTCTGCTTTCTGTCCATTTATTCAGAGTAAACATTTTTATTTAGCAGAAGAATATTTGATATTCTTCATGTATGAATGATAATGAATCTATTATAAAACAAAATGAGACACATGGCTTCTCTCCATTGGTTCCCTGTTTAAATTAATAATAGATTTTAATGTGTTTTAAAGTCTGGTTCAACAGAAATGTTGAACTTGTTTTAAATTACTTCATATGTAATATTGTCTTTTTATTCTTGTTTTTATTAATTGATATTTTAATTTATATTTGCTGTGCTTTTGCATCTTTGGCTTCTGAAACTCTTTAAAGGTGCTAGAAACATAATTTAAGACTCAATCAGAACATTTTCACCATTTTGTGATATTTTATAGACAAATAAGAAATTAAAAGTAAGTTACTTGAAGCCCTGAAGGTAACAGAAGTTTTAACATCTGTAAAATGACGACCAGATAAATAAGAAGAGCTTCTCATGTGATCCCAACACAACGTGTGATATTTAAGTAGAAGCTGTGACTTTATCTCTTATAATAATTTATTGGCTTGTCCACAAGTCTCTGCTGCTACAGGACATGATGTTTCTGATGAGCAGGAACAATATCGTGATTATTTTTGTTGTGATCTAAAACACTACAGGATCAAATTTGAACAAAATCTCTCGACAAATTAATTAAAATGACTCCAAACTTTGCTGCAAAACTGAATGTTGTGACCAGGAAAGAGAAAAAAAATGATTGATGCTGACATGAAAGGGTTTATGTTGATATATTAGTTCATTTTAAATTGGTATTAGTGCTGTTATACTATGGGTTTTTGGAGATTTTGTTTATTTAATCCTGTAGAGCTGAATTAATTATTGAACTTCTTCAATGCTGGGTGGTCCTGGTCCTACGGGGGTCAGCTGCTGGTCTGAGGGATTAACGGGGTCTTCCTGCCGGGTCTTCCTGCCGGGTCTTCCTGCCGGGTCTTCCTGCCGGGTCTTCCTGCCGGGTCTTCCTGCCGGGTCACCGGCGCTGCTGGCTGTAGACGGGGAAGGCCAGCTTGACGTTGAGCGAGTCGTTGTGCTGCACCAGCGACGTGTGCTGGTAGTGCAGCACCAGCTCCTTCAGGGAGCCGTACAGGTTGTAGGGTTCAGCGAAGCCGAAGCCGGTGCTGGTCTTGTTGATGACGCAGTGCTTCACTTCACCGTCCACGCTGGAGAGAGAAGAGACGAGACCGGATCAGACGACAGGACATCAGAACAATTAGATTACACTTAATATGTTGGAAAGGGAGATTTTAACATCTTAGAGTTCTTGTACAACTGCTTTTCTCCATTTATTCAGAGTAAACAAATGTTATTTTTTTTGCAGAAGAATATTTTGATATTCTTCATCTTGATTGAAGAATACTTCAACTGAGTAACTGAAACTCAGGTATAATATCTGTAGAAGTGTTGGAAATAAAAAAAAAGCATAACAAAACTGAAGTTTATGAAATGACAAATAACTGCTGGGTTTAAGTTCTCAGTTGTGATGATATAATAGTTTTCTTTGTCTTTTTATTCTTCAGTTTTTAATAATTGATATTTTAATTTCAATTCTGCTGAGCTTTTGCATCTTTTGTCTCTTTGCTTTAACCTTTTCTGCTTTTCTTGCTTTAACTTGTCATCTTATTTGGCTTCTAAAACTCTTTAAAAGGTGATATAATAATAATATATATATATCATTATTATTTAGAAAGATGCAGAGACTGGATCAGTTGTTGTTGGTTTGGATCCAATTATATTAGACTTAATATGTTGTTTCATTCAGGTCTAGATGAATTAGAGCTGCATGATTATAGAAAAAAAAATCATCATGATTTGAATGATTGTGCTTTTGTTTGAGATGTTAAACAGGTTTGTTATGTTGCTACGTAGAGATCTTAAAGCAAATCTTGCATGTTTTGTTGTTATATCTATTCATCTATATCTTTCCATCTATATCTCATATATATTGCACTCTTGCACACTCGCTCTCTTTTGGAAATTGTGGAATGAAAATGTCAAATATTGTTTCAAGCAAATCAAAATCATGATTAAAATTGAAATATTTGCACAGCCTCATGCTGCAAATACAGAAATGATGCAAAACCAAAAATACACCAAAAATGTGCTGCAGGAGAAAAATGCTGCATCACAGAAACTAAGAAGCAAACACTTCACTACACCACACCCCCCCACACACGTACACACACACGTACACACACACGTACAAACACACGCGCAAATTATAAAACTGTGAATGAATCCACAGAGAACTAAACACAGCCTGAGAATTCTAAATTAAAGACTTATATTTCATATTTATTTGTTATTATTGTATTATATATAATATTATTATTATTGTATAGGGTCATATAAGTGATCCAGCTGATAAACAGGGTCTTACACCACGGAGCAGGCGTAGCAGCCCGGCATGCTGCTGTCTCGGACCAGGAAGGTTCCGTCTCTCTTTCCTCGCAGCAGCGACTCGGCCTGGATGCGGTTGATGTTTCCCAGACGCCACAGACGCTCGTCATGATGAGGAAGGTCCTCCTCATCCTCCACCATGCTGTACTCACTGGGGACAGGAGGTGAAGGTCAGAACACATAGTTCCCTTAGTTATTACTATTAATGAATGAAAACAAACACCATTTTCATTAGTTAGTTACTCCCAACGTGTATTAAATCCACTGAGTCTCTAATAACTTCCCTAACTTACTGTGATTAGTGTATTTTTCTAGAAACACACATCTCATCCATCATAATCTTCTGTGTAATATCAGACTTACTCCTCTGTAGTTTCGTTCTTGAGGCCGAGCCACTCGTTCAGCTTCCTCTGACGGACTCCTTTCTGGGTCAACCACCTGCAACAGCATTCATTCATTAATTCATCATCTTTGACAACTGTTACATTAACAGGCAACTATTTAATAATCAATTAATTGAGTCATTTTTGAGAAAAAATGCCCAAATTCTCTGGTTCCAGCTTCTCAAATCTTCTATTCATTTTATAAACCAATCAACTAATTGATCAATCAACTAATCATTAGAGCTCCACTCATAATAAGTTAGAAATATTACCTATAAATATACAAACTGATTATAGTTCAATGGTTATAATTTATCTAAATATTGGTTTCATAGGAATTGGACAGTGTCATATTAGTCGATTAATTGATTATTTGCTGATTATTACATCAATTATCAACTATTTTGACAATCTATTATTCAATTTCAGTCATTTATTCAGTAGAAAATGTCCAAATTCTCTGGTTCCAGCTTCTCTTCTCTGATTATTTTCTAGTTTCTTTAGTCTCTATAATAATAAACTGATGATCTTTGGGTTGTGGACATAAAAAGACATTTTATGAACCAAAATAATCAATTACCTGTTTCATTAACTATCAAAATAATCGTAAGTCTCAGTCCTATAGCAGACACAGCTTTGACTGTGTGTGTGTGTGTGTGTGTGAGACCTACATCAGGTACTGGTCCCTGGTCTTGCGGAGCTGGATCAGATCAGGTTTGATGCTGTTCATCTTCTTGTCGATCTCTCTGTAGTCAGCGGCCTGTTTCTTCAGGTCGACCTCCAGGTGTCGTTTACTGTCCACGATCTCACTGATCCGAGACTTCAGCTTGTCGTAGTTCTCCATGATCCTACAGCGAATAAACACAGGATCCATCGTTCATGTATTTAAAGAAGTCCGTCGTGTCTTTGACACACGTCCATAACATAATAATCGACTTTTTGACCACCCCTAACTAGGGCTGAATGATTAACCCGTTAAACTCCAGGGATAAACCCTGAGATTGCTGCACTAATCATGTACAAATATAGTGAAGCTATACATCAAATTAAACAGGAGAAACTCCACTACAAGCACATATAAGTCATATTTACACACACCAAACACAACTCCAACACCAAGCTAATTAATTAACAAATATGAAAATCGGTATACGATCATAAAGCCAACCCACTCACCACATTTTGATGGCTAGCACTCTGATACTTCATGTTATACAAACAAATGACATCTCATATGAAAGCTGAGACTGTGACGAGTCCAACGGTACCATCAGTGTAGCTTTATGACAAAAACTCAGTAAACTAGCAGCCAAAAAACTCTAGCAGCCAATCAGAAGAGAGCAGGTGATTTGTTTCTGTAAGATCTGGTGGCCATGGCGACCAGAGTCCCCCCTCCCTCTCCCCCAGTTGCCGTGACAACCATCCTACCTCTGGATCTCCTTGTCGTTTCCCTCCCGGCGAAACTTCTCGATGTACTCTTTGCTGAAACGCTCCTGAGTCTGACACTGCTCCTCGAAGATCTTTATGGTCTCGTTGAACGCCTCGATGGCCGTCCGCTTCATCTGGATCTCCTGCAGGAGGAGGAGGAGCAGGAGGAGGAGGAGGAGGAGCAGGAGGAAGAGGAGCAGGAGGAGGAGGAGGAGGAGCAGGAGGAGGAGGAAGAAAGAAAGGAGTTAATAGGAGTTTTGATTGAGAGGGGAAACAAAGCATCTAAAAGTTTTGCCTTACCTCTTTGTATACTATCAATTAGATAGAAATTATTATTTTTTAAATGAATTAAAACTAAAATCTTGGGGCATTAATCTACTAATTCATATTTGGGTCAGTGACAAATAATGTTTTGCAGGAAAAAGTCAAAAATATTTTTAAAATACAGTTTTATTCAGAATTTATCAGGTCTCAAAGTCTATGTGTGTTCATGTTTATTGTTATAAACTCATTTGTAGGTTTAATTAATTAATTAATTTTATTTTTCCAACACAAAATGTCAAAATACCCGAAAATAAATAAATAAATCAACTTTAAATATTTAATTCAACTAAAATATAAAACTTGTTGATGAAAACAAACACTTTTAACCCATAAGAAGCCACTGTGACTGTGGTGTCACTGCCCCTTTAAATGTTAAATGTGAATAATTCCTCATTTGCAGCTTTATCCTCAACTTAAACTGATGAAGGCCCTAAATAACGTGTCCTATATTACATTTAACCTGTTCCCACCACAATTCTTAATTAAACTGATGTAAAACAACTGTCACATCAGGCTTATTAACCTTAAAATAGTCATGAAAACCAAGAAAACCAAGAAAAATGTATAACTAGCAAAGTTATAACTGTGATATATGCAAATAAAAAGACTAAATATGTAATATTAAGCACAAAAACAGCAAAAACTGCCAAGCTGATTTATTCAAATGAGGAATAAATTTACCATAAATATATATAACATCACAAATCTATGATACTGGGAGTTAGTATTCCAAGAAATGTTTCAGAAATGTGATATTTGATCTATTTAATATCACTGAGAATGTTCCTTAAATGGCTCCAGGTTCTTATGGGTTAATTTAAATTATCTGGTAGTTTTTAGGTTTTCTCCACATCAAGTGACTGATGCATATTAAAGAATATTAAACTATAAATTGATTTAAAGGTTCCATATTCTACTTTTTCTGGATTTTATTTAAGATAAGCTACAGCTTTTTGTGTCTTATTATGATGCCAGCATCATGTATTACCTGTAGAGCACTTACTGATTGATTGATTAATTGATTGATTGATTGACAGGTGTACCTGTGAAGTTCTGGTGTACTCCTCATACAGCCGGTCATACTCCCGGTTCTTCTCCTGGTACTGCAGGTGATACTCGTGCAACTTCTTCCCCACAGCTTCAATACTGTCCTCCTTCACCACCTGGTCCTGAACAACAACAACAACAAGCAGCCAATCAGATCACAGGATTCTGCACATGTGGAACATCTGTACAGGTGTGGTCCCGCAGTGTTTCAGACCTGCTGGTGTTTGGAGACCGGGTAGAGCAGCTTCACGTCCAGTTTGGGGTTGTACTGGGCCAGAGACTCGTGGCGGTAGTGGTTGATCAGCTCCACCACCGAGCTGAAGGTCAAAGGGTCAGAGAAGCCGTACTTCCCCTCCCGGTGGAAAATCTTTATCAGTTTGTTGTTGCCTCCTTTCCTGCAGAGCAAAGCATGAAGAATAGAAGATTTAAGATTTAAAACTATGAATCTTTAAGATTCATGGATTTCAGGAAATCAGCATCTCTACATGTATTCCAGCCATTTCTGGTGAATTCCAACACATGAACACCTCATTCTGCTTAAAGAGGAACCAGGATGGAATAAAGTCACCAAGAACAATGATAAAGACTGTGGAGAACATGAAAATACACATTAAACCAGGAGATTTACAGTAGTTTACAGCAAGTTTCAGTAGATTATTAATAAAGTTTCAGTTGATTTTCATTCAATTTCAGTAGATATTAAGTAAATTTCAGTCATTTACAGCAGGTTTCAGTAACTTACAGTTGATTTTCATTAAGTTTCAGTAGATTTTCAGTAATTTTCAACACGTTTCAGTAGATTTCCAGTAAAAAGACTTCATTTATATATATAGTATTCTGTAAAAAATAAAGGTTATTGCACCAAATATTGATTTCTGAACTCTTCTTAAGTGAAAACATCAGTATTATGTTGTTTTAAATGAATTTCATCTTGTTTCTTGATGCTATGATGTTGTTTGGAATTTGGGGAAAATGAACAAGTTTCAGTAGATTTTCAGTCAATTTCAGTAATTTTCAGTCAATTTCAGCAGATTTTCTGAAAAGTTTCCATGGATTTTAAGTAGAAATCACCCAAGATCAATGGTAAAGACTGTGGAGAGCATGAAAATACACATGGAAGCTGGAATCAAGAGATTTACAGGAATTTACAGTAACTTTCAGTTGATTTTCATTAAGTTTCAGTAGATTTTCAGTAAAAAGACTTCATTTATATATATAGCATTCTGGTAATTGCAACAAATATTGATTTCTGAACTCTTCTTAAGTGAAAACATCAGTATTATGTTGTTTTAAAATGAATTTCATCTTGTTTCTTGATGCTATGATGATGATGATATTGTTGTTTGGAATTTGGGGAAAATTTCCAACAAGTTTCAGTAGATTTTTAGTAAATTTTCAGTAATTTTCTGAAAAGTTTCCATGGATTTTAAGTAGAAATCACCCAAGATCAATGGTAAAGACTGTGGAGAGCATGAAAACTGGGATTAAAAATAAGGATTATTGCAGCAAATAGTGATTTATGAACTCTTCTTCAGCATAAAAAATCGTTTTATGTTGTTTTAAAATGAATTTGATCTGGTTTCTTTGCATTGTTTGAGCTCTTTTTGTCATTTTCTGTAAATAAATGATCTAAATGATGATATTTTTATTTGGAATTTGGGGGAAATGTCAGTAGTTTATAGAATCAAACTAAAATGTTCTTTTTGCCCAAACACAAACCTATAAGTAGTAAAAATTAGCATTTTTCAGTCTCTTATTTTTTTCCCAGAGCTGCATATTGTATAATATTGTGTTGCATATTAAATTGTGTCCACAAATATGTAGAGTGGCCTTTAATACTATAAAGATACAAACAATTAATTAACCTTAGAATTTGTTTTGCACATAAAATGCACAAAAGAAATATTAAAAATGATGAAACTATATCCCCTCTGTCAGGATCAGAGACATCACAGGGAAATAAACGATGGTAGATTAATTGAAACTTCTCACTCTCAGAATTTAATCCATTTGCTCTAAAAACAACATGATATTAAACTAGTTTAGGTTTAAATCACAGTCAGGTTATCAGAGAGCCAATAGGAATGATTCTTCCTGCATAAACCACATTAAAACATTACAGTTTACTTTAAAACACAGATATATTCATCTGAGCTGAATCTGCATTGTGGGAAGTTGTTTAGCAGCAAAGACTTTAATGGATCATATATGTATATGTCTGTTTATGTGTCAAAGATTCACACTGAAGTTTAAGTTATACAGGTTTGAAACAGTACAGGAGGATTCTTAGACACAGGATGAATGATGGAGGCTCTTCGGATGCCTCCCAGCAGCAGAAACCTTTATGAACACAGGTTTTTAGAGCTGAAGATGTTATTTACCTCAGAGTCAGAGTGTAATCTCCGTGCATCTTCGTGGAGGCGTCTCGGACCAGAAACGTACCATCAGCTGTGTCTCTCAGCTTCTCGTTCACCTCCTCCCTACAAACACACACACACAAAGACACACCACATCACTGACACCACAGATCTCTGCAGATAAATGGTGTGTTGCACGAAGCAGCAGATTCAAAACCTGCTGGAATGTTCTCAGCTCAACACGCGACCAACACCGGCTGCATGAAAGACTGGAAAACGTGTCAAAATCACATTTTATTAGATATATGCAGCTACAACTAAACTATATGCATGTCTTCTTCTACTTTGGGCTTTTTTCTCTCTTCAGCGAATCAGTTGCCTCCTTCAAAAAAACTTTAATAACTTCGTTTTATGTCTCATCAGCTTCATTACACACTTCTCCTCCATTCCTCAGGCATCTTCTCACCATTTAAGATCCTGGTAAAACAACCCAGAAACTCTACTGCCACCTCCACAGGTAGAGTGATATTAAGTAAATTCAGTCAGTCATTTTCTATACCTGCTTATTCCTCATTAGGGTCACATGATCTGCTGGATCCAATCCCAGCGCATTACAGCGAGAGGCAGGGATACACCCCAGATGGTCACACACACCATTCACTCACACACTCACACCTACAGGCAATTTAGAGTCTCCAATTAACCTCAGCATGTGTTTGGACTGTGGGAGGAAGCTGGAGAACCTGGTGAAAACCCACCAGACACAGGGAGAACATGCAAACTCCACACAGAAAGGTCCCAGACCCAGGACCAAGGAGGTCTTGAACCTGTGACCTTCTTGCTGTGAGGCAACAGCGCTCCACTTTTTGGTAAATCGCTTAAAAACCCCAATAAATCTGCATTTTTCATGTATATTTATGATTAATAATGACTGTTTCTGATCATTTTATGTTGGGAAATATGTGATAAATCTATAAATCTTGAAATATCCACTGTGTTACTTATTTTAAATGCATGGGTTTAGTTAGATTTATGATACCAGGCTACTTAACATGTCAACAGCTTGAAATGCTTTTTATTCATCGGCTCTAATTTCCAGAGGGGCTTTTTTACCTGATAAGACCTCATATCATCATTCTTCATCCAGGCTTTCTCACTTCATCCTTCATAATCTTTGCTACTTCCTGGTCCACAACCATGTGTGAGTGTTTTATTATTATTATTCTTATTATTACCTGGAAATGTCTCCCCAGTACCACTCGGCGTCCTGCAGAGCCATGCTGTTGTTGAAACTACTGGACGGTGCCGGAGTCGCCGACTTCACCGGTTTGGGAGGTAAAGCTGAAAGAATGAAAAGGGAAATGTTATGAATGAACTCTTAACCCTATAAATCCGTACGTATCGTATATAATACATTAACTTTTAAGGCCTTTGTATCATCAGTACGATACTTTTTTTTCCAGAAAAACATGACGTATACAATCAAATACATGAGTTGTGTGGATAACACTGCTTCACATGTGTCTACTGGGAGAAATGCAAAGTCCATCTTTGCCTGAACAAGGAGAGAAACTGCTTTTCAGGCAAAATAAAAAAAAATGAGCCAAACTAACTGAAAAGCTGCTCTTCCACCGGCAAACAATCTTGTATTTCACATGTTTTTGTTTGTTAAATAAGTTGTGAGGACTCTAAGGTCTGATGTATCAGATGTTTGTCTTAACCCCTTGACCTCCAGCCCTTTTCTAGGTTTAGGACATCCCCATAGTCAGTAGGTATGTCTGGAATAAACACAGAGATGTTGGTCGACACTAAACGAACATTTATTGATCTCAAATAAACATTTTCATTCCAAAACAGCAACAGTTTTTGTTCGTCGCTTCAAACCAGCGACTTTTTACTGTAGTGTTTTTTGGCTGCTAGTTTACTGAGTTTTTGTCATAAAGCTACACTGATGGTACCGTTGGACTCGTCACAGTCTCAGCTTTCATATGAGATGTCATTTGTTTGTGTAACATGAAGTATCAGAGCGCTAGCCATCAAAATGTGGCGAGTGGGTTGGCTTTATGATCGTATACCGATTTTCATATTTGTTAATTAATTAGCTTGGTGTTGGAGTTGTGTTTGGTGTGTGTAAATATGACTTATATGTGCTTGTAGTGGAGTTTCTCCTGTTTAATTTGATGTATAGCTTCACTATATTTGTACAGGATTAGTGCAGCAATCTCAGGGTTTAACCCTGGAGTTTAACGGGTTAAGGACAAAAAGACTCCAGTTTCAAAGAATTAGAATTTTCTATCAATTATTTCCTGGTTCAGGCTCCTTCAGGTTAAAAGCAGCAACTGCTGCAGTCAGAGCTTCAGCCAGTTAAACATTAAAACACTAAAACAGGTCATCCTCCTCCTAGATTAGATTCAACTTCATTGATAAGATAATCATTTATTTGTCCCACAGTGAGGAAATTGCATTAGCAGCAGCAGTAGAGACAGAACTAGTGACATGCAAGAAAAGAAAAGACTGTACACAGACTATATATATATATATATATATAAATAAATAGAATTATATATAATATAGAACATATACGAACGATAAGAGATACTACATTTATTAGGATTATTGCTAGGGGTGTGACGAGATAACAAATTTGATCTAAATCGTCAAAAATATGAGATAAAGTTTAGTTTTTCATGATTTGGGTCAGTTTGGTCCTAAGTTTTAAATAAAGTGTTTTATCTGTATTAAACCCAATGTTACTGTTCCAGCATCAATATATATCATCAATATCCACATCATCAATACAATAATAGTTTAATAGAATATCAGTAGTAGAGACTATTTAGATATTTAATATAGATTTGAGCTGTTTGTGTGATTATTTAATTGGCTCCTTTATAATAAACATCTATCACAATATATTCTTCATGTTCTGTTAAAAAAAAACTGATAAAAAGTCAGAAACATGAGATAAAATGTCAAAATATCAACTATAAAATTAAAAAATATGAGTTAAAAATAAGAAACGTCAGAAATTTGAGGTAAAATGTCAAAAATATGAGGTAAAAAGTAAAAAAAAAAAACAGATAAAATGTCAATGTATATGTGTGTTATATTAATATGCAAAAATCTATAATAGTGTCAGTATACTATTATGAAGGGATGGATAAGTACAGTCCTATTGAGTATATGAGAGTTTTAAGGTTTTCATGACTTTCAACACAATCTAATTATTAAATATGAGGATGACGCAGCAATACTGGGTTTCCTTCATCATCCTCTGTGGAGGAAACAATGATCTTAATGTAGATAAAATAAAAAGAGCTCTGCAACCCTTCACCATCAATAGGGGAGGAAACATCTCCAAAAGGCCTGAGCTGGATTAAAAACACTGTTTGAGACCAACGTTCTAGATCCAGCTCCTCACGCTGGTCTACAGAACATCTGGTTTGGGAACCACACAGGCCGATGAAAAAGAAGCTGCGACGAGTCATAAAAGGCAGCAGAGAAAACGAACTTGACCTCGAAGACAAAGAGAACATCCACAAAGTCCACCGCAACCAGCTCACGCTCCATCCAGTGGAATGAAACGAGATTCAAGCTCAGATACCACGCACCAGAAACCAGTTTCAACCACAGACAACATTTCCACAGCTGAGTTTTTTCCAGCCACAGTCAGAGAGACACCACATTCACTCCCACCTACACAACATCAGTGCAGTAACCTTATGAGCAATAACTACAGTGAAATTATAGCTAGGTTTGAATTATATTAGGCATTTAATCTGCATTTTATTGTAGTGTACTTACTTTTTATAGGTTTATTTTTCATGTTTTCTATGTTAAAGCCGACTTGAGTAATGCACGATAATAAATATCTTGAATATTAATGCATCAATAATAAGGATGAGATTTTAAATGTGAACATGCAAACATGAAAAGACAGAGATCCCTGATTGTACAGCAGCAGGGCTGTCCGATATATTCTATATCCTTAAAAAAAGCTAAAGAAACAGTTAGCTAAATTATCATCCTAATGTACAATATAAACTTTATGGACCCAGCAGGAAAGCTCACAGCTTTCTCCACTTCTCTGGAGTCAAAACCTTCTAAAACAAGACTATATAGTATTTATACTGAGACCAGGAGTCGAGGACAAAGCACCTTAGGATAAAACGTGGAACATGCAAACCTAAAACCGACCTGAAAGAAAATTAAATGAATGATTGAAACCAGTGATTCCAAAGCGTTTCACATTTAATTTACAGTGAAGATGTTGATATTCCTGCAGAAAAAAAATTCCAGAGTCGTCTTTGTCCGAGAAAAAAAAATGCTGTCGAATCCGAGCAAACGAAGATGACATCATAGACGACCGCTCAAAAGTTTGGGGTCACTCAGAAATTACCTTATTTTTAAAAGAAAATCACTGTTTATTTCAATGAATATAACTTTAAACTAATCATAAATCCACTCTATACATCACTAATGTGGTAAATGACTATTCTAGCTGCAAATGTCTGGTTTTTGCTGCATCAGTATCTACATAGGAACTATCAGTGTTCTAATGGATCAATGTGTTTGATCATTGATCAGAAGGTTAATGGATGATTAGAAAACCCTTGATGCTAACATGTTAGCACAGCAGGAAATTGGAGGAAAATATTATTTCAAATACAAATCATCATTTCTAACCTTCTCAATGTCTTGACTATATTTTCTATTCATTTTACAACTCATGCTTGTAAATAGAAGTGTCTGCGTGACCCCAAACTTTTGATCGGTGGTGAAAATGATCGACTGAAATCCGTTTTTTGCAGGTCGCCTCAGCAGGAAACCTGCGGCAGCCATGTTGCAGACCAGGTGGCATCCCGGACCTCCTACCTGGACTCTGCATGCTGATGTAGCAGCGGACCTTGTCCCTTCCTCTGGGCGGCTCGGCCTCGGCCTGGCCTCCCTCTACCCGTTCCATGTCGGCGTCCGAGCGGTCAGCCGCCTCCGCGGAGCTTCAGGGGTTCACTCATGGTTCTCGTGGTCTCCTGCCGACGGACGAGCGCTCGGGAAAAAACTGACGTCATCTCGAGGGGAAGAAAAAAATAAAAAAGGGGGTCTGGGCTACATCCTCTCCTCACAGAGAGCTGGATTCGTCTCTCTCTTTACAAGCAGCTCAAGATGCACTGGTGGCTTTAAACCTGCAGGTGTTTCACTGCATCTCCTCCATGAGACGCATCCGCAGAGACACCAAAACGCCTCCAGGAACAGTTTGTTGATCCGACACCAGCGGACGGGTTTTCCGCTGATGTTCCTCACGTTTTAAAACATGACGCAACTTTCTCCCCGTCCGTCCCTCCTCTGTCTCTGAACTGAACGCCAGCCTCGGTTCAAAGCTCAGGAGAGCAGCTTGGAGATGTGTGACATCACCGCCGCCCCCCGGCCAATCCCGTGACGGCAGTGATATCACCGCGGCAACGCCCCCCTCCCCTCCTCTCGCCTCCTCTGCTGCATCTTTCACTCTGGATGGATGATGTCATCGTTTCAGCTGCTGCCGAGCGACTGACTCAGAGAAGCCGGATGAATAAATGGATGAATTAACGACTGAAGAGCTGCTAAACGACGGAATAAATTACAGCCGACACACTGAGTCAGCCGTGCTGCCTGAATGAAAGAATAGAACGATCAATAGCTCTCATTATCAATTAATCCATGCGTAATGTTTGATAAGACTCATTTGAAAGGATTTGCTTAAATACAGCCAATCAGAGGTGGATCATCTCTGTTTGTGTTGCAGCTGATTCTGTATAAAAAGGTAATATAGTGAATAATGTTATTAATTGATTCATTAAATTCAACCTTCTATTTGTTATGGCCAAAGTGCAGAAAAGCTTCAGCAAGCAGCTCCTCCTGCATCACTTTCAGCTTTGGTTAACCCATTTAAGCATAGATTTCATGCATATAATTATATTTTTCCCCATTTTGTCCTTTAAAATAGCATTTTAAAGGCTGTTATAGTTGCACAAATCTATTTATCCCATGTACAAAATTCCTTTTTTTGCGGGATTATTCTAGAGACTTCAATGATTAAATAGATCTATACATGTCAGGGTTGAAAATCATAATAATCTAAATAAAATGACTCTTTATTTGTCTTCTCCATGCAAGCCAATCCAAGCAGATGACGCCATATGAGAGTAATCACTTATTTTTTTTTGCTTAAAACGTAAAAAGTTGTCTACTAGAAAAAAAAGCTGTATGAGTAATAGTCATAGACTTAAAGGTTCATAGGGTCAATGGGTTAAAATGACGAATACATTTTTCTAATATCTACGACTCTTGGCAGCAAAACAAACCTGTTTAAATAACTCAAACAAAACCAAAAAGTCACTCATCCTCAATAAATGTGTTGTGCAACTAAAAAAATGGTTTCATTATTCTAATATTGACCAAAATAGTGTATTCCAGTAGCCCAAATTACTACAAATAGTAAAAGTAGTACAAATTTATTTGTACAGCGCAGAATCTACAACAACATCATAACATCTCCTGCCTTTAGACAAGGAAAAACGACCTAAAAAACCCTTTAACAGGGAAAAAAAGAGGAAGAAACATCAGGAAGAGTAATAACAGTCTGTATTAGGAGCTTCCTTTTTTATTAAATTGTATTTGCAGTATTCTAGACCAGGCTAAAGACTCATTTATACTTAAAATACTTAAAAAATTTGATTTTAACTATCCATCCATATCATTTTATTCCACTACTAACTCCAACTAAAATGTGACAACCTCCATATAAGACAATAAGACTCAATAATAAGAAAAACTATCATTCATACATATTTGCACACACCATCAGAAAGAGTTGACCCTTTCCCATTTACAGCTGAGTCACAATCAGCTGGAAATGAAAGTTCCAAAAAGGAAAAAAACACCAAGGCTGACGTGTTATTTTTAAACCATAGAGAGCCAAAGATAACATGTAGACAATTAGTGTTGTTGTTGAGGTGTTGAGCTGCGACGTGAAAATAAAATCTGCAATAAATAGATAAAAGACTGGCAGCTAAACAAGTTTACTAGCACAAAAGGCTGAAGTCGAGCTCTAATAAACTTGAAACCAGATTCTAATGACAGATAGACGTTAATCACTGATACATTTGTAGGTGGTGGAGTTATTCTCCATAAACAGCTGGAAGGAGGACGTGACAAACAGCAGACATTGAACCCGTGGTGCTGAGACACAGCTGGAACTCGTGACTGTGACACAGATTCACTGTGAAGCTGAGTCACTGTGAGGAACTGAAAACCAAAACCATCAACCCGGGAGTTTGGACCCGAAGAAACTCCGAGCAGCTGATGAGTCGTAAAACTCAGAACACTACATCCATTTAGTGGATACGGCCTAAGATTTATACTGTGGTATACACCATGTCATGTGTCATGTGACAGATGATGATGGTCTGATGTGGATTCTGTTGCTGTAGGATGAACTCCTGACTAACCAGGTCTAGATCATGGGGTTCTGCTTAGCTCTAGAGCTCTAGTCCTAGAAAAGACCCAGACATCAGGCTTCATCCATGCTGATATACAGACGGGGGTTAATTAACCAGAGAAACTTGGTTGGAGCAACTTTACACTTTATTTAAGTCCATTACTGCAGAAAAGCTGGATGTCTAAGTTGTTAACTAGTACTGGATTCATGAACATTGATATCTGTCTTTTTTGGGTCGTTGGGTAGTTAACTGATTATTTTTGTACCATTTACAGTGAATCCAGAAAGTATTCACAGCGCTTCACTTTATCCACATGTTGTTATGTTACAGCCTTATTCTGAAATGGATTCAATTCTAAATTCTACACACAACACCCCATAATGACAACATGAAACAAGTAGAATCCATTTCAGAATAAGGCTGTAACATAACAACATGTGGATAAAGTGAAGCGCTGTGAATAGAGTTAAAATTTCATGAATATTCTTTAATCCAAGTTGGCTCCAGCAATATGACGTCACAATATGCAAATTAGATGAGGGAATTTAATCCCTACATAAACTTTGGGTCGTCCTTAATATTTCTCTAATTTACAGAAAGTCTCTATCTCTTATCACTTTTAAGTTACAGCCTTTTGAAATTAAGTTTTAGGAAAAAAACCTCTGGCGTCTAAAGGGTTAAACCCTCTATTACATTTATTCTATTACAATTTTGTCATAATTTTGTCCCAGAATGCACTAGGATATTCTGGTTTGTCCTGGAGATTCAAAGGATTTTCATAATTCCATGTAAAAAGGAGTAAAAACAGGATTTCCTGCTCATATGATGAGATTATTGTTTCATCCTTCAAAGTAAAAGCCTTGATTTTTACATCTAAACAGTAAGACCACTTTATCCACATGTTGTTATGTTACAGCCTTATTCTGAAATGGATTCAATTCTAAATTCTACACACAACACCCCATAATGACAACATGAAACAAGTAGAATCCATTTCAGAATAAGGCTGTAACATAACAACATGTGGATAAAGTGAAGCGCTGTGAATACTTTCTGGATTCACTGTAAATGTCCCATATTCTACACTTTCCTGTGTTTTATTGTGAAATTTTTAACCAGATTTGAAGCAGCAAAGATCATCTCAGTATAGTTTTCCACTTCTTTTCTCCAGCTTCTTCCTCCTCCTCTTTAAATGGCTGTTGGTGGTGACTGTATAGTAGTGACATCACAACTTCACAGAAGTCATGACTGCTTGTTTTAAGGTTTCTGAATACAGGCTGTGTATGTTTCTCTGTGGATTGAGTGTTTTTTAAACATGGGACAGTATTAATACACTCAGTCAAATATATATAGGGCTCTAATTAATGTATTTACTGGAATTAAACTGATTAAATTTCAATAAAAATGTAAAAATGTGTGTTCTAAAACTTTTAAACTGTAGTGTAATTTGAACCATAGATGGTATATATCATGGTGTACCATAGCACATTATAAAATAATTTAAATTTAAACTTCAATCGAGTCCCGTTTCAACAAGGTGCACTTGAATGCACCATGAAGCTGCATTACCGTAATAACTATGTAAATGGGCACTACAGTTTTGAAAATTAGATAAAATCACAGCAAAACCAATCAAATACCAGAGGACCTCTGAACTACTTTAATAGGTTTGAATCCACTGTCAATCAGCTGTGGTCTAAAGACTGTTTATGTCATAAAAATACACTAAATGACGTTGTTTCCGAATGAGAAGTATGGAGGAATAACAGTATTTGTGGACTTTTATGAGCAAGTGACTCGTTATATGGATTTCAGTGAACAGGAAGAACCTCCTCCTCCTTCTGAGAGACACTGAAATAGGTCAAACTTAAACCAGACTCTCCATTTTCTATTATAGACATCAGTAACACAATGAACTACCATGATACCACCACTAATAATGACATCCTAGGAAAAAAAAACACTGCCAAATCCCTCTGAGACTGCTCTGCCAGTCATTGCGAGACGAGACCAGAACCAAAGACTGTTGAAACCGAGACCAAAACCACAAAAACAGTTGTCTCAACAACTACAAGTCTAACACACACACACTCACACACACATACATACACACTTCAGCGGTGTGTGTGTGTTACCTGGTGCAGCCTGGTTCATGTTGAGCTCACTGGTTATGAGAACCTCCAGGACCTGAACCAGAGGATCCAGACTGGACTCAGACCTGCACAGATACAAATTCCACATTTAACAACATCAGGCTTCACAAAGATAAGAGATCTGGATGAACTAGATGAAATATTGGAGAATCTTAAATAGCAGAAGCTAACGTTGCATTAGCTCAGGTAGCAGTGGTGGAATCTGTTTATTTAGTGCTTTTACTTTTAATTTATGGGTCTTTTTGTTCTGCAGAGGATAAATCTGCAGATAATCTGGCTCCTTTTTAGGGTTACACCACATGACACTTTTGACATTGTCCCGTGTGTGTGTGTGTGTGTGTGTGTGTGTGTGTGTGTGACTGACCCTGCAGTTTGTCTGAACAGCAGCGGGCTGAAGATCTCGGCCAGGTTTCGGGGGCTCAGCTGGATCCTGGAGCCGTGAAGGCAGAGTCGAGCCAGGTGTCGGACCACGCTGAGCAGCGTGAGGCCGTACTGGGCCGGACAGGTCGGGGAGCTGGCCACGTCCAGCAGCACCCGGGCACAGTCGTCCACGTCTCGCATTTCTGGAGATGGACACGGGACAGAAATATGGAAAAACTAATCTGGTAAACTATCAGGAGATTAAATGATAATAAAACATGATATTTACTGATCTGTTGACATGATAAATACCTGCAAGGAGCTATTAGATGCAATAACTTCCACATTCTTCTCTGTCATAACAGTTTACTATATTGCATTTATCATACTTAGCCTTAGCGAGTTAGCTCAGCAGTATCCCTGTTAAATTAACTTTATCTTAATTTTTAAAAAGCTGTAATAGAAAATCTATGTCAATCAATTGGACGTGAAAAGGGGGGCTTTTATTTTGAAGGACATGCAATTTATGAGGTCACATGACCAGAATATCCTGGGTTATCTATCTGGGTTAAGAACATTTTAAATTTAATTACATTTTTGGGGTTATAGTTATATTGTGTTGCCATAGCAACAATATGCAAATACTTCAAATTCCTAGTGTAAACAACCTAATAGAGTCCCACTGACTTACATAGCATTAAACTATCCTGAGACTATATTTTAATTCATATTTTTTCATATATATATTTAAAAAAACCAAATATTCAAAAACATTCTAACCCTAACCCATATATATGTAATATTTCATGCAATAGAGGTTTAATTCATGTTATATATATATATTTTTTCTAATATGCTAAATTTGATTTTATTTTGCCATATAGCAACAATATGCAAATACTTTAAATTCCTAGTGTAAACAACCTAATGGAGTCCCATTGACTTATATAGCATTAAACTATCCTGAGACTATGTTTTAAACTTATTATATTTAATACATCTATTATTTATGCCACTTTAAGTAATACAAATATTCCAAACATTTTCTACTGTGTTCTATTAATATTTAATGCACTAGAGAGTTAACTGGTGTTGATGTTTCCTATTTTCCACCAGGTCTTTGTCAGGCTGACCTTGCACAGTGTGGATCATGTCGGCCTGCAGCGAGGAGGGGAGGACGGGACCCGGGAGATCCTGCAGGAACCGGACCACCCCGTCACACAGGGACGAAACCTCCAGCTGCTCGAGGTCTGAAAAACAAACGCACCTCACGTTTAGATCTCTGCAGAGGATGAGATCGGCTGTTATCAGATTTTCTGTTATGTTTGAAGTGGGATCCTCACCGGTGTCGGCCAGCTGCCGGGTGTCCAGACCTCCTCCACTCAGACTACGATACACACCGGGATTATCCAGACCTGCAGCAACACAGGACCAAACATCTCACACAGCTGCTGGGGCATTAAACACTAAGCAGGAGGCTTAGGACGATTCTCCATGTGTAAAAATATCACAAATATCACTATTAAATGCATGCAACTAGTCATCTGTGCAGATATATTTAACCCTCCTGTTACGTTATGGGTCAAATTGACTCGTTTTAAAGATAAATAAAAGTGTTTTATTTTCCAGGATGAAACTTCCTCATTTTGCTGATACTGATCAGGTCATTTTGAGGTAAAAGCAGAAATGTCAGAACTAAATTTAAATGTAAAATATGTTGAGAGAAACCATCACCTGTTAGAGGTAATAGAACACCATTCTACTAAATACTGATAGAATAGTTAGATAATGAAATATTAGCAATGCTCGTTAGGATTATTTTTGCTGTTGCTGAGAAATAAACATAACAGGAAATGGGCCATTTATCAGCCTAAGGATTTCAGACTGTTGACCATGTTAAGCTGCAGAGTTTTATTCTAAGACGCGTTCACAGACCCTCAGGAAATCCCAGCACTATCACCTAATAAAACAGACAGACCACCAGAACCACTGCTATGTTGCCTATTGATTTTTATATTGATATATATTGTTTATTATAATGCTGTATATTTTCAAACAGGGAAGGAAAAACTGTCTTTGCACTTTATTTATAAGCAGGTTTGATTTACAACTGAACATTTAGCTTCAGTTTTATGAAAATATCTAAATCCAGCTCTGAAATCAGCATCTCTACATGTATTCCTGTTAGATTCTCAGTAAGTTTCAGTAGATTTTCAGTCATTTCCAATAAGTTTCAGTAAGTAAATTGTCAGTAATGTTCATTAAAAAGACTGGTCTGATAAAGACTGAGCTGAGGATTGTAGCTTTCAGTAATTTTTAGTAGATTCTCAGTACAAAAATGTTCCTTTTGCCCAAACATACACCTATAAAGTAGTAAAATCAGACAAACTCATCATTTTGCAGTCGTCTCTATTTTATTCATCTCATATAAATAGAATATTGTGAAAAGTTTGGGTTTTTTTATTATCTGGAAGACATAATCCTCAAAATTACACAAAATAAAGGCTTGAAATTTTACATTCTATGTGTAATGAATCTATATAATGAATGAATTTCACTTCCTGATAAAAAATATTGAACTTTTTCATGATATTCTAATTATTTGAGATGCAGCTGCATTGTGCATCACTATGAGAATACAGTGATTTATGAGGTGAATATACTGGAGTGTGTTTGGTACCTTTGGTCTCTATGGCCTCCATCAGTCGGCTGAGGAGTGGAGGGGCAGTGTCCGGAGGTCCGAACTGTTCTGGGAGGTCCGGCAACACGAAGCCTAACATACAAACACATGTTCAATATCACACGTTAAACAGCTTCATGTGTGAGCAGATCCATGTTAATACAATAACAGAGCAGCAGAAACAGGTCATTTTACTCAGAGTTCCCTATAATCCTGCAGCAATAGACTATAAAATGACAATATAAAAGAAAGAAATAGCCTATAATTATTTCTATTAATGATTAATATATATATATAATAAGAATAACAGGTCTATAGATTTAATAATGTGACTTTGTTCATTATAATCTGATAAACTAGACAAGAAAAGGTTGTTTTTTGTCCATCTG
Organism: Lepturacanthus savala; assembly: GCA_030544235.1. Taxonomy (NCBI): domain Eukaryota; kingdom Metazoa; phylum Chordata; class Actinopteri; order Scombriformes; family Trichiuridae; genus Lepturacanthus; species Lepturacanthus savala. Next base: position 2,122,960 of record CM060473.1, on the reverse strand, counting down.
CAATGAAGATAAAGGAGCTTTGCTGGTTACAGCGAAAAGAAATTCTTAATAAGAACAAGTGAAAACTGCAGGAAGCAGATTGAGGAGATAAACAGGTAGCTGCTGCAGACCAGCCACACACACACACACACACACACACACACACAACACAACACACACACTTCCTGTGTTCGCTGGTGGCAGCAGAAAAGAGCTGAGATCTGTTCAGTCAGCAACCTCAACCCTGACTAAACACCAGGTGTGTGTGTGTGTGTGTGTGTGTGTGTGTGTGTGTGTGTGTGTTCTAACACTTTAAGCTTTTACTGTAAACATGCTGCTTGAGGTTTTCCTATAATGTGTTTTCCATCTTGCGGGTAAAGTTCAGACTATCCATGAAGTACAAGGAAATGCCACTTATTGACATTAGTTGCTGCATGTGTGTGTGTGTGTGTGTGTGTGTGTTATTGTACATAACGCGCCCGCTGAGGAAGCAGCTGAAGGAAACTGAAGCATGTGAGTCACACCGAGCAGATTTCAGAGTTTATTCACAGCAAAATGGAAACATCAAGAAGACTGAAAAATAATAAAATAAATGAAACACACACACTTTGTTCTATTCAGACGTCAGAACCAAGTGTTTCCCACAATTCAACAACCCAGATGTTTGAAAAGGGCGACGACAGCGTCTTTTCTCATTTGTAAATCACAGGTTCACAGTATTAAAACAGCACTGAGGTGTCAATGACAGAGATTTCCCTCTCTGTGATTAACATTAACATCCTTCACATGTTAGTGATGAAAAACAACCTGGAACTTTTGTTTTGTGCGGTTTAATAAGGTTTAATGTGCACAAATATCTGCAAAGTCTAGTGAAAATGATGCAGGATGCTGCCAGGATCAATAAAAATCAACATCATCACCTTATTTAAATAATGGCCAATATAAACTTCTTAAAAAATGCAGAGAATATTTGGATATGAGACATTGAAGGTTGTGATGTCACTTATTTAATATCAAATAAAATGACTCTTCAGGTCAATTTCTGAGACGTGGGAAATGGAATTTCCTTCCTTTCTTTATATTTGGCTTCATATTTATTGAATTTGTCATATGAACAACACTTTATATTTAATATAATTCAAGTATAACTTGTGCTGGTTAAATTGTCCAAGTCAGGATAAAAAATGCATGACTATAAAATAAAATAGCCTATTATTAATTAATCCTATAGGGCAGGAAGAGTCCTTTAAAGTCAGGATTAGAGTGATTTTACCAGACGTGGCAGCATGTTCATGATGATTTAGACCATGTGTGTTAAACTCAATGTTTATTAACGATAATAATTTAACATCGCAGCAGTTTCCTGCTGAAATATCGTGTTATAGAATATTATAAAAAGACCCAGAATAAAAGTGACAGCATCAGTTTAAACCTCAGATCATCAGCCTGAGTTGATTCAACTCTTTCTAATCTTCCAATCATTTTTAAATCTGATTAATTAATTAGTTCCGACTCACCCTCAGACTCTGAGTCGGTCCTCATGGACGCAGCAGATGGCGGTCGGGGTGGGCGGGGCTTCGGAGTGGGCGGCGACATCCTCTTTCTGCCGACAAACTCCACGTACGTCCCGGGGAAGTCGCCTTTCTCCTGATGGCAAAAAAACGAGTTTAGAGACAGAAAAACATGAAAAAAAAGCTGATATTAGAGGTTTTAATGCTAGAAAACATCTGGATGATTCTGAAGAATTAACAGAAGGGGGTTGATATTCTTATTCTAATCTTGGTATTAAAATATTTAACTAAAATCATGTAAAATATCCTTAATATAAATAATAGAGAACAAAATCCACATAGTTAAAAGTAGATATGCAGCTTATATGAGGCACAAATTGAAATTGTGATATAGAAAGTTAAATTTGGTGGTAAAAACTAGGGATTCTCCTCAGGTTACAAAGGGGAAGGACATTTCCTGCAACTTTCCAGAAACTCTCCAAGGGAAGTTGAGCTGTGGAACATGGGAAATACTCATTTTAATAGTCATGTGCTTTGGGATTTCAGATTTATTCCTGTTAATTCCCATGGAAAGTTCCCAGCTTTAAAAATTCCTGGAATTTTGCAACCTGAGCTGCTCCCTAATAGTCGACTAAGTATGAGTCAACAAGAAGAATCTCTGGTTGTTTTCAGAGGATTAAAAAAGAAGAGAAAAAAAGCTTTTATTTTGAAATGACAGGTAGAGCTTTTCACAAACCAAAGTTTCCTTCCATAACTAAAAAAGTAGAAGGTTCATGAACATTAGCAGATAAACTTCAGGAAGAAGACAAGATAATATCATTAAAAGAGCATCAGTCAGAGTTCAAATGATGGAAAATAATATTCTCATTGTTCCACACAGACATTATGTTTTTACACAATGCTTCATGACCATTTCTCCCTAAATGTCTGGTGTTTGAAACATGATTTTTTTAACATGATCACGTGACTCCAGCTACAGAGCGAAGGACTCCATCAGCTTTTCATGCTGCTCTTTAATCTGTCAGTAACAGCCTCCGGCTCCAGAAACAGCTTTAGTCTCTAAGAGAAGCAGCACATCGTTGATATGGAACCACTTTAGTTTTAAGAAAAGAAGAAGAAGCTGCTGCTGCTGCAACGTCAGGTTTAACAGATGCTGCTACACATTTGTTCCAGCACTTTAAAGATACCACATGTGATGATGGTGTTGTATAACAGCTGGAATGCACCAATATTCTAGACAAATACCTCAACACAAAGCTTCATCCACTCTATAATATTTAAATATTCCAGCACTCTCTGCACTTTAATCACCTTTTGTAAATTTTTTATAATTATTTTCTAATATTCTCATATTGATAAATATGGGGAATAAGGATGGAAATTAGCATAATTTAGCATATTTACACATATATGTTCATTAATATGTTTTGTCCCTGTTAATGTCAAATAAAAATGTAATTTATTTAAAGTCAAACATCTTTTATTTTACACTAAATGCATCTAATATTCTGCCATATTTGTGTCTTTTATATTTAAATCAATCATTATTTTGTTAAGAAAAATGATAAAATAAATAAATATGCAGATTAAATTGGAATTAGATAATTTTCCCAAATCATTCATCCCTAATGTAGATAATGTAAATGTGCATAATAAAAAGGGAATTATTATTATTATAATTATTATTATAATAATGTAGATAATGTAAATGTGCATAATAAATAGGGGATTATTATTATTATTATATTATTATAATAATGTAGATAATGTAAATGTGCATAATAAAAAGGGGATTATTATTATAATTATTATTATAATAATGCAGATAATGTAAATGTGCATAATAAACAGGGGATTATTATTATAATTATATTATTATTATTATAATGCAGATAACGTAAATGTGCATAATAAATAGGGAATTATTAATATTATTGTATTATTATTATAATAATGCAGATAATGTAAATGTGCATAATAAACGGGGGATTATTATTATTATTATATTATTATTATAATAATGCAGATAATGTAAATGTGCATAATAAACAGGGGATTATTATTATTATAACTCTAATTATTTTATACCTGTGTGGTCTCGTTGAATCCCGGTAACCAGCCGATCTCTGACGGCCGTTCTTCGGCTCCGCTGCTGCAGCCGAGCGCCAGCAGCGCTCCTTTACTGACCAGCAGCATGTCTCCCACATGCAGGTCGATGTCCTCCTCCCTCTCCTTCTTGTAGTCGTACAGCGCTCTGTACTGAAAGCCCTCGGAGCTCATGGCGCGTACGTATGGCTTCACGATAACTTAACGAAAAACAAGAGCTCTGAGTAAAAAGTATAAAAATAGGATTTGAGTCTTTGCCTGAGAAGATCTATCGAGGGGAATCTAGTAAACGCGGCGTCTGCGGCTGTCTGTAAGTCTCCCCTGTCTCCATGTCTGCTAGCAGCGTCCTGTCATCCCTCCAGACTGAGCCTCAGCTCGATCACAGCATCCTCGCCATTCATGAACAGCAGGCGCAGCAGAGGCGGCGGCCACATCGGGTCCACCTGTAAAACAAGGAGAGGATAGTTTGATAGAGAAAACGCTGAAAATCACGACCGGATACATGCATTTATAGACTGGAAATGTAGTGATACTTACAGACAATTCTGTGTTTTTTCCATAAATAGTCACAATTTTATTTACCACCATGAGTTGTAAAATGAATAAAAAACACAGTGAGGAAAAAGTTAGAAATAATTATTTATATTTGGAATAATTTATTCCTTCATTTCCTTTCGTCAAAAGGTAGGTGAGTTATTTAGGTTCTCTAATCAGCTAAAATGTTGAAGAACAGAATTATATTATCATTCTAATCTTGGTATTCAAATATTTATCAAGTAAAATGAAGGAAAAGATCCTTCAATGTTTTTAAAACAAGTCCAGTGTCTCCACAATCATTCAACAGTAGACATGAAGCTTACATGAAAATTTAATAAGCTTTAACATCAAATTCCCTTTGTGTTTCCTTATATAGTAGTAGTAGTAGTAATATAGTATCAAAAAAAGGACATTTGGTGATAAAAACTAGTTGTAAAGGGGCAGAAAATATCCAGAAACCTTAAACTTTGGGAAGTTAAAGCTGTGGGATTTTGGAAATAATCACTCAATAATCACTATTTTCATCAATATTGAAATCGCAATTATTCAAGCGATTATTTTATTCTGTTTCCTGCTGTGCTAACATGTTAGCATCAAGGGTTTTCTAATCATCCATTAACCTTCTGATCAATGATCAAACACATTGATCCATTAGAACACTGGAGTGATAGTTTCTCTATACACCTATGTAGATATTGATGCAGCAAAAACCAGACATTTGCAGCTAGAATAGTCATTTACCACATTAGTGATGTGTGGCTCATTATAATCAAGACTGCAGAGGAAAAGAACTAAAACAAAATACAATATTTTCCCCTGATTTTGGTTTTTAAATGTATTTTTCTACCCTTATAATACCAAATACATTGAGCTTATAATAGTGATGTGGGTCAGTGGTGTAATTAAATCAATTAAACCTCTATTGCATAAAATATTACTTATATATAGTTTCATGCTATGTAAGTCAATGGGACTATTAGGTTGTATACACTAGGAATTCATCATATTTCATATTATTGTCATGTGGAAACAAATATATTTTAGCATATTAGAATAAAAGAACTATATTAAAATTAAATTAAATTAAATGTAAAGAAGGGTCCACATCACATTTTTGTCACTGACCCATGTACTTTTTGGGACAATATTTTAACTATATCGACATCATAATAGTAATAAACCTTAACTACATCACACATAATAAGAACTAAGAACATCAAACTCAGGATAATTACGTACTTTTAATTATATCAAGCTCATAATACCTGTGTAGTTTTACTTAAGAAGAATTTATCATGTAGTTATAAATGTTATAAATTAACCTTTAAATTAAAACAGACGCTATAAATGTGATTAAAAGGCAGACACGAAGCCAGGATCCCTCCAGGAAACAGGAAGCGACAATGCGTGCCAGTGTTAGCTTTAGCCTGTTAGCTTCAGCCGCTCCGACGCCTCACCTTTCTCCAAATGTTCACCAACAAAAGCCTCCAACGGAGCAAAGAGCGGACAACATCAGTCAGCGGCAGCTATACACGACGTCCAGAGCCTCTTTAAACGGAGATATTCACGTTTTTTATCGATTAGTTCCGAGATGAAGACGCTCGTAGTTCAGCTGTTCGGGGTTTTTTTAGCAGTCAGACGGAAGTCAAGTTAGCATCAGCGGTGGCTTAAGGCGTTTCCGGTCCGCCCTGTCAAAATAAAACAGTTTTATAATATTGAAATACAAAATAAATGAATTATGCGGGGTAAATAGTTGTTATTGTTCAGTTTTATGACTTCTACACTTCTAAAATACGCTTTTATTGTACATTATCTCGGTTAAAATACTGTTTATTAGCTTCTGCAGTCACTTTATTAAAACATGCATAAATATTTATCATACTGTGTTCATTTATTTAAACACCTCCACCTCAACCATAATGCATGACGCATACTATGTATGCTTATGTTATAATAACGGCGCAATGCAAACAAATTGACAAGTTCCGGTCGATTTCAGAATAAAACGCATAGACGAAAATGTGCTGTAACATTATCGCACGTTGTCAGCAGCGACTAAAATAATGTGCATTTCTAAAGGGACAATAATCGAAGAATTAAACTTAAATGCAAAGTGATAAAGCCACTGATTTACGAGAGCACAGCTGGGCAGTGACGTCACATCCGGTAACCTAGATTTTAAAGCAGTGTGCAGAGCTGTCAGGACAAGGCTGCATAGCAACAAAAGAGTGTGTGTGTGTGTGTGTGTGCTGGAGGGGGGTGGTGAACTGCATTCAGGCTGTCCTCATTCATTCAGCTCTTATACAAGCACCAGTTTTTGAAAGTGTGCTCTAATGTGTGTGTGGAGCAGGTTTTTTTTTCTGTTGTATCATGTGACTCCTGCTGCAGCTTTTCCAGAACAAACTGCACAGCTGGACATGCATGCATCACCACAAACACTTCATTTACAAACATGAAAATCTTTATTTACACCTGAGATAGATGAAACATACAAATATAAATAAATACACAACACCAATAAAATGCTCTGCTCAGTTCAGTGTGCAGATTTTCACCTGAGGATTGATTTCATGAAAGCTTTTTCATCGACTAGCTTCTTTATTTAATAACAATTGTATGTAGGATGAATTCATGATGCTAAAATGTTAATTTGTGCTAAAAAAAAGACATTAAAATCTGGACTGTGCTGGTTTTAGAGCCTCACACAGCCTGAAGGGTTTCTCCTAGGTAACTGATTATTAAAAGATAAAATGCTCACATTTGGAAGCTGAAGCTAAAAAAAAGAAGAAGAGCAACGCTGTAGCTTTGCTTTTGTTCACAGATTATTATCTGTGGTCTACATGCTGAAGATGTTTCCCAGCCTGTGAACAGAAAGGCTGATCCTCCCCGACAGCTGCAGCTCGTCCTTCAGGAAACGTCCCACTTGCTCGGAGAAGAGGACGTCGCAGAAAACCCAGATCTCCAGCCGCTCCCTCTGGATGTTGGCGTTACACGTGGGGAGTCTGGAGCTCTGCACCGACTGACTCAGAGATCGCCAAACCTGGAGGGAGGAGGACAAAACAGAAGAAAAGAAGCAGGAAAATAAATGAGAAGGAAGAAAACAAGAGACGCAGAAATCATCAACACCTGCTGCTAAAATACTAAAATATTAATCAGTGATAAATGTACAAGTAATAAGTGAAATTACATTTTCGACATTATCCCTAAATTGTCTTTTTTTTCATGTTATGGACTTTTTCTTATCTCATAATTAATCTCAAATTAATTAAAAAACTTCAAATCAAGTCATATTTTCTGGCACTGCAATGAGATAAATCAAGATAATTCTACTCAATATTGGACTAATTGTAGTAAATCCAAGTGTTATTTGCAGATTAAAAAATGTTTTATGTTTTCTGTGCTAAAGTCGCAATAATTTAAGTCGATTAATCAAGTAAAAATACTAAAATATCTCCAGTTTCAGTTTGTGAATTAATTAAACAAAAAGAGGAATTATTTCCATCTATAATAAATGTTCTATTCAATGATTAATGAAAATAAAAACTCCAGTTACTAGAGAGGAGAGATAAGAGAAACCCAGTAAAAGCTGCAGCTAGTTGTCTATTCAAGGAAGTTATATTTAAGAAGCAAATAATGTATATAACATGAAAAAAAAGACAAATGTGCATTTTCTGAATGTGAGAAACTCCAGAGCACAGCATAAAATGAACTGAAGGTGATTTACAGATTGAATGATTTATAATATATATATCATAATAATTATTTTTTCCATAATCAAACAGCCCCACCCTGACGTTTAATGCACCGACCTCCTCGATGTCTCTCTCTGCTCTACAGTTGTCTCGGCTGATCACCCATTTGGCTCTTTGTCGGAGGTTGAGTCTGTGGATAGAAACCGTGTGTTTAAACTGTCTGGACAGCGACTGAGAGCTCGGCAGCAGGACGTTTGTCTGCGTAAAGACGCTCCAGGACCGTTTGACCGGTGACTTGGTGACAGGGAAACCGTCTCTGTGTTTTTCAGGAGGTGATCTGCTGATCCCTCCATCAGGTTTATCACAGGGTGACGCTGGAAGAACGTTTTCTGAGCTGCAGACGACGTCCTCGGCCTCTGCATGTGGGCGACCGTGACGGTCGTCAGCTTTAGTTTTTAGCCGTTTAATTCCTGGTAGCGGCTCAGTTACGAGGATCTGCCCCGAGGTCTCGGTGATAACAGGGGCGGGTTTGGCCGGTCTGATGGCCGGGTGACGGTCGGCGGCGGCGGGGAACCAGGGCCTGAAGACCGGAGGAGGACGCCAGGAGAACGGCTCCAGAACCGTCTGGGTCCTCTCTAACAGAACACCGAGACCGTCAGCTGATCCAGGCCGATAGTGCAGAACCACATCCTCCATGCAGACAGGTGAAGATCAGGAGATCAACCACAGCATCCTCCTCCTCATCTTCATCCTCATGACGACGTCCTCACTGCAGTCGGACATGCAAAGGATGATGGGAAAAGGGTGGAAGGCAAAGAAGATTAGTCCAAGGCTGCATCTGAAACCTTAAAATCACTGCTACTAACCAGTAGCTGCTACTAGTTAACATCACTGCTACTAACCAGTAGCTACTACTAGTTAACATCACTGCTACTAACCAGTAGCTACTACTAGTTAACCTCACTGCTACTAACCAGTAGCTACTACTAGTTAACCTCACTGCTACTAACCAGTAGCTACTACTAGTTAACATTGCTGCTACTAACCAGTAGCTACTACTAGTTAACATCACTGCTACTAACCAGTAGCTGCTACTCCAACACCACAGTAGTAACTTCTATGTAGGTTAACCAGTAGAAGGTACAATTCTGACATACTACAGCAGCCATCTTGGCCGTCCTTAGAACATCTAGGTTTAAGATATACTGTTTAAAATAATAGAAAAACAGATGTTGGAACCACAGAACTGATCAATTATTTATGAAACCATTATTGAAACTGCAGTTATTTTTCTGTCATATGAATCCAATAAACCTCACACCTGAAGTGAGACAATTCATTTCTTGAAAATGTAAGATCATAATGTAACGTAATGTTGAAAGATATCACTTTTAATAACATAAGGACTGTGGATTTTTCCATCAGTCAACAGTTATTAGAGGATTATTAGTCAGTAGCAACAGGATCAATAAAACATTCTTACAGGTTAAGTTTGGCTCCTGATTGTTGTTTTAACATACACTTAAATAATTGTTAACTCGTCCTTTAATAAGATCTTGTCCCTTTTTATTCTCAAGTGAATTTTAGTTTATTTGAATGGAGGCAGTTCTTTTATATTTTCCTGTAAGTTACAAATTCCAATTGACTTGACTTCCTTTTCTTTCAAGTGTTGTTCAGAGATCATATTTAATATGGTCTGTCGTTTATACTTTATACTTTAGTTGATTGTTATAATCTATAAAACCAGACTCCACATAATGATTCACGTTCGTGTTTCTGTTCTAGTAACCTTTCATTTTATTAGCTTCAAATAAACTTCTTTTAAACGAAAATAAGTGAATAAATGTGAATGTCTCTTGTTGAGAAGACGAAGGAAGAAGAAGAAGAAGAAGAAGAAGAAGGAAGAAGAAGAAGGAAGAAGAAGAAGGCTTTTACAAGGACACATGATTGTTTTTTCCTGTTCTAAACAAACACGGTTTATCATTAGTTATCACAGAAACGCTAGTTGTTTTTAGCCTAATGTGCTAACGTTAGCCTAGCTCAGTCGCGATTAACCAACAAACTACAAAACACAACAAGTCACGAACACAACAGAAACATTCTGTACATAGACGACATTTAAATAAACTAAACTACTGCGGAATAATGTGAATATTAGAACAAATACAAACCTTTAATGTTCCTTCAGATGACCAGTCATCTGTCAAACAGCCATTAAGGAATTCTTCTCGCGCGCTTTCCGTGAAATCTCGCGAGATCTGCAACGATGTTTTGTCGTTTAACCCTTAATCCCATTTTATGGTTCATTTTTATGAGATTGTTTTATTATGAGATTGGTAAAAATGAATAAAACACCTTTGAAGTGCTATTTGTAATCTAAATGACAAAAAATACAACACTGTATAGTTTATTTTCATTAATAGGGCAACAAATCCTGGAAGATTCAACTCATAAAAGCCAAAATATCGAGAATATATAAATATTTTAATGTGGAAATATTTTCCCACTGCGAGATGAGTGATAATATTAAATTAATTTTTGCAATTTATTTTGTTTTAGGGTTAAAGGTCGAGTGAATATAGAAAAACAACGTTCCACTTGGAATTTTATCCCTAATCATACAATCTAGGTGCTTTAAAATGATTTTTAACACTTAAATTATGAAATGTACTCGTTATACAGAATGTGTTATAATATAGTATATTCTACTTTGCTTTTAATCACTAAATCATATAAATGTGGAGCCAATTTAAGATACCATGGGTAGATTAATACTAATAGTATTGCATTAAAATATTTGGCAATATATTAATATTTTTCAATAAATAAGACATTTAATAGAATATAGATAATAAAATGTTAAAGGAATTTTATGTAAAATATTACATCTTATCTGAAAAGTAACTTAAGCTTAAAGATAAATATAGTGAAATAAATGTAGTGTATTAATTTAAGTATATTCAGATTATTATTCTAGTGAAAGTACAGCAGCATTATAATTTATTATTATTTATTATCATTATTAAATGATTTATTCTGCTGGCAGGTTTGGAAGTGTAATGTTATTGAAGGGCATTTTAATTTTAGGAATAAATATGTGTAAGAACATTTTAATGTTGGGAATTCATTAATGTGGAGCTGATTTTAGATTTAGATCATATTATAAATTATTAGAATGAGAAAAATAACAAGAGTTAAAAGAAAATATTTGAGTAAAAGTACAAAACTTGAAGCATAAAGTAGTATTATATGTAAGGAAGCCGGAGAAAATGATTTAATTTAATAACACTAGAGTGAAACAGCTATATTTAACCTGAAAAAATATGCATTTCTCAGAATTCAAGACCAAAACTTGAAATTTGAGTTTCAATTTTAACTTTTTCCAAGAATAAGACATTTGAGCCATTATCAGCTCCATAAAACTAAAGAAATGACACTGAGGCAGCGCCGTAGTTTGTCAATAGGACATTTTATTTCATACGTCTGTTGTCTTTATTCAAATTACAGTAATATACTTGCTGAGATGACCACCGGCTGCTGGACAGCTAAAACTGACAGCTGTACTACTTGAAGCAAACTTTTTTTTTTTTTTCCTTTTTTTTTTGTCGACTTTTTTAAAATTATCTTGCAACAGAAAAAAGCACATATGCCATGAGATGTGTGGTGTGGTGGTGACGTCAGGTAGGTAGGGTTATAGTGCTGGTCTAAAAAAAAAAAAAATAATTAAAATAAAACAAAAAAAAAACAGAGAAAAACAAAAAAAAGAAGTAATTGCGCATTGTACATGTTGTAAAAGGATCAGAATATGGCACATTTGGTCCACGTTGGTAGTTTTATTATCTCGTTTTCAAACATGTAATAAACAAAAAAAAAAAAAGAAAGAAAACATCATAGTTGTACGTGTTGTTTTTCCCCAGAAGCACAGCATTAATGACAGCATATTGAAAACACGACTGTAGAGGGGGCCGCTCTTTAAGTTTCTCTCTTTTCTTTAAAATCTGGAGTTTATCAGCCAATCGTTTGTTTCTATTCTCCCGGTACAGTATTATTACTATTATTAATATCTTCTTTCCATCCAAAATGAGGGGGGTGGGGTGGAGGGGGTCGGGGAGGGGGTGGAGCTTCGTAGATGATTGACAGGGATGGCGTTGAACATTCACAGGAAGTAGTCGGGAGTGCGTCTGGTTACGTGGGGCTCACCGCGGCGAGGGGCGGGGTCAAACTGAAGGCTGAGGAGGCAGAAAAAGGTCGTTAGTGATCATCAAAAACATCTGGAAAACGTTTAAATGCAAAAACAACTGGATTTAATATGAAGCCTTTAAAGCAGGGGTGTTAAACATGTGGCACGGGGGCCAGAACCCGTTCACTAAAGGGTCTAATCGGGGACAAATGTTCCTATTTCTTCACAGAAATGTGAAGTCAGTGAGAATCTTTCACAGCTCGAGGGATAAAATATTCAGTTTGGTTTGTAAGGCAGGAGATAACGTCACTGTTTATCAAAGACTTAATGCATATAATTATATCAGTTGAGTCACTAACAATCATGTTATACATCTAATGCAGAAATCAGCATTTTAATGGATGTTTAATAGTTGCTGTTTGCACAAATCTGCCCATAAACATAAATCTATTATTCCATGTACATAATTATTTTTTGGGGGATTATTCTAGAGACTTGAATGATTAAATAGATATATACACATCATGTGACAGGAAGCATTTAGAGTCTTAATTTGTTTGTTTAAAAGGTAAAATGTCTACTATCATATCAGAAAAAAGCTGCACAAGTAATATTGCCATTTTAATTTTAAGTATATAATGACAGTAATAGACTTAAAGACTCATCGGCTTCAATGGGTTAATACAATTAGTTCAACACCAAGTAGAATTATCTTGAACTGGCAGATAATTTTGTTCTTTTCAATTTGTTTTCTTGCAATTATGAGATAAAAAATATAAGATAAAAATGCAAATTCAAGCAATTTAATCTTATTTTAAGGAACAAGACTAAACTGATGAGCCTCAATAAAAAATAAATAAGCAAAATTACCCTTCAATGGAAAATATAAAGATAATTCTACTCAATACAACAATACTAATTGTACCAAACAAGATATTTTCACTTGTTAAGATTGAATTTATTTCAATATAGAATAACTGGAGCATCATATTGTTGAAAGTTCACTTTACTACGGCATCAATAGTGTAATTATTTATAATGTATTTACATTAGGATAAATTTCTAGTTATTTTTATATGTTTATTGGTCCACTTTATATTAAATTGCACCATATGTGGCCCATGAACTAAACTGAGTTTGACATTCCTGTTTTAAATGACTGAATGAATGAATGAAACAAGAAATAACTCTGAAAGTTAATATCTGATTATGTTTTTTTGTCCACTCTTCAGCAGCAGTTGTGTTAGAGTCTGAGGCTACAGCAGACATCTGGTTTATAAACGTATTATAAAGCAGGAACAACGGTTCTACTGAAGCGTCGTGGACTTACAAAGAGTATTTGAGGGTGTCGTCCAGTTCCATGATGGCTGCCTGGTTTCCACAGCGGTAGCAGTAGTTCGGAGCACTAAAGATGGTCACCACGTTCTTGTCATGGCCCCAGTTGTAGCCCTGCATGAACAACAACACATTTCATTACAGACCAGCTATTGGCTCCATCTGAGAGGAGCCAGGACACGGGGAAAAAGCCAAGTACAACATGATGTTGCCATGGAGACGCCATTTTTTTTTTAGGAATTATCACTCCACTTGTGTCTGTGTGGGTGTTTATACACCAACTTAAAGATAAGCTCAAAAAGATCAGTTTCCATCTCATTTTTACTACTAGCGGACTGATTTTATCCACTGAAACATCCTCCAGGGCAGGACAGTATTAAAGGAAGAGTCAGTTATCAATTAATCTGTCTATTCATTTCTCAGGAAGTTCAAGATGACGTCAAATATCGTGTTTCAGTTTAGTCACAGAGGTTTAGAACAGATTCTTTCAGGTTTTTTTTTCAATTTTGGCGTCAATTTCAAAAGTGATGGAGACTTTCTGTAAATTAGAGAAATATTGAGTTTATGCAGGGATTAAATTTACCCATTTAATTTGCATATTATGACGTCATAGATCTGGATATATTTAAATGATGTGCTATATTACACAATACTGAATGTTCTGGTAAACTGTAAAACTGTAAATCATTACTAATGAATGGCAGAAACTAACTGAATGCATGTAAACTGGCTTTTTGCTGTAGCTTAGAGGTTTTATATTTACTAGATAAACACTCAGACTTCATGTAAGAGGCAGATATTTCTCTTTAGAACCCAGGTTCACAATAGAAGATCCAACATTTCACTGCTGGTAAACTTTTACCTGTTATATCTTAGCTTAGTTTGGCATAAAGACAATGATAAATAGCTCAAAAACTTAATGATAAACCCCTAAAACCATAAGCTGACATTTTACACAGCTTTTATTATATAAACTAAAGATGCACTCATGTTTATAAAAGAGTTAACTGGTTTAGTTTAATAGTTTTGAACATGTTAAAGCTAAATAAAACATCAAAAAATAAAGGAAAAAAAGGAAAATCTAATCATTTAACATCAAGTTACACATTCTAAAAGGAGTAGGAAGAAGTGTAGACTTCACCATCACTGGGTTTAGTCTCTATCAACTTGCTTCGACGTTTCAGAAGTTTTCAGTTCAAGGTGAAATCAGGGGTTTATTTACCTCCATGACCAGCTGATGGGCGCGGGACACCAGAGTGAGGCCGTTGGCGTGGTTGAAGGTTTCAGAGATGTCTTGTCCGAAGGTGTAGCCAGCACCTCGGGGAGAAATACCCCACCCACCACGGTCATCAGGGTCGGACCACAGCAGGTCACACATGGGGCCCTGACAGGAGGAAGGAGAGGTTACTCCAACGATTCTTTACGATTCCATGTGTTTTTGTCACTTATTTGACAGTTTTCCTCCTGTTTTTGAAGCATTGTGTGATATTTCTTTTGATATTTCATGTTTGTCACGATGAGAAAGTCCAAAAAAAGGTTTAAATTCAGTTTTAAGAAGCATTTACCAGGTCTATCAAAGTGTACATTCTAGGTTTGTTGGTTTCTTGTTATTTCAAGTCTAGTTATACAAAAATCCTGACTCTTTTAGGGTTACACCACATCACAGTTTTGTAACTGGTCCTTATACTAGTACTATACAGATTAAACAATACGTTTACACTTTAAAAACTATCATTCCTCCTGTTCATAATACCCACACACATTAAGATGCACACATGACTGTTTTAAGGCACTGGAAACTCATTTAGGTTTATTATTTTGGAGCAAATCACTACCAAATCTATGATATGAAGCCTCACTGTGATGTGGTGTAACCCTAAAAACTTGGTACCAGATAGTTTAACTCGCTTAAAAACACATGGTTTAAACTAGTTTTATATTCTAGGTGGATTAAATATTTACACCATTTGACATTTTGTGGAAAAAATCATGATTTTTGTTAAAAATAAAAAGACAAATGGACTTTTATATAATGATAATAATAAACCAACATGAACACAACCTACATTTATAGAGACCTAATGAATGACCCGAGTCTAAATGATGTCATGTAGTGATATATATTTATTGGAGCTGCACTCCCATCTCAAGTTGTCAGGGTTTATTTTAACATATAGTGTGTGTGTGAGTGTGTGTGTGTGTGTGTGTACCTCATGTGGGACTTCTTGCAGGCGGTCCAGAGCACGTATGTGATCCAGAGTGTCTATGGAGGGAGACAACCCTCCGTGGAGACAGAAGATCTGAAACACAATCATTCAGTTTTAGATAAATCTTTAATTAGAACTTGTTGTCCGGTTGCTATGACAACATTAAGAGCGGCGGCGGCGTCCTACCTGACCATCGACCAGCGCGGTGAGCGGCAGGTAGTCGAACAGGTCTGTGAAGTACTTCCAGACGTTGGCGTTGCCGTACTTCCTCAGGCACTCGTCGTAGAAGCCGTAGACCTGCGTGATCTGCCGAGACTCGTGGTTTCCTCGCAGGATGGTGATTCGCTCCTGGAAACGAACCTGGAAACACAAAATAAATATTAATAAAAAAAAAAAACAATTGGTAGTTTGGTTAACCCTCTATTGCATAGTGTTAAACAACAATTACTTTATCTTATTTTCTAAAGAGCTGTGATATAAAATCAACGTTTTTTACAGTGTGAAAAGGAGGCTTTTATTTTGAAAGGATATATAATAAAGAAGAGGCACCATTATCATTGTCTTGTTCTGTTTTATATCAGTTTTTCTTGCTTTAACAGCAGTGAGTGTTACACTATAAAGAGGGTTTGTGTTAACACACACCAGGGAACAATATTTCATTTAATGGAAATAAAAAAGGTTTTATAGAGAAACATGTTTGAACATTTATGTGACGCGTTTATGAGACGACAAATTCCAAATGGATGAGAACAAGCCCATAAAGCCTGATGGGTTTTATATATCAGCCAATTACAACAACAAATAACTCATAAATTATGGATATAAAAATAGAATAAACTTAAAATTCTTTCAATTGATTATTGAGCCTTTAAATGAACTTAACCAGATTAATTTGGTTCTGTTAATTCTGGTACTTTATTGAATTACTGTAACATATGTTCATTATATTCATTGTGTAATAAAACAGTAATTACATATTTATTAAAAGGATTTATTATTACACTTTTGGTATTTCCTAAGGACACTGATGTTCGTTTCTGTTTATTTGAGCGATTCATTTTCAGAGTAGCTGGAGGTTATTTATAGCATAATGGAGGCAGGTTTAGTCTTATCAGATTTGTCATGAACAATAAAATGTCAGCAGACTCGTAGCCTCAAACTCAACTATGTCCTATGTTCCTGGAGCTCAGTTCACTTGAGGTTTACTGAGAATCAACTCAACACGATCAGATATGGACAGTCAGCGCAGCATGGAAACTCAGACAGCAAAGCTATAAACGATTAAAAATATATCATATACAATTAATATATAACTCTTAAGACAATTGAATTATATCACCAGTATTAGAATGCACACAATTTAAAGGCTGCTGCTGCCTCCCTTCTTAATAACTGGATATCAAGTGATTTTTGGTTGGGGTTAAATCGACATACTGTGAATTCTTAAATAGTACGAAGAGCCTTTATTTACCTCAGTGGCTGATACATCAGAATTATAATAGAAGCCCCTGTTACCCAGTTTAACTCACTAAATTCTGTATAATGTCTGTTTCCAGTCTTGTCAGGTGTTCAACTTTGGATTTTACAGCAACAGACCTGCAGCATTCAGTTTATAGGTGGTGTTTTATGTGGAAAATAACCACCAGGAAGTGATGATGGTAGTTTATCAATCTGCAGTACAGCGACGAAGAATTCAGAGTATGACATCAATGTTAAAAATAGAAACAGCAGCAGAGTGGTGAGGATATAATGATGGAAACATTTATACTAAGGTAGCTATTGTTGTAGACTGCAGGTAATTTGCTGCCCTGAATGTGTTTTATAGTATTATTTGTGAAAGAGTAGGAACCAAAAAGGCTCCATGAGGTTTTGAAGCTGCACAGCTGCTACTGGTAAATTACTCACATGACTGAGTAGAATCCCTGCAGGATGTAATTAATCAGTCGTCACATAAAGGCCTCTGTTTGTTCTTGGTGGAAGAAAAGCCACGTTTAACATGTTCTTTAGACTGAAGTTAGATGGAGATATGAACAGTGAACCTGTCTCGTGTGTTCAAGTGAAATATTACAGCTGGTTATTTAACAGTGGGATCCTTTACTGACCTTTTTTTAAAGAGAAAATTAAAAAAACAGAAACTTGTTAAAATCCTAATATCATTTCTTCTCCTTTCATCATTAAAAACCCATCTCTGAATCTGGAAGTAGTGTTTATTTAGTCTTCGGTTCTGTGAGTTAAAAGTGAGGCTGAATAGTGACGTGTGATGCACGACATGCTGAGAGAGACGTGTTTGAAAAGGATAAAAAAAGTTTGCAAAAAAACAAAAAACGGAATCACAAGTCAAAGTCCTGTTTCTGTTGCCATGGAAACATGACGTTCCACCCAGTTACGCCCTGCTTTGTTCGGAACAAAGACGTGTTAATGTGAAACAAAAAGCTGAAAAATGAATAAAAAGTGATGGTTTTCACATCCGATCGCTGCTCAATTCAGTGACGTCATTCACAACCAGAGACTGATAATGTTGAACTCTGTGAAAATGATCATTTATTTCATTTTTACACTCTATGCTTCGCATTAACGCCTCATTTTTTTTCTACTCGGGTCCAACTGGAGTCATGTTTCCATGGCACCGATATGGACCGCGACTTCAACTGTGACGTGCTGCTGTTTCTGTGCAACTGGAGTGAATTTGCAGTTGTTTCGTTGGTTTTTAAGTCTTTGCTTCTGCTTCGTTTCTGTGATGCAGCGTTTTTTGTTGTATTCGCTTTGCATCATTTCTGTGTTTGCAGCACAAGACTGTGCCATTAATTGAATATTTAATTGTGATTCCAATTTGTGTGTCAAACGATCTCCAAACTCATAAGTTGAAGCAATATTTGACATTTTTCATTAAACATTCTCTACGTTGCATCACATGAAATCTGTTTAACATCACAAACAAAAGCAGAAAGTCACTCAGGCTGAATAAAAGCAGTGTGGAAGTGAAAAATATTAGCTTGAATAATCATGATATATAATCGTTTTATTATTTGCATCCCTAGTTTTCTCCTCCTTCACTATAAGTCTCTGTTTGTTCTCTGGAGGGTTCAGGTTTAACACTAATGTTAGGATATTGTACCTTTAGCGTGACGAGCAGCGTGACCGTCTCCACGGAGTAGTAGCCTCTGTCGACGTAGTCTCCCATGAACAGGTAGTTGGTGTCGGGAGACTTTCCTCCGATCTTAAACAGCTCCATCAGGTCGTGGAACTGACCGTGGACGTCGCCACACACCGTCACCGGGCATCGCACCTAGGGGTAACCACGGCAACAAGGCATCAATCACACACTCATTACATCTGGAGTTTTAATTTCCCCCCCTTTTTGAAATGTGATATAAACTCTAATGAATAAAGTCTGACCGTGTCATCATCAGTTATTATCATGTTTGTTTAATCTGTTTCTTTTTATGAGACCATGAAAGCTCTGATAAAAGCTAAATGGACCTTAAGCTGGAGAGTGGTGATTCATGCCTGAGCATTCGTGTTTAAAGTCATTATTTACAACAATAAACCTTATACTAGGGGGTAGGAAATTAACTAAAAAAACAAAATGATTCCCTCTAAACTGTAGTTTTGTTTAGGGGCCATAACCCAAAATGTCTGGGAATGTATAATAATTAAGTTTATTTCTATAGGACTAATAAAAATCAGGTGCTTTACATGAGCAGATAATACATGATCTTTGGATAATAAAGTTTAACATGTGCTGAATAAACAAATTATAAAAAGGAACTTTGTCCGAGTAACAGGGAACAACCAGTGAGATAAACAGCAGTTTCCTCAAATGATTTTTCCATTTCCTCATTAGAAACAAGGTTCTCTGAAACAGTTTTAAAAACAGGATGTTTCATGGTAAAATAAAAAAAGATCAGACAGTAAATCACTAACTTGAAAGAGTAGAAAAGTGTTTTGAATATTTAACCATTATCACCATTATGCTGAGATGTGCTTTATAAATAAAATAAACTTATTAATTTGGGTTTCAGCTCATCTTCACCTGCAACTTTTCATTTTCTGCACAGATTTCAACATTTTACTCAGCACTTCCTTTTCTGCTGCAGTGTAGAAACCTGCATCTTAATATTTCACCACTTCAGTATGAACAGCCTTTTCCTGCTTCTTGTGGAGTTCTTGTGGAGAGAGAAAAAATTTTGCTATGACGACACTGGGAAAAAAGGTGATGTTGATCAGACTATCGTGGGAACACTCACCTCCTGGACGTTGGACTCCTTCGTCAGAATCTCCTTGGCCTGGAGAGGAGAGAAAAAAAGGTTTAATATTCTTTAGTGACTTTCAGGGGATAAAGAACTTCCATGCAGCAAACTGCAGAGTCTGGAGTGATCATGTGAGCAGACAGAAGTTTAAATAAAACTCTTCAGGCAGACACACAAAGAGTAACTCCTGTCATCCATGTTTAGCCTCCATGACTCCAGGCCGGTGGGCTATTTGGAGGCTGTGTGAGCTCACAGGACGCTGCAGCGTCAAGAATCACTTCTTTGTGTGTTTCTGTTCACTGATTAATGGATTTCAGCTTTTTTTAAAAACATTTCTTGTGCTCTGGGCTGAAAAAAGACCCAAACTTCTGCCAGACAATAGAAACCTCACTTGATTTCAATGAGAACAAGGCAGATCAGTGTCAGAAACTCATTACATACAGTACTAAATAAATAAAACAACTCAGCATATTCAAGTTTTTTTTGAGGCTGAGGTTTTGCTCCTGGAAAGTCAAATTTAACACTAATTCAATACAAAAAAGATATTTTTAATTAAAAAAAGACTAATTCTTTGCCCAGAAGCTGATATTAGATTCTGGGCGTCCAGATTTAATTGGAATTGATTTAGTTGTCCATGATTCAACCAGGTTTTTTCTTCTAGATTGAAATGTGGAGCAGTAACTAATAGGTTTTGCCTATAAAATATCTAAAAATAGAAATAAATCCTTATATTTGTCCAACAAAACAGAGTGGCAGACTTTAGATTTATCAGAATAAATGTCCTTTAATATAATAATATAAGCTCTGCTGTGGGTCAGAACTTCACTTTACCCGTTTAGTTCACTCTACAATAGTGTTGGATATAAAACTTTATGGTGAAGCAGAAAACTACACGTCTGCTGCAAATCTCAGTCTTTTTAAGAAAAAAAGAAAAAGGTAAAAGTTTTCTGGCAGCATCTAGTGGTGAAGCTGCAGACTGCAGCAACTAAAGCCTCTAAACCTGCAGGAGAAACGACGGAGGCTGTGAAAAATATAATAAAAGTGCATCGAGAGTCATTGTTTGTTTTTTCTGTAACTGTAGAAACATGGTAGACTTCACCCACTTCCTATAACAATACTAATATATTCTTGTTGAATTAAAATGATTGAAAGGCAGCACATCAATGATCATGTGCAGCCTTGGAAAAATGGTAATTTGGGATATTTATGATTTATGTGGATCAATTTAACATCATTGTTCAAGTAGTTGACTGACACTGACTTTTTTATTTTATCCTAAAATCGTCTTGGATGATTTTTTCATGTCGTTAACTCTAATGTGACGCAGACTCATTTTAAATTACACAATCCATGATAGGCTATTTAATCCATGTTGGCCACAACCGTCCAACAACAACGAGCCATTTTAGGAAGTGGGCAGCAGGTCAACTCTATATTAGTGCACGTTTATTTTGACAGGTGGTCGACAAAATAAACCATTTTCAGGCATCACTGAGCTCTGCTGACTAGTCCTGTGTGATTATAAATCACTATAACGATATATAATAAAAAGGTATGTTTTCAGCTATTCTCTAAAAAGGTCTGACAAATATTTATTTGCTTATTTTTCTCTAACTTTAACATTTAAATAAACTAATGCATCAAATGTCATCATTACATCACAGCCATTGTTCTGTTAATGCACTTTGACCTTTGAAAACAATAGGAGAAATGGCAGATCTTCATCATCCTAGCACTTGACTTATTCCTACAATGAAATCTGCATTTATTCACACGTCTAATGCTCTTGAAATGCTTATATGAGCAGTTTTTACTTCACACATCACACTGAAAGCTGCTGATAGCATCAATACCACCAACCATGAACACAAGGAAGCCACAACAAAGTGTTTTTTACACAGAACAACCACAGCACAGGGAACCAGTCCGTTTAATGAGCGTCTCCTCTGAGTGGCTGTGAAGCGGTTGTGACATCACAACAGTCCAGAGGGCTTGTTTTAATACCGACTGTGTGCACTGAGCATTTTGAATCATGGGGCACCTGGTCCTTATTATCAAAGATGGGACCTTTAAACTTTTAACCACAGGCTGAAGCTTTAAAACGCCCTTTTTGTGTTGACAGCGGTTAAAATGTGATGAAACAGGAGCCAACAAAGCTGCAGCATACAGACGGCGGTCCACGGAAGTAAATATCAGGTGATTAGAAGGTGAAGTCATCCAACCACATTGTCGTACTAATAGGAGTTCAGGAACCCAACAGCTATCAGGATAATATTGTTTACCAAGATATTTTTACCTATGATTATAATAGCATGAAAATTTGATGCCGGTATTTGGCAGCGCATCAGATTTTGTGACCTGCTGCTGGTTTGGTTAGGATGGAGTGAGGTGATTAGGGTAAAAATATCAGGGCAGGTCACAGAATCTGACAGGACGCCAACACCGGCACATCCATAGCTTTTAACCATTGTTGGTTGGAGCATCACTGATCAGCTGTTTCTTTAATTGATGATTTGAAGGTTTTCTTTTGTTCATTAAAGCCACTAAGAGCTACTGGTGGATAAAGTACTCAGATCTTTAAGTAGAAGTAGAACTATGGTTTAACAATACTCAAGCATAAATATTAGCAGGAGAATGTGCTCAATTAAAAGCAAAAGTATTGATTATGCAGACTTAGATTATACTACTTTAAACATTGAAGAGTATTTTATAGTTATGTTAACTGATGTGGAGCCAATTTTTGACAGCTTAGGTAGATTAATACTAAAAGTACTGCATCATATAACAGATTGTGTTTAATAGAATGTAGATAACAGAATAAAATATATTATTTTACTTTCACCTGAAACTATACACGTCAGATGTAGTAGAGTCGAAGGTTCCTCTGATAAACTGTACTTAAGTAAAATACTTGGTAAATCAGGGTTGCTGTCTAGCTTTGGAAATCAAATGTAATGCTTTTTATTACCTCAATCGAAGGATTTAATACCCTTTTCACAGCAAAAGACAAGTCAGACAAATCTTTGAAACTGATTTTACAATTTCTAGGGATATTTTTGTCTATAAAACATTAAAAATATTTAAATTATTGGCAAATACCATTAACTGTGTCCACTGCTGCACTTTACATTAAGTGACTGTGCTATGTGTGTCATGAAAACAGGCATCATCTCAAAATCTAAGACAAACTGAAATTTTAAACAAAGATGTTTCAAGACATTTATAAAGAAGTAAATCCTCTAAAACATTCAGAACATATTCTGTCCATTCTGCTGCTTCTGAGAAATATCATCCAGACTATGGTGATAAAACGTGTTTTGACAACATTTACGGGTTGATGATGCAGAGAAGCTACAGAACCGGTTGAGACTCGAGAGCAAAGACTGATAAAAAAGCCTATTCCTGCATTTATATAATAATTTTTCATGTGCAATAACCTTCCCTAATCACTCGTATCCATCTTGTACACATGGTACATCTATTTAATATTATAATATGTTCTGTTTATTTATATATATAGTCTGTGTGCAGTCTTTTCTTTTATTGCATGTCACTTGTTCTCTCTTTACTGTTGTTGCAAATGCAATTTCCCCACTGGGACAAATAAAAGATTATCTTATCTTCTCCATCAGTGCAATAGTCCTGAAGTGACGTCAGAACGGGAGGCTGTTCAAGTTAATTTCATGTTTTTAAAAGTCCATTTGTCTGATAATTTAATTAACAAAAATCATGATTGTGTGCTTTTTTTTTACTAGAAATGTCAAATGGTGTTAAAAAGGATGATGCATTTTAAATATATAATCCACCTAGAATATAACACTTGGTGATAGCATGTGATATTAATTTTTAATGTTACACCATGTGACATTGACGTGTGTGTATCGACATACACACACACTCCAACTTAGGTTCAAGATTTGCTATAAGATGATCTTTACATGGCAAAACAACAAATCTGTTTAACATCTCAAACAAAAGCACAGTCACTCATGCTGAATTAATGTAATGTGTAAAATAATCATTTTGAATATTCGTAATTTCAATATTGACCAAATAATTGAGCAGTCCTACCAGTCATCTTCTCAAAAGCCAAGCCAAACCTAATTTAAATATAAGATGCGTCGAGACATTTTAAGACCTTTAATTCTGAAAATCTAAAAGACACCTGGTAAATGTAATTAGTTTAATTTTCACCAATCCTCTAAAACATTCAGAACATATTCTGTCCTTTCTGCTGCTTCTGAGAAATATCATTCACACTGATGATAAAACGTGTTTTGTCAATATTTTAAGGGTTGATGATGCAGAGAAGCTACAGAACCGGTTCTTCTCCATTAGTCCAACAGGCCTGAAGTGACGTCACAACAAGGGACTTTATGCAATAAAGAGGTTTAATCGATAGACTGGTTTGATAGCTTGGGTAGATAAGAGAATAAAGTTTATTTTCCTTTCACCTGAAAGAAACTATACCTGTCAGATGCAGAGTAGAAGGTTCCTCCTAAAAGTAGTGAGGTGGAAGTATAAAGTAGCATCACATTGAATGTGAAAGTTAAATAAAAGTAACTCAAAACTGTACTGAAGTAAAATATTTAGTAAATCAGGGTTGCTGTCTAGCTTTAGAAATTAAATGTAATGCTTTTTAATACCTCAATCTAAGGATTTAATATCTTTTTCACAGCAAAACCTTTGAAATCACAATTTCTAGGGATATTTTTGTGTCTATAAAGCATTCATATGTGAAGATCAAAATATTTAAATTAATATCAAATGCAATCAACTGTGTCCGCTGTTGCACTTTACATTAAGTCACTTTTCTATATTTGTCATGAAACATGAGGCATCATCTCAAAATCTAAGCCAAACCGTAATTTAATAAGGCGTTTTGAGACATTTTAAGACGTTTATTTCTTACTGATGTGACGTCACAACGGGGGAATTGACAGGTTTTATGCAATAAAGAGGTTAAATCGATAAAGACTGGGCGCGGTGCAAAAAATCACGACAGTGAACAATTAATCATTGGCATTAATGCTTCCAACACTAAAATAATAAAAAAAACTCCATTAATTAAAGTCTAATCAGTCCAGTTTTATGCGTTTAATTGAGCTCTGTTTGTAAGTAAAATAGGCTCCGACTACTTGCTGAAAATGATGTAAAAAGATGCGATAGAAAGGCCCGAGGCGACCTGAGACGACGACTATCACACAACCAGCCCGTTTTAATTGCTTTTTAAATCATCTGACGACGCTTAAAAGAAGATATACATACTTGTGATATTTTAAAATAAAATATTTAACTTCTACAGAGCCGTGAGGTCGAAGTCGGGGTGGAAAATAGCCACCTAGCCGCTACTAAAATCCAGGAATTAGTCGGAGCCGCTTTCGCAATCTAGGCCCCGTTTAAAGCGAGGCGGATGGACTCGGAATAAATTAACTCACCTTCTCACAGAGTGTCCGGACTTGGTTTTCCGATAGCTGCTTACACTCGTTTAGCTGCTCGATCCATTGGTCTAATTCTTTAGTGAAAGATTTGTCTTCCATGACAGCTTTGCTAGCTGTGTTAGCTACCTGTAAAAAAAAAAAAAAAAACTAGCCGAGTTAGCCTTTAGCTTCCGAGTATTGTTAACCCCGCCAAACCGGCTACAAAATCAACGATAACGCCTGGAAATTAACGAGCCTCTCGGTCAACTTCTATCATGATAAATCGCCGATGTTGAGTTACAGAGGGAAAAGTCGGTGGATATCGCCCGGGGGAAGTCAGGAGGGTCGAAGAGTCCTCCGATGCGGCAGAAAGCGGCGGCGTCGCAGCGGCTAGCCGATGTGCTAAAAGAGTTAGCCACAATAACATCCGGGCATTTCAGCAGCGCCGCGGCTGCGTAACAGCGACGCTGTGTGGACAGAATGTGAACTGCAGTGTAGAAGCTGCTGCTAATTTAACCCCTTAATGCTGGGGTCGCAAAAAAATTAAAGCCTTATAGAAACTTTATATGAACGCAACATAGGCTAACTAAAGCTGTAAAATAAACGTGGAGTGAAAAGTACAGTCTTTACCTCTGAAATGTAGTAGAGTGAAATAGACTATAACATCAGATAAAAATACTCAAGTAAAGTACAAATAAATTACGAAAGTAAAAAATGTTCTTCAGTATAGTGCTTGAGTATATGTACTTTGTTATTATCCATCACTTGGTATTAGTATTTTTACTGAAATAAAGGATATTATACGTTATGAACGACTGTATAAAACTCTCCAGTGGTTGGTTTGAAATTAACTCCTAATCGCGCCGACCGAGCGGTGCAAATCCCCTTTCAAGTGTTTCTTTAAAGCCGACCGGCGCACTAAGTATAAAGAATCAAGCGCCCCTAGCTAGTCGGTGGACTGCAAATATTTTTTTTCTAGGATGATTCTGGATTGACCCGCCCTACGACGCCTCTGATTGGTTTAGCCTGTATTCTTACCCAATCTTAACCAATCTCACTCTTCCTGCCTAAATCTGACCAATCCAACCAATGAAGGCAACGAGCAGTACCCAATCAGAGGTGGCGTAGGGCGGGACATACCGGAATCATCCTAGGAAAAAAGAAATTGCGTAGCGGCCATATGGCTGCGCGTTTTACGGCACAAATCAAACCGTGTCGTGTTGGTTTATTTGAGAACTAAGAGTCTTATTTCTGCATTTAGACGAACAACACAACAGAAAACACCAACAATGGCGCATCTGAGTCAAAACCCCGCCGATAAAGAGAGGTGAGTTCACGTACAGGTTAGCACGTTGAAGCTAAAGCTAACTAGCACTTCACGTACTCGTCGGAATAATTTGTTTTTCGGCGAATATAACGTGCTTAATAATGATTAGCAACGCAATTCTGTAGATTTTTCAGAAACTATCTTATATTCGGCGAACATTTTATTTCGGTTTTATTTCATATGATGCCAGGTTATTTGTTTTTAATGTAATAACGCAATGTTTTAAAATGCGGAGTTTTTTACATGAAGTTTGGCCTGTCAGTCATTCCGTAGGACAGAGCAGCCCCAAGCATGACGTGTAAAAGTCCTTCTTAATGTTTATGGATTCAACATAAAATAAGGATTTTAAAAAATTAAAAAAGACAAATATACTATACATAAAACAGAAAAAACTAGCAAAGAAAAACAAAAAAACAAACCATAAAAAACAACTCAACAATATGTAGAAATAAAACGAAAATAAATAGTATTACGAAGAAAATACATTTGTGAAATAGTAGAATAAGTTGTTAAATTACTGATCTTAGTGTCAGGTTTTATATCACAAAAAACTGTCATTTTTAACAGAGGTGCCTACTTATTATTATGTATAATATTATTTCTGTGTACAGGATTGTAAATGTGGATTTGGAGACTAATACACACATAAATAAGCAAAACTCTTTAAAGGTTTAATTGACCAA
Source organism: Lepturacanthus savala (assembly GCA_030544235.1). NCBI lineage: Eukaryota > Metazoa > Chordata > Actinopteri > Scombriformes > Trichiuridae > Lepturacanthus > Lepturacanthus savala. The sequence goes on along the minus strand of CM060473.1, from coordinate 2,095,733 downwards.
AACAATGATAAATGATATTATTAAGGTAATAAATCATAAATAATAAAAAAAAGACAAGTAGATTATAATAAAACCATACAATATTAATTGCTTATAATAAGTAAATGAGTTATATTATGTTATAACCATAAGATTATAATATTATTACTGTACATGAAAGCTTGAATAAACAGACTTTTACTGTGCCTACAAAAATAGCTAAAAAAAAAAAAAGTATTAGAGCCAAACCACAGATTATACATAGATAATACTGACATTTTAGAGTTATGTTGTACTATATTCATGAGCTGCTTCTGGCTGTTATCAGTCTGGATTTTTTTTTGTTATTTTCAGTAAGAAAAGTCCTTAAGTTCAGCTCTAGGATACAGACAATCTGTTTCACATGAGTTCTTTTGATAAACAACACTAATAGTCACAGCTCTGAATGTTGCAGTGATTAAATCTGTGATGTGTTTCAGGTTTATCTGCCTCTATCCGGTCTACATCAACAGTAAGAAGACGCTGGCTGAAGGACGGAGGATCCCTTCAGAGAAGGTGATGTTTTATACCCAATAACAAAATCTGTCAGGTTCTGCATTCAGCAGCTTCTTGTTTGCAGAGAATCTTTTAAACATCTCTCTGCTGATGGTCTGTCACGATGCAAAAGAATGATTTAGAGCTTGATTAATCTGCTAAGTAATACGATTGATAATGATGAAAGCCAAGTCATAGGACTTAAATACAATTCTTTTATCTAGATAGGAAGAAAAAAGGAGGTAAAACTAAAACGGTAACCCTAACATCCTAAACCATTAGTTTTAGGAAATGTTCTTCATTTGAGATGTTACATGTTAACCTACACTTTTAAACTTATGAATATTGGACAGAGTAAATTAAACTAATCCTACCTCGGATTTTTCTTCTACACCTTTGAAACGCCACAAAAGTTTGAAAAATGACTCTAAAAACTTTCTGGAGCTCAAGTAGACGTCATGAGACGACCCAACAATCCAAAACTCTAAATATATTCAGTTTACTGTCACATAAAAAACAAGGCTGACTAAACTGATTAATGGATTATCTTCCTGCTGGTGAGTTTTAACGTGCCGTGTCTTCAGGCTGTGGAGAATCCGTCCTGCGCTGAGATCAGAGACGTCCTGACGGCTGCAGGAATGAACGTCTACGTGGAGGTGACCAGCAGCATGTTTGTTAAAAAATACAGTGATTTTATCGGGTTCTCAAACATTTACAGATGTACTTATATTCAAATCTGCATTCCTGGTAAAACACAAGAATCAAACAGACATGCAAAAGACTAGAATAAAATAATACTAACAATATATAAATGATAAAACAGAGACAAACTTTTCTATATTTTTATTCTTAAAGTAATGAGTTGCAAGAATTTGTTGATTAAATAATTAGATGTCATCTATTTTGAGACAAATTTACTGATTGAAGCTTCTCAAAAGTGAATATAGCTCTGGGAAAAAGTAAGAGACCACTGTGTTTTATTCTGAAATCATCATCTCTACATGTATTCCAGCCATTTCTGTTGAATTCCAACACCTCATTCTGCTTAAAGAGGAACCAGGATGGAATAAAGTCACCAAGAACAATGTAAAGACTGTGGAGAGCATGAAAACTAGCATTAAAAATAAGATTTAGATGAATTTGATCTTGTTTCTTTTCATTTGGTCTGAAGACATTGGATATTTTTTGTTATTTTGATCATTCTTTATTTTCTGCAAATGAATAAATGATCTTAATATATTTATTTGGAATTTGGGATAAATGTCAGTAGTTTATAGACTCAAACTAAAATGTTCCTTTTGCCCGAAACACAAACCTATAAGTAGTAAAATCAGAAGAACTGGTCATTTTGCAGCGGTCTCTTATTTTTTCCAGAGTTGTATGTTATGTTCTTTTAAACTTTATAATTTCAGCAGGATCAGAATCATGTCATTAAGATGTCAGTAAATATCACACACCCTTCATATACTGACATCGTGTGTTTGTGTTTTTCAGAATAAAACACATCCCCGGGAGTGGAACAGAGAGTTCAGAGGTCGGGTCAGAGTTCAGTTGAAGGAGGCCGATGGCAACATCTGTCAAGAGAAGTTCAGCTCCCGTACGTCCTCCTTCAAAACCCTAACAAGGTTATTAAAGTCCATGTAACAGCATTTAGTCGACATTAACTATTTTATTATTCCTCCAGGTAAAGAAGTGATGTTTTACGTAGCAGAGATGATCCCTAAACTAAAGACTCGGACCCAGAAGAGCGGAGGAGGAGACACCAGCTCTCAGCAGGGAGAAGGAGGCAAGAAGAGCAAGAAGAAGAAGAAATAGACCAAGAAGAGACGACCTGTTTTTATTTTCATTTATTTTTAAATAACCTCCTTGTTTAGGGTGAAATTGATTGTTGAGCTCAAACCCTGAACTGACACTCAAACCTTTTTTTAAAGGGTTTATTGATGATTTAAGGTGAAGTCAGATTCTCCATCATGTTTGTTGAACTCATTTCTGGTTTGTTTCAGTAGAAGAGGAGAATGTTTGAAGTTATGGACGAAGCTGATCATCTTTGTGTTTCACATTTTGTCAATTTCACTGTTGGATGAAAAAATAAAAGGAAAAAAAGAGCAAATATTTCTTCTTTTTTTGTCTGTTTAACCTCATAGATCAGTGTTTCCCTGCTATTTTATATATTATCTAGTTTTATTATCTTTGATTTAAAATTGACATCCTGTTTAAATGTGTTATGTTAAATGATTGTCCCTGACTAATATTTTTATTTACTATTTTTAATGTGCTGTGCTTTAAATAGGAAATACATGTTCATTTATTATAGAAAAATAATATAGGAAAAGAAAATGGGTCAAAAAAGTTTGATTAATCATCCTTTATGATTTCCATTGACCCGTATATCATTATTGATATAAAATATAAAAAAATACATATATATGATAAATATTACTTGAATAGAATGAATGTAATATTGAGATAAAACCAATGTTCTGTGCAATTTTTTCCAATAAAGGACTTAAAGACTGAAATCACATCACAAACAATAGTTAAAATATGTAAATAAATAAATACATTAAAACATAAATGATATGTAAATAAATACTTTACAAAATAACCATATAAAATATGTTAAATACAAATATTAAATACTTAAATATACATTCCGTATTCTTTAGTTAGTCTATGAACTCTCCACTGACACCTTGTGGCTAAAAGTTGTCTAAAAGTAACTTTTCCTTTGTATTTTAATTTATATAATTCATTCATGTATTTATTTTCCTAGTTAATTTTATTCATGTTAATTATTTTATTTGTCTATTAGGTGCCGTGTGCTTTTATATAAACCAATGAAATGATTCAATGATGCCTTTTATTTATTAATAATTGTTCAATAAAATTTAATTAGTAATAATATAAAACAATCTTTTGTAAAAGCTGAATATTTCATGTGATGTAGATGTTTATATCCAATATCTGTACATATGTATTGATATATGTTTATATCCAATACATTTACTAAAGCTGTATAATACTAATAAATCTGTTTATGGCCTCTGATCAATATATTCACTCATAAACTTTAGAATAATCACTTTCTGACATTTGTCTACAACACAACTGCAGTTATTAACTTTCAAAGATATTGAGAAATAAACAAAAAGAAAACTTAAAGAACGTCAGAAATCTTATTTTATTGGTTTATAATTAAGACAGTTTCTTGACTAAATCATCTCAGAGATATTTCAGTTTAAATCTAATTTCACTTATGAAACACAGACATGAATTTGATTAAAACTGGTCTGATCACAGCTGGAGGTGATGAGTCTGTGAAAAATAAAGTTTTAAAACCTTAATGTTGAACTTTAGGCTTCATCAGCTGCTTTGTCTTCACCTGCAGAGAAAAGAACAAGACGAGAGAGTTGGGATCTAATATTCACATCCTCCTATAATTATTAAGTCACTCTAGCAACAAACACTGCAGAATCTATAAATACAACCTGATTGTGGACAAATACAAAGGTTTCTGACTTCATCTTAAGGACAGATAATCAATAGATAATCACAGAAAAGCAGAGTATGTCCTCTTTAACAAAATATAAACTTTTTGTATTGGATTTTGTTGTCAGACATTAAAATAAGACTGTTAAACTGTGTTTTATTACCTTAGATTAAGCTGTTTTTACACCTACATGAAACCACATTACACAACTAGTTCAGAACAATGTCTGTACAGTGTTTACAGTGTGTGTCTATATGTTTAAAGGGGGTGAGGTTTACTGTAGTTTACTGTAGTTTATCCGTCTACATGTTTCCTTTTGTGAAGCACTTTGTGTTGTGTTTTTAAATGTATGAAAAGTTCTATATAAATAAATATTGATTGATTGATTTTCAGGTTTTTCAGGTGCTCATTAAGCAACATGTTAGATTAACATAAAAGGTGTGAAAGAGCCTTATGAACAGGATCAGAAGTATGAAAACTATCTTGTACCGTTTGACCTTCCTTAACCCTGACATTAATGTGTGTGTGTGTGTGTGTGTGTACGTACAGTCAGGTTTGGGTGGAGGTGGTGGAGGTGGAGGTGGGGTAGGGGGCTTGTTGCAGGTGTAGGACACCTCCAGGTATCTGGTCTGCTCCAAACAGGGATATTCACCAAACACGTACTCGGTGACAGGAACCACACACGACCTCCTGTTACCACAGCTGCAGAAACACAAAGGTCAAAGGTCACATGAGTAAATACATTTATCTGAGGTAAGGCTGTGACATTGACTGAATTTCAACTTGGGATTTAGATTTGTGTGTCAAACGATCTCCAAAAATCATAGTATTTATTACACAATTTCTGATGGTGGTAGAGTGACTGAATTATGAATGTGTATATATATATATGGCAATGCCCAACATTGGCTATAAGATGATATATATGTGGAAACCATGTTTAACCCTATATTGCAAAAAATATTACTTAGACATGGTAAAAAATGTAGATATATTTTAAAAGAAAAATAAGAAAAAGTTTATAGATAGTCTCAGGATAGTTTCATGCTATGTAAGTCAATGGGATTCCATTAGGTTTATACAAGGAATTGTATAAAAGGAATTTGCATATTGTTGACATATGGCAACAAATCTAGACAACTCTAATGGTCACATGTCAAATGTCTATGAGCAAAATAAATTGTATGTCCTTCAAAATAAAAGCCCCCTTTTCCACACCGAGCTGTAAAAACAGATTTTATATCACATCCTTCTAGAAAAATGAAGATAAAGTAATTGTTACCATATGACAACACTATGCAATAGAGAGTTAACCCTATCAAATAAAAGTATATTCATCATTTTAATATCTAAAGATAACAAGATGTTTCCTTACAGATCCTCCACCACCATCTCAGCCCAGGGGAAGGAGCAGTAGTTGTCTGGTCCATCGTCTGGTTGGGATTTCCCCTCCCCGCACCTCGTCCCCACGCCCACTTTATACAGGATGTGTTCCAGCGTTATCTTACTGCCGACCTCTGCAGGAGAACAGGAGGAGAGGAAAACCTGTCAAAGATCCCTTTAAACACAAGGTGGAAGGTTAAATGAAGGAAACCCAGTGCTGGAGGAGATAGAGTGATATCAGGTTAATTATTCCACTTTTTGGTAAATCACTTGGGACAATAACACAACACTAAATATGTCTTTTCCATGTATATATATGATGAATAATGACTGTTTCTGATTATTTTGTGTTGGAATTATGTGATTAAATATAATTATTTAGGCCCTAGAAATCTTTAAATATCCACTATGCAACTTGTTTTTTGCATTAGCAGTTTCAGGTAAAATAGATTTAGTTAGATTTATCATACCAGGCTATTTACCATGAACATTTCTAGTTCAGTCTAGATTTTATTATAGTATTGTCTCATCACCATGGAAACTATAAACTAATCAAATCACCATAGAAACCATAAACTAATAAAATCACCTGTTAAAAAAATGTTCTAGGCTACAAGTAAAAGTTAGATAGGTCAATTTAATTTAATCTGTTTTAATAGAAATATATAAGTTAGTATTATATTAATACTGTCTCATGCATCAAAACTCTCTATAAAAAGAGAAATGCACACTGTAAAATTGTGATGTCACAACTATGCAGCCATTCAAATCAGCCAATCAGAGGAGAGGCTCATTAATATTAATTAACGATCTGCAGAGAGAAGCAGACAGAGGAGATGTAAAAATATATTGAGATGATTTTTGGTTCTTACATCTCGTTAGTGACATCACAACTTCAAATAAAACCCAGGACCATGTTGGACGTTTAAATGAAAGTAGAGAATGTTCTTCAAATATCAGTAGATTCATATTTAAATGTGTTTCTGTGTTTTCTTACCACAAGACATCACAGCAGTTTCATTGAGGCAGGCGTAGATGACTTCTCCCTCTGTTAAAATAACCACAGATTAGACTGCATCATCATTATAATACCAATAAAATCATTGTTATATCAACATGTTTCAACTTTAAAATCATTATTTGCTGGCCACTATTTCTTTGGATCTTGTACAAAACAATTATCAGAGTTTATTATTCATGTATTGTTTTGATTTATCTGGATTTATTTAAATCTGAGACTTTTAATTGTGTGAAACGTCTTCAAAGTTGAATTTACCTGCAGAGCGAGTGAAATACCAAGCTGCAGCCAGCACTGAAAACACAAAACAAGGTTCTTTAAATCACAATAAAAACACAATAAAATATTTCATAGTAAAGATTTAAAGAAGCCAGAAATGAAACAGACAATAACCAGTTTGTATTGTCTGTATGAAACATTTACAGAAAGAAATGTGACTTTTACTCCAACAAAATTAAAGAAAGGGTCAAATATATTTACTAAAAACATTAAAAGAATAAATACATTTTCTAAATACTGATTTTAAACGTTAAACAATTAATACTGCAGTAAAAAGTTCCTGTCTAATACTTAAACTAGAATTTGATAAACGTTTTATTCTATAAGAGTTTGAACATCATTATAAACACATTTAGGGCTAGAAAAGACAAAAAGTCCAAAACTAGTGTCCCAATTTAACCAATTAAAAAAATAAAAAAGGTCCATAAATATGGAAACAAATCAAAACAATACAGATAACAACAAGAAATGTCAAATCTAACCGAAAAAGAATAGATTTAAAATATAAAATCCACCTAGAATATAAAACTTGTTGATATCATGTGTGTTAAACTATCTGGTACCAAGTTTTTCGGGTTACACCACATCACATTTTGCATTTATGCTGTAGAATGAACAGTTCTGGAAAAAAATAAGAGACCACTGCATTTATTTTACAACCCTATTGAAAACCTCTGGAATGTGATCAAGGGGAAGATGGATGGTCACAAACCAGAAAACAAAGCTGAGCTACTACAGCTCTTACACCAGAATGGAATAAAAATAAGTGTTATTGCACTAAATATTGATTTCTGAACTCTCCTGAAGTGTAAACATTAGTATTATGTGGTTTTAAAGGTGCTATTTTGACTATTATTTTAATTTGTCTGCAAATAAATGCTTTAAACGATAATATTTTATTTGGAATTTAGTGGAAATGTTGTCAGTAGTTTATAGACTCAAACAAAAAATGTTCCTTTTGCCCAAACACATACCTAGAAGTAGTACAAATCTTGGTCTCTTATTTTTTTGTATGTATTTGTGACACAAGTTGCAGAAATCACTGGAGAGAAGAATACAGTCAAATGAAGCGAGTGGATACTCACAGCCGAAGGCGACCAGCCTCAGTGGGACCATGTTGTCGTCTCTGTCCTCCACCTGCAGACCGTCTGACAGTGGGAGCAGCATGTGGACGTCCAGGTATTTATGCATCAACCCTGACAGCAGACATGCAGACGCCTGTCCTGCCGCCGCCGCCGATGCTGCAGCCGCCGCAGGCGAAGCAGGGGCCTCCTGACCCAGATGTGATGAACGTGATAAAAGCTGCAGGAGACATCTATAAATCCACGGGTTTCGGGACCTTTAACACTTTACATCCCCTCATTCTCCTCCAGTGTTCTCATTAAGACTCTCGGAGGTTGAAAGGAAAACATCTGGATCTGTTAACCAGCGGTGGAAACTGCTCCAAAATGTGCATGTTTGAAGGCCCTATAGATGCACTACATATACCTGGTCTATACAAGGACTTAACCCCTTGATGCCTCAATAGATTTACAGTTTTTGGTGTTTTTGCTTTTAATCTGATGCTAAATTAAGTAGAAGTTGTTAATTTGTCTGTAGCACATTAAATAGGTTTGAAGCAAATAACAATAGACATTAATGGTAACCAATGGTACATTTTTTTATTGAAGTCACAAAATTGTTCATAATTATTTATGCTATTATTTACACTTTTTACTATAACTATATACTAACTACTATACGATAACTATATACTAACTACTGTCCTATAACTAGTAACTATAACTATATACTAACTATTATACTATAACTAAGTTACTATAACTATATACTAACTACTGTCCTATAACTAGTAACTATAACTATATACTAACTATTATACTATAACTAAGTTACTATAACTATATACTAACTACTATACTATAACTATATACTAACTACTATACTATATACTAACTACTATACTATAACTAGTGACTATAACTATATACTAACTACTACACTATAACTAGTAACTATAACTATATACTAACTACTATACTATAACTATATAGTAACTACTATACTATAACTAAGTTACTATAACTATATACTAACTACTATACTATAACTAAGTTACTATAACTATATACTAACTATTATACTATAACTAAGTTACTATAACTATATACTAACTATTATACTATAACTAGTAACTATAACTATATACTAACTACTATACTATAACTAGTGACTATAACTATATACTAACTACTACACTATAACTAGTAACTATAACTATATACTAACTACTATACTATAACTATATAGTAACTACTATACTATAACTAAGTTACTATAACTATATACTAACTACTATACTATAACTAAGTTACTATAACTATATACTAACTATTATACTATAACTAAGTTACTATAACTATATACTAACTACTATAACTATATACTAACTACTGTCCTATAACTAGTAACTATAACTATATACTAACTATTATACTATAACTAAGTTACTATAACTATATACTAACTACTGTCCTATAACTAGTAACTATAACTATATACTAACTATTATACTATAACTAAGTTACTATAACTATATACTAACTACTGTCCTATAACTAGTAACTATAACTATATACTAACTATTATACTATAACTAAGTTACTATAACTATATACTAACTACTATACTATAACTATATACTAACTACTATAACTATATACTAACTACTATACTATAACTAGTGACTATAACTATATACTAACTACTACACTATAACTAGTAACTATAACTATATACTAACTACTATACTATAACTAGTGACTATAACTATATACTAACTACTACACTATAACTAGTAACTATAACTATATACTAACTACTATACTATAACTATATAGTAACTACTATACTATAACTAAGTTACTATAACTATATACTAACTACTATACTATAACTAAGTTACTATAACTATATACTAACTACTGTCCTATAACTAGTAACTATAACTATATACTAACTATTATACTATAACTAAGTTACTATAACTATATACTAACTACTATAACTATATACTAACTACTATACTATAACTAGTGACTATAACTATATACTAACTACTATACTATAACAAAGTTAATATAACTATATACTAATTACTATACTATAACTAAGTTACTATAACTATATACTAACTACTATACTATAACTAAGTTACTATAACTATATATTAACTACTATACTATAACTAGTAACTATAACTATATACTAACTACTATACTATAACTAAGTTACTATAACTATATACTAACTACTATACTATAACTAGTTACTATAACTATATCCTAACTACTATACTATAACTAAGTTACTATAACTATATACTAACTACTATACTATAACTAGTAACTATAACTATATACTAACTACTATACTATAACTAAGTTACTATAACTATATCCTAACTACTATACTATAACTAAGTTACTATAACGGATTTTTATAGCAGATTTTTTCAACTTTTTGAAGGAGCCAAAAATAAAAGAAAAACACATTTAGATTTTTTCTTTATGTTTAAATGAAATATTCAGATAAATATTGTTTAAAATCAGTCCAGGACCCCAAACACTGAAATGTCCCAACATGCACCAGCAGCTAGTTGAAGGAGTCCAGATGGCCTCATAAATACCAGAGTCCTGCAGCAGGTCATTACTCAGCAAACAGGACGCCAACGCCATTATGATGTGAGATAAGTCGCAGCAGCTTCTTAACACTTCACTTTTAACATGTTTTGGCTTTAATTATGTTAAATGAAAGCTAAATCCTGACAAAAAACACGAGTATTTTCGTTCATGTGCTAGTTCCTATGTTTACTTACACGAAAAAAAAATGTTCAAGCGGCATTTCATTCAGTTTAGAATTGTGCTTCCATTCATTTTATATTATTTTGTTTTACTTTACTAATTAATATTTATTTTACTTAATAAATTAACAATGCAATATATATTTTTACAACTGCTGTGGATCATTACTGCACTGACTGACTGCATTTCCCCATTTTACGGATTATATGATGGTAAGTTAAGGCAACAATAGTTTAATAGTGCCGTTATTCGTCTGTTTGTCGCTATATTCGCTATTTTACTGGTAGTTGCTAACCAAATGTAGATTGATAGCTAGCATAGTGTAGCTAACGTGATGTCAACGTTAATTAAAAGTGAAAATAAGTCAAACTGATTTTAATTTGTGATTTATTTAACAGCGGTATACGCGCGCTTTCAGTCAGCCGTTAGGAGTTTTCTCGCCTGTGCGTGTGTTCGCGCGTGTGCTTACTGTTAGCCATTAGGAGTTTTCTCGCCTGTGCGTGTGCGCGCGCGTTTTTTTAGTCGTTAGGAGTTTGTTCGCCTGTTTGTGTGTGTGCGCGCGCTTTCAGTCAGCCGTTAGGAGTTTTCTCGCCTGTGCGTGTGTTCGCGCGTGTGCTTACTGTTAGCCATTAGGAGTTTTCTCGCCTGTGCGTGTGCGCGCGCGTTTTTTTAGTCGTTAGGAGTTTGTTCGCCTGTTTGTGTGTGTGCGCGCGCTTTCTGTCAGCCGTTAGGAGTTTTCTCGCCTGTGCGCGCGTGGGCTTTTTGTTAGCCGTTAGGAGTTTGTTCACAGGTTTGTGTGTGTGTGCGCGCGCTTACTGTCAGCCGTTAGGAGTTTGCTCGCGAGTTAACTTCTAACGGCTGCGCGTGTGCGCGCGCTTTTTGTTAGGCGTTAGGGGTTTGTTCACTTGTGCGTGTGAGCCCTTTTTGATAGCCGTTAGCCGTTTTCTCGCCTGTTTGTGTGTGTGCGCTTTTTGTTAGCCCTTAGGATTTTTCTCGCTTGTACGTGTGCGCGCGTGCGCTTACTGTCAGCCGTTAGGAGTTTGCTCACCTCTACGTGTGTGCGCGCGAATTTCTCCCTCTCTCCGTGCGAACTCAAACATAATGGTATGATAAATAACGTAACTGGGCATTTAGGTTACTATTTTACTGAAATAAGACCACAGAATAGAATCAGAAATAAACAACCTGTTTTAAATGGTGTATTTCTATAAGGGAGTTCAGCATTAACCAGTATGTCCAGTTTCTTTTCCAGGCTGTTCAGTTGATTTCAGTGCCTTTACTAGACACCCACCTTTGAAACCTAATTTTATACAGACATTAATTAAAATAAACCAAGTTAAACTCAGATAGATGCGTATATATGAGAAACATTGCTAACATTATAGAGGGGTGTACTACAAATACAGATTAAACACGCACATCTACATAAGGGTCTCCAACAAGTATAGTGTTTGCATTAAAATTAAATCATAATCTGTCATTGATTTGAATGTATAAATTATGTTTATGAAGAATATGATCACGAATCTCTCCTCATCACTCACCCACTCTAGGATTTCATTGGATTCCTCAGGTGTAAAGTTTTCTTCACCTGCAACCGTATTATTGCTGCTGGGAAGGTAGGAAACACACAACTAATTAAATGGGCTGTACAAGCAATATTAACAATAGTGTCTTGTCTTCTTGCAGGTTACAGATACCAACATGAGAGAATCTGTGGAGGATTCTCTCATGTACATTCTATTCAAACTCATCGAATCTGAAAAACGAGTCAAGAGAAATACTAAAAGTGATCCATCCACATCTACTGAATAACTTGATGGTTCCAAAGTTCCCACGAGTTATGGAATTTATAGAATATAGTGGAAGTTTAAAAGGTAAAAAGGCTCAGTATCACTTTCAAGTCTTCCAAGTCAGTTATTGGGTTATTTCATGTTTCTGATATTGCATGAGTAGTTGTTATGGTAACTTGATTTTTCAACATCTTTAATACATTTATCTTCCCAAAGGCAGTCTATATGTCCATGGACATAGAAAATACAGTTGTGTTTTTTCTCATTGGCTCAACTTATACAATAGGTGTGAACTCAAAATTTTTTAAATTGGATGAATGACATTTTTTTCCAGTGTATTAGTGATCATAAAATTTACATTTATGTGTTATAGTTATATGGGTGAATAGATATTTCATTGATAAATTCATGAACTACATGCAAAGTTACTTCAGTTACTTTTGAAATGTTATTAGTACACTCTGTGTGCATAGTTCTGGATAATTTTTGTTGTTATATGTATTATTTGTCGTTTTTTAATATTGATAACAAAGTATATAGTCATATTTAGTGTCAACGGGATGCTATGATTAAACCAAATAAGGACAGATGTAAACACACATTCTGGACATGATCAGGACAAACTCATCAGCAATAGACAATCACACCCATAATTCAGAACTTTGGCCTGAAGTTGACTTATTAAAATAATAAATTAAACCTTTTAACAGGATAAGATAAATTATCATGCGCTGGCATTAAGCTATAAACCATAAACACTAACCGAGTACAGGTTAATTGTAGTTGAGATCAGAACTGTTTTTTCCAACTTTTGCTTTTGAAATCAGTTCACACTTCAGAATCATCAAAGTCAATGGAAGTAAAGACAACAGCTCTCCTGAGACAAGCTTTTGTTTCTGTTTTAGTTTTGTGAAGCCATAATATTAAATTTCACAGAAACTTCATCAGTGTCAGTTTTATTCATTAAACTGCAGATCAAAGGTCTGATTTATTGGAGTGTGACTGTGTTGCTGCCAAGTTTATAAGGAATCATCATGTGAACAGAAAAGTCAACATTTACCTACATGTTAGTATAGTTAGAAAACTGAGTTATTATACTGTATAACAATTTAACTGGTGATTTTTTTACTCCATCTTCACATTGTGATTAAGATTAGACTTTTAGACAGTTTTCATGATCCTACTTGAAACTACTGTTTCTACTGTATTAAAATGAACAAACTCAACACACTTGTTACTGTCTTAAAAAATGACCCATATATCCATTAGAAAACTTTTTATATGATCATTTATGACATTTTATATATGGTCAGTAGATCTGTGATTTGGTTGATTGTGTTTTATTTTGAAGAATCGTAAAGATTCACTCATCCTACTCTGTGTGAACAGACCTGTATAATGACCATATTAAACCAACACTGTCATTCCTTTCAAAGCGGCCATCTTGAAAGATGAGGAGGTTTGATTCACGGGTGATTGATCAGTTTGTTTACTGTCAAGTTATTCTGTCCAATCAGGTCACTTGTTTGCTCCTGATAAACCTTGTGTTCAGCCTCAGTGAGTCAGTTCACTGTGAAGTCTGGACTTTAGGAGATTGAAGGTGAAACGACACAGCAACAATTTAATGTGAGTAGAATTAACTAAAGAAATATGAAAAGAAAAATATCAGAATAATAGATGTAATGGGGTGACACGGTGGCGCAGGGGTTAGCACTGTTGCCTCACAGCAAGAAGGTCACAGGTTCAAGACCTCCTTGGTCCTGGGTCTGGGACCTTTCTGTGTGGAGTTTGCATGTTCTCCCCGTGTCTGCGTGGGTTTTCACCGGGTACTCCAGCTTCCTCCCACAGTCCAAAAACATGCTGAGGTTAATTGGCAACTCTAAATTATCCGTAGGTGTGAGTGTGTGAGTGAATGGTGTGTGTGCCCCACGATTGGCTGGCGACCATCTGGGGTGTATCCCTGCCTCTCGCCGTAATGCGCTGGGATAGGCTCCAGCAGACCATGTGACCCTAATGAGGAATAAGCAGGTATAGAAAATGACTGACTGACTAATAGATGTAATGAAGTTTAATTCAACAGTCCTGCAGCTAAATGTTCAGTTGTTGTTGAGATGATTAATGAACATGTTTGTGTTGATTATTATCTAAAACTTGACTTTATGGTTCTGGTCAGAATAATCAGAACCACAGTTCACATCACAGATCTGTCTTTAAGCAAAACAACATAAAATACATCGCAAGAGGAAATGATCATCATCAATTTAGACAAGAATAGTGTAACATTTCAGGACTGTTGAATCACTTTAATTTACATTGATTTATTTTCATTCTTCTTACTGTATTTATTAATTTATATGGTTGACTTACATTAACATTGTTGAGTGAAAACTGATTTTATTTTTTCTGCTGACTGTTCAGGTCTGATGGAGCAGAGATAAAGATTATAACTGCTGCAGTAAAACAAACTGCTGTAAAAACACTATGACCGACCTACAACTGGTTCCTACAGCAACAAGTTCAGGTAGGTTCAACATTTTCAGGTGATTTAATATAGTTAGTTTGTGTTTGATGAACAAGTGAAAAGACGTCTTCAATAATTAATTTAGAAATCCCTGTGAAAAACAGTTGTTTCTAGTATTTAATCATTGTATCATACTTCTATCAGTTTTGTATAGCAAATAAATCACCTATTATTCCAGAATACAAAGTCAAAAATAAAGTTGAGTGAGGACAAGATTTAGATAAAGATGACAAGACCCTTATCTTCTTTTTTAATACCCATGTTATTAATTTTATTGTTCCTCTTATAAAGAACTTTGAGCTGCAGTTTATATGACTTCAACCACAGTTTGATAAAATAAAATGCAGGGAAGAAGAATTGATGCTGTGTTGTTAAACTTATACATCATATTTCCTGTAAATGTTTACTTTTCTCTACTTGATGCAATCTTAGAAATTTAGGTTTTCCTCCTTAGTTTATTTGCCTGATTGTTTGTTAGTTGTCTGAAAAAGACTTGATAGATTAGGTAGAAAGTTAAAACATGTGATAACCAAGTAAACTTGATGGCTTCAACTTTTATAGCTGTAACTTTATTTTACAGACCAGTAGAATCTTTACAGTTAACTGGTGCATATGTCTTGTTTTTGAAATGGTATATTTTGATTTTATCATGTGTCAGATGATGTCAGTTCAGATGGACAAGAGTTAAAGATTATAACTGTTGCAGTAACTTCAGTGGTTGAAAATAAACTGCTGCAAAAGAAAAACAACATGACTGAACTGTTGTCAACAGCAACAAGTTCACCCAGAAACCATGTACATATATTTTGTCTATTATCATTACTGGTCTTTAATGCTTCTATCAGTTTTATCAAATTAATCATTTATTATTCCAGAGTCCAAAGTCCAAAATAAAGTTGAGCAAGGACAAGGAAGAAGATCAAATCAGAAGAGAACAGGAGGAGAAAGAGAGAAAAGAATTAGAGGAAAGCTACAAGATAAAAGTGGAGAATATAAAGGAGACGTATGAAGATGAAGCCAGAAAACAAGCTGAAGAGTTCAATGAATTCAAACAGAAACACACGAACAGAAACAAGAGCACAAGGTAGAAATGGACGAGAAAAATAAGCAGTACGACCTGTTACAGGCACTAAAAGCAAACAATGAAAGAGAAGCAAGAAGCAGAAATCAATGACATAGTGAAATGTGTCACAAAAAAGAGAGAAAACATCAACAAAATCAAAGATTTACTGACAAGACATGAAAACCAAATGAAGACTGTGACGAATGAGGAAAAAGAAAATCTGCTGAAAATACATGAAGAAGAAATAAGTAACTTGGTACAAGAACTGATGGACGACACAGCAAAATCCTCCTGTTCCATTTTATGAGGTAATTTGATTTATGTAAATGTAACAAAATCAGCACAGTTACAGATTAACTATGTTAAAACTGAATCTTTAAATTAGCTAGTTTAATATAAAATTTATTTGGGGTATTTTTCCATTGCAGGAGGTAATAACTGTCATGGCCATAGATATATGTCAACAGTAGTGATGTTACAGACTCTGTTAACATGCAGACTACAACACTTTAATCTCTAATCTCTAGAACGTGTTTCTTCTTGTTCCTTCAGTGTGATCCTGTTCCCTGGAGTTTTGTCACATTCAGCTGCTGAAAAGTGGAAAGTTTCTCTGAGCTCATTCAAAACTGATATTAAAGACAAGGGACTGCAGGATTTGTGACATCACAACAGTTTGGAGCCAATTGTGGTCCAATAATCAACTTATACACATGTGTGATGTGTAAACTTCAAGCCTCCAGAGCAGAAACAACTGAGACTTTACAGTAAAGGAGGAGACATCTGGTGTCCAGCTGAACTTTAGGAATCAACAATATTTGGGTCAGTGACAAATAATGTTTGAAAAGATGAAAAAGTCAAAAACTTTGTAAAATACAGTTTTAAGAATCATTCACCAGGGTTTTAAAATGTACATTTTGTGTTCATGTTGGTTTCTTGTCATTTAAAAGTCCATTTTGTATATTCCCCCCCCCCCCCCCCCCAATTTGGATTTTATGCAATATTTAACATAAAATGTCAAATGGTATAACCAAAAGAGACATACTTTCATCCACCTAGAATATAAAACTTTGTTTATTATTATTATTACTTTTTAAGTTAAACTATCTGGTACGAAGGTTTTAGGGTTACATTTTTGTATAATTATTATCACATTTACAGATTTGGAGATTGAGAAATGTTTAATGCATTAAGGCAGAAATTATGTTATACTTTTTGGTTGGTGGAAAAAAGATTCAAGACACGCATTTGTACATGTCTTAAAACATGTCGGGAGAATCTTTACTATTTTTACTGTTGTTCTTTTTCGTTTGTACTGGTTTGAAATCATTGCGTTGTTTCTTTTATTTTTTAAACAATTGTTTCCTAACTGTTTTGTAAAAAGCAGTTTATTGAAGAACACCAGCAGCTAGAAGCTGCTCTGTGAATTAAATCTTTGTTTTCTGTTTAACATTAGGAAGAGCATGGTGTTTGTAATATCTCTAAAGTTATGTTTAAATTTTCTTCATTTTTTGTGCAACAAATTCACAAATATCAGCAAAAATTAAACAAGCACAAATGTAAACAGCTTATCAGATGATGAAAATGACATAACAAAACAAATGCTGTTGCTGTTTTTTTGTTGCATGTCCAATAAGAATGGATGTTTTATAACTGCCATCATCAATATAAGACATTATTCATATTAACCTGAAATCAACTTTTCTTTATTTGATCTTTAGTGTCTCTGTTAATTGTTGCAGAAAGATGAATAAAGTGTCTGTCAGGTCTGATTCATTTAAAGCCACTTTGTGAAGAACTTGATTTCTGTTTTTACTTTGGTGCCATCTGGTGGTACTTTACACATCCAGGAACAGAAATGTCCCATACAGGTACAATGTTCTCTTTTCTATCTGTTCCCAAGTTTAATCCTTTAAAATAACAATACAACATGATAAATACCATCTAATACAATGTATACATTTGTTGTAATAAAATCCTGTCAATTAAAGTCTTTCACAAAGAAGTTATGTAATCTATAAAGCTGATTAAACCTTTTCCAAATGCACAGTAAATATTTACACCTTTAAAAGTAAATGTAATGTTTGTATCACATGTATATTAATGGAGTAGAAACAACATTAGAAACACTTATTATATATATTGTACTCCAGTGGCAATAATACACATAAAGTAGAATTATCACCATTATAAGAATGTCAACAAAAACTGAAAAAATATAAACTTTACCTTCATTCAACATAGGATTCACAGCAGATAACAGTAACATATAATAAATTCACCTGTTAACAACAATGTAAATAACCCAGTCTGTCATTTGTGTCATCATTTATTTTGTATTTTACCTTTTTTGAGATTGAAAGGCCTTATTTCCTGTTTTGGTTAGCTTTTATTTCGAAAACTATGTGCTTATTTTTTAACTATGGTAAAAAATAACTTTACAATAGGGGAAAAACGGTGTAATAGTCAACACGGACTAAAACGAAGTAAAATAAATCACAAATGTGAAATATTGAGGTTTTCACTCCTCCCTAAAGAGGCACAAGGTTAGTTTGTGTTGTAATATTGTTGATTTCCTGAAATAAGAGTAAACTAAACACCTTTAGTTATATAAAAACAGGCTTAATGTGAGTTTATTCTGCTCTGAAACAGCAGAGATTGTTAATATTTATTTTTTGTTGTATTCTTGTCCTCAGAAATACTCAATATACACATAATAATATTAATAATAATAATATAGTCTAAAAAATAAAACCGTCTTACCTGATGCGGATCTACGTCATCAAATCCAGTGGATGATCCGTTGATCGGTTCAATCAGCCGTTAAAGATCCTTCGGTTTATTTAATCCTGACAGTCAGAGAATGAGGCTTCATCTCCAGCTGCTGACAGTCAGAAACAATAGAAACATGTTGAATAGAAACATAACACAGAACAGGCTTCAGGACAGACCACTCAGTATTATTAATAACAGGCCTTTAGGAGCCGGTGGCAGTTACTAGCGTTAGCGTTAGCATTAGCATTAGCAGTGCAGCTACATGACCGTTACTTCTCCTCAACTCCGTCTTCTTTGGGCTCGTTAGTCGCTGTCGTTTCTAAATAACTGAAAAATGCTAGAATATTGTTGGAAAATAACGTTTAAGCCCTTTTTTCATCATTTATCTTACGTTTAGCTCCTCTTCGTTCGTGAGGCTTCGTTTTGAATTTTTCGCGGTCATTTTTTCTTCTTCTGTGGTTTTAGATGCAGTGAGCTCAGGTTGACCTGTGACCCAGACGGGGTTATTATTATTAATTATCTTATTCTGAAAACAATAATAGCAAAATTATTAATGAATCTGCAAACATGAATGTGTTATATATATATATATATATATATATATATATATATATATATATATATATATATATATATATATATATATATATAATGTTGGCCCCAGAGTTCAGAATCAAAAATATTAACAAGGGCCCTCGAATTGTCCATAAACCTGTAGAATACCTGGAATTATTATAATTACATATATATATATTTACAGTAAAGGTGCTATGTGGTCCTGTAGAGGGGCTCTGGGGCCCTATCATAATGGTCCTGGCTTTGGAACTGGCTCAGAGACCCTGAGACCTGGGGCCCTTGGATCCCATAGATCTGTGTAGTAATACATGGATACAGACATCTGGCAACATATTAAACTATGGATAAACCTACAAAGTCAGAATTTAGCTGCTAGATTCACTACAGAAGACACAAGATCATCTGAATGGATTCCTTTCTGATCTGTGGTTATGAAGAATTTTAATTATTTTTATTAATGATAACGTTTTCATTATGTTTTTTTTACATTTCTTAGATTTAAGACTAGTGCTTCAGACCTGTAATTCCAGCTTTGACCTGAATCACAGTGAACCCGAGCTGGGGGCGCTGTGGAGCAGTTCAAGTGCGAAGGACTTGTATACTTCAATACATTTTTATTTCAAAAGTACGCAATATTAAAGACAGCGAACACACCGCTGTATCAGATATTATTCTTGACTTTCAGAGAATCACTGTATTATTATGATTGTTAAATACAGAAAAACGTAGGGGTGAAATCTAAGATGCTGCTCCTCGTATTTCAGGGACGGATCTGAGACTCTCTGGACTGAGGAGCCTGGAGACTCTATGAAGCTAGTACTGATGCTGATAAGAACAAACCAGTGTTATTAATAAATATCACATTAACTACTACAAACAGGAGGCAGTAGTTCATAATATAAAATCAGGATGTATTAATAAAACATGACGGACCGTTAAAGTCACGTTTCACCCACAAATGACCAAGTAAAACACGTTACATCCGTGTTTTATGTCGCACTTCTTTTTTTTTTTACTTTCACTTGTGCGGATGATTTCTGGTACAGTTAAATAAAAATATCGCTTGGTGAGTAAACTCAACTAATACTTGTAATTAGTCTCTAACTGAGCTCAATTTGTCATTAAATACTGACAGAATAGATGCTGTCTGATTCAAACTCAGGTAAATACTGACTTCATTCAGCTAAAGGTGTAAATCAGAGTTTGAAGCGGAGACTAAACATGTTGTAGAGGAAAAACACGACGTTCTTCTGGTGTATGAAGTGACTGTTTCAGTCTGTGTTTAATCGGAGGTAATTATTTTTCTCTGAAAGTAACAGTTTTAATAATTTTATCGCAAATATATTTTTTACATCAACTGCAAATCCGTCGTTTCAGATTCTAGACGTTAAACAGAACGAGGTAGACGATGTATTATACATAATAGAGAATGTTACATGTGAACTGTTTTCATTTATTTACACATGTAGCTGTGTCACAGAGATCACACATTTATGAAGCAGCTTATTTAAGAAACAGATTATTAAAGTCAATAAGCTATATTATACACTGCAGCCAAACTATATCAGCATTATACACATTGACCAGTAACCTACACATTAAGTTGCTGTTGGTTATTTCAGAAATGTCATAAGTCCTAAAGTTTAAAGTTTGTATATAGTTTGTATAAAATATACAACTTTTTATATTGGTGTAAAATGCAAAACATGTTTTTAGTCTGTGTTTAATCCGAGATAATTATGTTTGTGTCCGAGACAGTTTTAATAATTCATATTCTAATCATCTCTATCAAAGCTAATCTGCCATTTTAGGTTCAGTGGTTAAACAGAACCAGGAAGAAGAGTTAGTGTAAAGTTCCTTAAGGCCACACAGCATAAACACTATTGCAACTTACAAGTCAAATAACAAATATTTTTGCTGAGTGATATTTCTTCCAATGCAGTTTCCTAAATTATACTTTATTATTTATATATTTAAGCCAACTCGTCTACAGTGAATTATTGAAGCACGTGTGAGACATGTGCCTGCTGCTTCTAGATGAAGCTGCAAACAAATGAACCAGACCACATATGTAAGATAGTAATAATGACCATATTAATCATTACTGTTGTAATATTGAATACTATTTAATACTGGAATATTTTACAAAGTACAGCTTAGTGTGGGTTTCTCTTTGTTTGGCCATTAACAAGTACAAACTCCATCTGTCACAGTTTTATTTGATTTATTACATTTATTGGAGTGACTGTGTGTTAACATTTAACTGGTTAGCTGCCAGTGGCGATTTGTGATGTTTCAAACAGGGGAAGCTCATATTTTCCTTTCGTCATAAAAACGTGTCAGTTTATTTACTGACACCCTCCCCCACCCTCTCGTGCCTGCGCCATCAAATTGAAGCGATCCATGTATGTTATTGTCTTGTCTGTACGCTCTCACTCACATAATATAAAAAACGGATCTTCCGGGAGACTTGGATGTCTGTATTTATATGAAAACTAAGTCACGTTTCATCCACAAATAACCAAGTGAAACACGTTAAAACCGTGTTTCGTGTCGCATATTTTTACTTTTACTTTCGATTTGATTTTTTCCAGTAAAAAGATCGCTTGGTGAGTACTCAACTAACTCAACTAATACTTGTAATTCGTCTCTAAATGAGCTCAATTTGTCATTAAATACTGATTCAAACTCAGGTAAATACTGACTTTATTCAGCTAAAGGTGTAAATTAGTTCAGGAGTTTAAAGCGGAAACTAAACGACGTTCTTCTGGTGTATAAAGTGACTGTTTTCAGTCTGTTTAATCGGAGAATTTTTTTTGTAACTAACAGTTTTAATAATTTTATCTCATATATATATATATATATATATATATATATATATATATATATATATATATATATATATATATATATTCTAGTCGTTAAACAGAAATTAATTTACATAATAGAGAATGTTACTTGTGAACTATGTTCATTTATTAACACATGTAGCTGTATCACAGAGCTCACACATTATTTATTAAGCTGCTTATTTCAGATTTACATATTACATATACATATTACACAGATAACATATTTTTAAAGGCAATAAACTATATTATACACTGCAGCCAATCTATATCAGCATTATACACATTGACCAGTAACCTACACATTAAGTTGCTGTTGGTTATTTCAGAAATGTCTGTAAGTCTAAAGTTTAAAGTTTGTCCCTCTGAATTTTAAAAGTCTTAAATCTAGATTCCTCATGTTTATAATTCAAACCGTCTGTATCTGAGAGTTTTTAATAATAATTCATATTCTAATCCTCTATATCAAAGTAAATCTTCCATTTCAGGTTCAGAGGTTAAACAGAACCAAGAAAACAGCAGAAAACTTAGATGTAAAGATTAAAAACAGTTCAATTACATCTGTAATTTGGTTGAAACCTGTTTTATTTTGATGAATCCTAAAGATTAACTCATCCTCCTTATGTGTGAACAGATCTGTATAATCAGCATGTTAAACTAACACTGTCATTCCTGTTGTTGACTTTCATTATCGTTATTTAAGAACTGATTTTATTTTATGTGATGACTGTTCAGGTCTGATGGACCAGAGTGAAGATTATAACTGCTGCAGTAAAACTGAACAATAACTGACCTACAACTGGTGGTAAAAGGTAGGTCCAACATTTGTTTTAACAGGGTATAAATGCTTCTGGTCTATTTAATATTATTTAAATATATATACATGTTTAGTTTGTTGTTGGTCTGAAGTGAAGTCTGTTGTTTCTAGTCTTTACTGGTGTTATTCATGCTAGATAATGAATAAATTATTACAAAATTAAATCAAACAAGGAACAATTTACAAACATAAAATTATATTCATGTGACACAGTGAGTTATTAAACATAATAATGTATAAACATACCTCATTGGCCTAAACAGTTAATAACACTTCATTATTCTTCTTTCATACTAGACTTATACTGACTGATGTTCACCTCAAGCATGTAAGGAATGTAATTAAAGTAAATACAACCCCTTATTTAAAAAAAATAATAATCATATTTTAACCAGAACTTATTCATGAATTTAAATGATCCACCTGCTGATAAGGTGTGATAAGGGATTGAAACAGTGCCAGGGCTTCAGTCGTGTTCTTTAGAGGCTGCTATGGCTTCATTTATCCACCAGATGTCGCCGTCACTGAAGTCTCAAAGATTGGAATCTTTATTGGCACAACTGTTAGGAAAGCCTCAGTGCTTTATGAGGCTTCTACTGTCACTGCTACCCCATGAGATGATCAGGATAGAGAGTGAGAGGGTTATCAGGCTTAAAATAGTGAGTGAACAGGTGAAATCAATCAGGTAAATGAGTGAACAAAGATGTGAAAGGAGCTAGTCAGTGCTGATGAAACGAGAGGGGAGGAAGTAAAGGAAGTGCTGTAAGTGAGGGACAGAAGTGTCAAGATAAAATGGAAATCTTTACTACATAACCTACCACAACGTCTCTAGGCAGCAGAACTGAGAGCCATTGTAACCTAGAAAGAGGCCAAAGACACATTCAGTTAAAGGAGCAATCTCTTCAGCAAGTTGTTCTAGGTGAGGTCATGCTCTTGATGTCTTAGGTGGAGGGATATGACTTAGATTCACAGGCATAAACTCTCTTATGTAAGTTATATACATACATATATAATAGAATATCAGCATTTTCTTGCAAAACAAAACTAGTGTAATTTTGATTGTCCAGATGTGAATTTAATAGAACTTTATTCTCTGGATTAGTTGTTGTGGACAACCAGACTGACATAACCAAGGAGGTAGGGGTATAGAAGTTGTCTCACTCAGTGTTGCATCATTTGGTTTAGATTCTGGTTTCTTATAAACTTTCTTTCTCTTTTAAGTGTTTCACATTCTTTTCTTTCATTGTCCTTAGTCTACCTTAGTCTTCATGTAAACATGTTGGATGCTTCCTTTGACATGTGTCTCAGACACTCTTTTAACAGTTCTTACCGTTTTCAAACATTCAAAACCCATTTTATTTGTTTGCACACATTTTACTCTGAAATTGACTTGACTATAAACCTTCAACATGTGTGAATGTTGTGGTTTGACTTCTCACAAAATATACAACCTTTAACATCTGGGTTTTCTTTAGAGCTCATATACATGTATACATACAGACAAGCATACAATATTAAATAATATAGAAAACATGTAATATTACTAGAAGTTATAAATAAGTATCTACATTCATATATAGACACATACATACACATGTGTAACATACAATTATAGATTGTTAGTTATGATTGTTGTATGATTATGTAGTAATTAATTATACTGTTATGTGTCATCCTGTCTACCTGAAGTGAATATAATAACTAGTAGTTTAGTTGTAATTGTGTGTTTTGTCTCATTCAGCAGCACCAGGTGAATTTCTCTCTTGTGTTTCCAGCAGAGTGACAGTATGGCTGCAGCTTCTGGTGAGTCCAGTCACACTTCACCTCAGATATGAACTAACTCAGAATGTGTTTCTACTTAATACACTTCATCTTAATTATTGACACAACGGCAAAGTTGTAGGTGACAAGACTTTTTTTCAATTGTGTTAAACCTAGTGCTGCTTGATTATGGACAAAATTATCACAATTATTTTGGTCAATATTGAAATTATGATTATTCAAATGATTATTTTTTAGTTACACAATGCATTTATTCGGCATAAGTGACTGTGCTTTTTGTGCCATTTTTTGACATCAGATTTGTTGTGTTGCCACATAGAAATCATCTCATGTTTCTACTTAATACACTTCATCTTTATTATTGATAGAACAGCAAAGTTGAGGGCACAAGACTTTTTTCACATGTGTTAAACCTGTAGTGACTGTGTTTTTATTGAAGTGAAATAAGGCAAAAAAGCCATAACTAAAAATAGTTGGTAATGCAGTGTCATAAACATGATTCTTACAGAATTCATTAGAAATAATGAACCATTGTATAAATGCAGTGTTTTATATTACAGATGATCAGCAGCCACTGCAGCGCAGCAGCAGCTTTGAATTTCTGCCACCTGACAGTGAGTTAAACTGACTGAGTTAGAAACATTCTGATGTTTAATAAGATCTGAATTCAATGTTTTATAGGAGGATAAAAAAGGTTTAAAGATAAATACACAAGTATAACTTTCTCAAAATCTACCTTTCAGCCATGATTTCCTCTGTGGTTAATAACTAGAGCTGCTGACTTTGGATTAAGTCTAACTACAGTTTCCTTGTCTCACTGATTGTTTTATTGTCAGTGTCTGAGCTGAGGGTTGTTCTGCTGGGGAACAGCTGGTCTGAGAAGAGAGAAGTGATGAACTTCATACTGGGACTGACTGACCTGGACGAAGCACCTAAACACTGTCTGAGAATCAGTGGACAAGTTAAAGAGAAGAAAATGGCTGTCATCAACACCCCAGATCTGCTGTTTCACACCATTTCTTCAGAAAAACTGACAGAGGTTTTAAAAGAATGTGCAGAACAATCTGCTCCTGGACCTCATGTGTTCCTGCTGGTTCTACAACCTGAAGACTTCACTGAAGAACACAAACAGAGACTCTGCAGAGTTCTTGAAATGTTCAACCATCAATCATTTGATCATTCACTGGTACTGATGTCACCACCCAGAGAGGGAAGATCAGGATTCAAGAAATATCAGGAACAGCCACATTTAAAAGACATGATCAGAAAATGCAGAAACAGACACTTGAAGCAGGAGAACCTTGAACGTTCAGAGCTGTTAACACGTTTGGGTCAAATTACCAAAGAGAACAATGGAGAACATGTGAGCTATGAAGAATTCAAGGAGACAACATCTACTTCTCCAGATGATCATCAGGACCCAAAGAAAACACAAACATATATCTCAGATGCTGTTAAAGCTGCTGGTAAGTGCAGAAACAATTCTAACAAGGTGATGAAAACACAAATCCTTCTTGATGAAATCAGACAAATAATTTCTAACTTATTGATCCTCTTTCACAGGCCTGCATGCAGCTACAGAAAACATTTCATGTTTATCACTTCCAGGGAAAAAAACAGTGTCTCACGGTAAGGAATTAAATCACAATGATTATCATATTTGCATCAAAATTATACAAGTGAACACGATACCTAAATCACAGAGGCAGGGTAATAATTAAACACATATACACAGACTAAGATGCAGCAAAATATATAATATGCAAATTCTGTTTCCCGTATTTACTCAAGTGTGCAGTCTTTTAATTTGATTTATTGATTTCATATTCAGATTTTGTAATTCCCCCAAACCTTGTCCTCACACCCAAATAGCTTGCCCCAAATTAATTGCTCCCAGATATGATCTGATTCTGCTCAAACCCTTCACTTATAGTCAAGATATATTGATATATGACCCTGTAAATACCAATAAAATAACAGGTGAGATGTTGACCAGTGAAAAGATCTGTCTGCTTGCAGGCATATCAACTTAATACATTTAAAAAGCACATTTAATGCATATAATACATATGAAAAATATCTCAAGCGTATATAAGTGAAATGATTTCAGCATCACAGTCACTTGTATTATTTATATTTCTCTCTCTGTGTTGTATTACAGCATCTGGATTCAGGATTGTGCTGTTGGGGAAAAGTGATGACAAAAAGACAAAGATGAGCAACTTTATCACTGGGAACCAAGGTTTTCATGTCACAAACAAACAACGTGTGGCCACCTATGGAGAGTGGAAAGGAAAACCAGTCACAGTAATGAAAACTCCAGACATGTTCAGTCTGTCTGAGGAAGACGTGAGAAGAGAAGTGAATAAATGTGTGACTCTTTGTTCTCCAGGACCAAATGTCCTGCTGCTGTTAGTGAAGCCTTCTGAGTTCACTAAGGAGAACAAACTAAAACTGAAGTTCATCCTGAGTTTGTTTGGTCAAGATGCTTTAAACCACTCGATGGTCATCGTGACACATGACATGGAAATGACTGTCTCTGTTAATGACCTCCTTCAAGAGTGTCAGGGAAGACACTACAACATGTCTGAAGATAACCATGGGTTGTTAATGGATAAGATCGAGGAAACAGCAAATAAATGCAATGAAACAAGTCTGTCTGCACAAAAACTCACTAAACCATCTTTAAACCTGGTTCTGTGTGGAAGGAGAGGAGCAGAGAAGACTTTAGTAGCCAAGGCCATTCTGGGACAAAGAAAGTTTGATCCACCTGTCGACTCATCAGAGTGTGTTAAACATCAGGCAGAGGTGTGTGGACGTCAGGTCTCCCTGGTGGAGCTTCCTGCCTTGTATGGAAAACCTCAGCAGACAGTGATGGAGGAATCATTCAGCTGTGTCTCCCTCTGTGATCCTGAGGGTGTCCATGCCTTCATCCCGGTTCTACCTGTAGATCCCCTCACTGATGAAGTCAAGGCAGAGATAAAGACCATTCAGGACACATTCAGCTCTCAGGTCAATGACTTCACCATGATCCTGTTCACTGTGGAGTCAGATCCTACAGCTCCAGCTGTTGTTAACTTCATAAAAGAGAACAGAGACATCCAGGATCTCTGTCAGAGCTGTGGAGGAAGATATGTTGTTCTCAACATCAAGAACAAGCAGCAGATCCCAGAGCTGCTGGAAACTGTGGAGAAGATGAGACTCAACAAGGATAAAAGCTGTTATACAACAGAAACATTTACACATGTCCAGATGAATAAAGTCACCAGACTACAAACTGAACTCATGGACCTGAAGACAAAGCTGACTGGTAAGTACTTATTGATGTCTGAATGAATTTCCAGACATAAATTATATTCTGCTTTTCACATTTATTTCTGTCAGAATTTAAGTTTATTTAACTCCAGATCCTCCTGTTTTCTAGGTGATGATGAGAAACAGAGCTCAGAGACTCTCAGGATTGTGTTGATAGGGAAGACTGGCAGTGGAAAGAGCTCTTCAGGAAACACCATCCTGGGAAGGAATGAGTTTAAAGCTGTACTATGCCCAACCTCAGTCACCAAACTGTGTCAGAAAGCAAAGAGTGAAGTAGACGGTCGTCCTGTTGTTGTGGTCGACACTCCTGGTCTGTTTGACTCCACCTTGACCCATGACCAGGTTAATGAGGAGATGGTGAAATGCATCAGTCTTCTGGCTCCAGGACCACATGTCTTCCTGTTGGTGTTACAGATCGGCCGATTCACACCAGAAGAGAAGGAGACTTTAAAACTCATCAAGGAAGGTTTCGGGAAGGATTCAGAAAAATTCACCATTGTTCTGTTCACAGGAGGAGACACACTGGAACGAGAGAATCTGTCCATTGATGAATACATTCATAATGGAGATGATGATTCCTTTAAGAAGATGATTTCTGACTGTGGACGAAGATACCATGTGTTTAATAACATTGATAAACAAAACCACACACAAGTCAGTGAGCTGATAAAGAAGATTGATGCCATGGTGAAGGAAAACGGTGGCAGCTGCTACACTAATGAGATGCTGCAAGAGGCTGATACAGCAATAAAGAAGGAAGTAGAGAGGATCCTGAAGGAGAAGGAAGAAGAGATGAAGAGAGAGAAGGAGGAGAATGAAAGAAAACATGAAGAAGAAATGGAGGCAATGAAAAGACGAATAGAAAAACAGAGAGCAGAAATTGAACAGGACAGAGAACAGAAAGCCAAAGAATTCAAAGAGAAGGAAGAAAACATCAAGAAGGAGCGTGAACAGAGAATGAGAGAACAGATAAAGAGAGAAGAGGAAGATGAGGAGAGGAAAAGACAGGAAAAAATTCAAAGACAGGAATGGAAAGAACAACTAGCAGCTTTGGAGAAAAAGATCAAGTCAGAATCAGAAGAAAAAGAAATCATTGATAAAAAGCTGGAGGAGAGCAGAGAAGAGAAGAAAAGAACGAGAGGCCTGGGAGAAGAAACAAAAGGAAATGTGGGACAAAAGAAACCTTGAATATGAAGAGTGGAGACAGAAGGAGCAGAGAAGAGTTGAAAAGCTCCAAGAAGAACATGATAAGGAAAGAGAAAAATGTGAAAAGAAAAGAAAGGAAGAAGATCAAATCAGAAGAGAACAGGAGGAGAAAGAGAGAAAAGAACTAGAGGAGAGCTACAAGATAAAAATGGAAAATGTAAAGAAGACGTATGAAGATGAAGCCAGAAAACAAGCTGAAGAGTTCAATGAATTCAAACAGAAACACACTGAGGAATTTGCAGCTCAGAAACAAGAACACAAGACAGAAATGGACGAGAAAAATAAGAAGTACGACCTGTTACAGGCACTAAAAGCAAACAATGAAAGAGAAGCCAGGAAAAGACATCAAGCAGAAATCAACAACATAGTGAAATGTGTCACAGAAAAGAGAGAAAACATGAAAAAAATCAAGGATTTATTGACAAAACATGAAAACCAAATGAAGACTGTGACGAATGAGGAAAAAGAAAATCTGCTGAAAATACACGAAGAAGAAATGAGTAACTTGGTACAAGAACTGATGGACGGCATTGCAGCTTTTGAAAAGGTCAAATCTAAAGAAAAATCATCCTGTTCCATTTCATGAGGTAATTTGTTTAATGTAAATGTCACAAATTCAGCACATGTTAAAACTAAACCTTTAAATTAGCTCATATTTATTTTTTGGTATTTTCTCATTGCAGGAGGCAATAACTGTCATGTCCATATATATATGTCAACAGTACTGATGTTACAGACTCTGTTAACATGCAGACTACAACACTTTAATCTCTAATCTCTAGAACGTGTTTCTTCTTGTTCCTTCAGTGTGATGCTGTTCCCTGGAGTTTTGTCACATTCAGCTGCTGAAAAGTGGAAAGTTTCTCTGAGCTCATTCAAAACCCTGATATTAAAGGCAAGAGACTGCAGGATTTGTGACATCACAACAGTTTGGAGCCAATCGTGGTCCAAT
Source organism: Lepturacanthus savala (assembly GCA_030544235.1). NCBI lineage: Eukaryota > Metazoa > Chordata > Actinopteri > Scombriformes > Trichiuridae > Lepturacanthus > Lepturacanthus savala. The sequence goes on along the minus strand of CM060473.1, from coordinate 2,065,541 downwards.
AATCAACTTATACTCATGTGATGTGTAAACTTCAAGCCTCCAGAGCAGAAACAACTGAGACTTTACAGTAAAGGAGGAGACATCTGGTGTCCAGCTGAACTTGAGGAATCAACAATATTTGGGTTAGTGACAAATAATGTTTGGAAAGATGAAAAAGTCAAAAACTTTGTAAAATACAGTTTTAAGAATCATTCATCAGGGTTTTAAAATGTACATTTTATGTGCATGTTGGTTTCTTGTCATTTAAAAGTCCATTTTGTGTCTTTTTTTTCAGAAATCACAATTCGACACATTTTTAGCACAAAATGTCAAATAGTGTAACCAAAAAACAATGATATATTTTAAATATATAATCCACCTAGAATATAAAACCTGTTGGTAGCATTTGTGTTTTAATTTTTATAAAACCTTTTTAGTTGAGTTAAACTCTCTGGTAGCAAGTTTTTAGGGTTACACCACATTACATTTTTGTCAATGTCCCATTTACAGATTCAGATATTGACAAATGTTTAATGCACAAGGCAGAGATGATGTTTTAAAGGTTTTTAAATGGCAATTATACTTTTTTGTTCATGAATAAAAGGCACAGTTGTATATGTCTTGAAACATGCTGGGAGGGATGTTTAATGTTATTACTGTGTTGTTCTTTTTCATTTGTACTGGATTAAACTCATTACATTATTTTGTTTTTTTTACTATTGTTGTCTAATTGTTTGTGTGATTATTTACAGACAAACAAATTACTATAAAGCAGTTTATTGAAGAAAACCAGCGGCTGGAAGCTGCTCCATGATTTAAATAATGTTTGTTTTCTGTAGAACATGATGTTTGTAATATCTGTGAAAATATGTTTTAATTTTATTCATCCTTTTTTGTGTAACAAATTCACAAATTATAAGCAAAATTTTAAAAAGCACAAATTTAATGTGTAAAAACTTGTAAAACTTGTTGCTAGTATGTGTTTTTAATTATTTTTTTTTACTTTTTTAAGTTAAACTATCCACTTCACGTTTTGTCATTGTCCCATTTAGAGATTCAGAGATTGAGAAATGTTTAATGTAGGGATGTCCCAATCCAGCTTTTTGCACTCCCGATCCGATACCGATAGTTTTTTTGCATTCCCGATCCGATACCGCTGTGCTGTGGCCGATACTGAAATAGTCTATTAACTCAGCATCAGTACTCTGCTCTTGAGCATGTGTAAACTAAGGCTTTAAAAACCAGTGCAAATAATATTGTTAACTATTTAAAAACAAAAATGCCCTCTACTCCCCAATCTCCTCCACACTTTTTGCTCCATCTCTATCTACACACTGCCTTCAACTGTTTGCCCTGACTGCAGTCCGAGCACTCGGGGGTGTGCAAGCTAAAACTGTAATGGCGGTCTGGAGTGTTTTAAATAAAGTTTTTTCAAAGTGGGATTTTCCGACAGAATAAAGATGTCTAAATAAATGTTTTATTTGTCACATTGAATGGATATTCAACATCCTGTTATACATCTTCTCTCTGTTTAGACATGCTCGTTTAACACGTTTTATTTTTTTTAATTCGTCGTTTTTCCTGCATCAGGTGACACAGTCGAGTCCAGTCACTGGAGTCGCGCTCACATTTCCGCAGATTTGCGGAGATGCGTTCCGTTAAAAAAGGAGAAGAAGTCAACATCCCATGTTAAATAAAGAAAACAATGTTCCAAAGTCACATTAGTTACATTATCCGAGTGCTGGAACAATTCCAGTGTGCTCGTTTCAGTGTAATCTACGCTGTTTCGGTGTATGTGCCGTTTGCCACGGGGCGACAAATCTGAGCGCGTCTCTGGTTGCTATGCAAGGTGAGGCGAGCTAAACAAATGTGGGGAGACGCTAATGCTGGTGTGCTGGAAAATGCGGACCGGATTTTAGCTTTAGTTTATCATTTTTTGTGCAACAAATTCACAAATATCAGCAAAATTTAAACAAGCAGAATTTAAACTGGTCATCAGATAAATGATGAAAATGACATTATAGAAAACTAATGTGTTGCTGTTTTTTTGTTGCATGGAACTGCCATCATCAATATGAGGCATTATTCATATTAACCTAAAATCAACTTTTCTGTATTTGATCTTTAGTGTCTCTGTTAATTGTTGCAGAAAGATGAATAAAGTGTTTTCTGTGTAGTTCAGTGTGGACTGATGATTAATGATGAAGTCAAACAGATTCTTCACACAGATAATCTGATAAACCAGAACAGAGCTGACAGGTTTGTTTCTAGCTACACAGGAGACACAGTGGAAGGACGTTTGTTAATCTGGTTCATCCAGGTCTGATTCATTTAAAGCCACTTTGTGACTTGATTTCTGTTTTTACTTTGGTGCCATCTGGTGGTACTTTACACATCCAGGAACAGAAATGTCCCATACAGGTACAATGTTCTCTTTTCTATCTGTTCCCAAGTTTAATCCTCTAAAATAACAATACAACACAATAAATACCATATAAATACCATCCAGTTTTAAGATTCATCTTTGAATATACATTGTGTGTTTAAGTTAAGATTTTTTGTTATTTAAAAGTCCATTTTCGGTTACCATATATATATATATATATATATATATATATATATATATATATATATATATATATATATATATATATATATATATATATATATATATATATATATATATATATATATATATGGCAACATACATGCAAGATTTGCTATAAGGTGATATCTATTTACTGGTAAATTTAAATTTACTGGTCTGTTAATAATTAAGATGAAGTGTATTAAGTGTGTAGTAATAGACAGTTTTAATAATTCATATTCTAATCATCTCTATCAAAGCTAATCTGCCATTTTAGGTTCAGTGGTTAAACAGAACCAGGAAGAAGAGTTAGTGTAAAGTTCCTTAAGGCCACACAGCATAAACACTATTGCAACTTACAAGTCAAATAACAAATATTCTTGCTGAGTGATATTTCTTCCAAAGCAGCTGCTTGTTTCCTAAATTATACTTTATTATTTATTTATGCCAACCAGACTTGTCTACAGTGAATTATTGAAGTATGTGTGAGACATCTACCTACTGCTTCCAGACGAAGCTCCAAAAAAGACTTTACAAGATCTGCACCTTGACAGCAAACAAATGAACCAGACCACATATGTAAGATAGTAATAATTACCATATTAATCATTACTGTAGTAATATTGAATACTATTTAATACTGGAATATTTTACAAAGTACAGCTTAGTGTGAATTTCTCTTTGTTTGGCCATTTACAAGTACAAACTCCATCTGTCACAGTTTTATTTGATTTATTACATTTGTTGGAGTGACTGTGTGTTAACATTTAACTGGTTAGCTGCATAGTTTACTATACAAGACACGCACTGGAGTCTGTTTCATCGAAAGTGTAATTCCAGTTTTGACCTGAATAACAGTGAACCAGAGGTGGGGGCGCTGTTCAAGTGGGAAGTAGGACTTTGAAAGAAATTGATGCATACGCGATTTAAGAAAAGACATTTTCTTTCAAAAAGTACGTAATATTAAAGAAAGCGAACACACCCTTGTATCAGATAACATTCTTGACTTTCAGAGAATCACTGTATTTTCATGATTGTTAAATACAGAAAAACGTAGGGGTGAAATCTAAGATGCTGTTCCTCGTATTTCAGGGACGGATCTGAGACTCTCTGGACTGAGGAGCCTGGAGACTCTATGAAGCTAGTACTGATGCTGATAAGAACAAACCAGTGTTATTAATAAATATCACATTAACTACTACAAACAGGAGGCAGTAGTTCATAATATAAAGTCAAGATGTATTAATAAAACATGACGGACCGTTAAAGTCACGTTTTATCCACAAATGACCAAGTAAAACACGTTACATCCGTGTTTTATGTCGAACTTTTTTTTTTTACTTTCACTTGTGCGGATGATTTCTGGTACAGTTAAATAAAAATATCGCTTGGTGAGTAAACTCAACTAATACTTGTAATTCGTCTCTAACTGAGCTCAATTTGTCATTAAATACTGACAGAATAGATACTGTCTGATTCAAACTCAGGTAAATACTGACTTTATTCAGCTAAAGGTGTAAATCAGAGTTTAAAGCGGAGACTAAACATGTTGTAGAGGAAGAACACGACGTTCTTCTGGTGTATGAAGTGACTGTTTCAGTCTGTGTTTAATCGGAGGTAATTATTTTTCTCTGAAAGTAACAGTTTTAATAATTTTATCGCAAATATATTTTTTACATCAACTGCAAATCTGTCTGATTCGACGTCCGTCTGTCTGATTCAAACTCACTCAAACAGTTTTAATAGTGTTATCTTTACTTTCATCAACTGCAAATCCGTCGTTTCAGATTCTAGACGTTAAACAGAACGAGGTAGACGATGTATTATACATAATAGAGAATGTTACATGTGAACTATTTTCATTTATTTACACATGTAGCTGTGTCACAGAGATCACACATTTATGAAGCAGCTTATTTAAGAAACAGATTATTAAAGTCAATAAGCTATATTATACACTGCAGCCAAACTATATCAGCATTATACACATTGACCAGTAACCTACACATCAAGTTGCTGTTGGTTATTTCAGAAATGTCATAAGTCCTAAAGTTTAAAGTTTGTATAAAATATACAACTTTTTATATTGGTGTAAAATGCAAAACATGTTTTTAGTCTGTGTTTAATCCGAGATAATTATGTTTGTGTCCGAGACAGTTTTAATAATTCATATTCTAATCATCTCTATCAAAGCTAATCTGCCATTTTAGGTTCAGTGGTTAAACAGAACCAGGAAGAAGAGTTAGTGTAAAGTTCCTTAAGGCCACACAGCATAAACACTATTGCAACTTACAAGTCAAATAACAAATATTTTTGCTGAGTGATATTTCTTCCAATGCAGTTTCCTAAATTATACTTTATTATTTATATATTTAAGCCAACTCGTCTACAGTGAATTATTGAAGCACGTGTGAGACATGTGCCTGCTGCTTCTAGATGAAGCTGCAAACAAATGAACCAGACCACATATGTAAGATAGTAATAATGACCATATTAATCATTACTGTTGTAATATTGAATACTATTTAATACTGGAATATTTTACAAAGTACAGCTTAGTGTGGGTTTCTCTTTGTTTGGCCATTAACAAGTACAAACTCCATCTGTCACAGTTTTATTTGATTTATTACATTTATTGGAGTGACTGTGTGTTAACATTTAACTGGTTAGCTGCCAGTGGCGATTTGTGATGTTTCAAACAGGGGAAGCTCATATTTTCCTTTCGTCATAAAAACGTGTCAGTTTATTTACTGACACCCTCCCCCACCCTCTCGTGCCTGCGCCATCAAATTGAAGCGATCCATGTATGTTATTGTCTTGTCTGTACGCTCTCACTCACATAATATAAAAAACGGATCTTCCGGGAGACTTGGATGTCTGTATTTATATGAAAACTAAGTCACGTTTCATCCACAAATAACCAAGTGAAACACGTTAAAACCGTGTTTCGTGTCGCATATTTTTACTTTTACTTTCGATTTGATTTTTTCCAGTAAAAAGATCGCTTGGTGAGTACTCAACTAACTCAACTAATACTTGTAATTCGTCTCTAAATGAGCTCAATTTGTCATTAAATACTGATTCAAACTCAGGTAAATACTGACTTTATTCAGCTAAAGGTGTAAATTAGTTCAGGAGTTTAAAGCGGAAACTAAACGACGTTCTTCTGGTGTATAAAGTGACTGTTTTCAGTCTGTTTAATCGGAGATTTGTAACTAACAGTTTTAATAATTTTATCTCATATATATATATATATATATATATATTCTAGTCGTTAAACAGAAATTAAATAATTTACATAATAGAGAATGTTACTTGTGAACTATGTTCATTTATTAACACATGTAGCTGTATCACAGAGCTCACACATTATTTATTAAGCTGCTTATTTCAGATTTACATATTACATATACATATTACACAGATAACATATTTTTAAAGGCAATAAACTATATTATACACTGCAGCCAATCTATATCAGCATTATACACATTGACCAGTAACCTACATATTAAGTTGCTGTTGGTTATTTCAGAAATGTCTGTAAGTCCTAAAGTTTAAAGTTTGTCCCTCTGAATTTTAAAAGTCTTAAATCTAGATTCCTCATGTTTATAATTCAAACCGTCTGTATCTGAGTTTTTAATAATAATTCATATTCTAATCATCTATATCAAAGTAAATCTTTCATTTCAGGTTCAGAGGTTAAACAGAACCAAGAAAACAGCAGAAAACTTAGATGTAAAGATTAAAAACAGTTCAATTACATCTGTAATTTGGTTGAAACCTGTTTTATTTTGATGAATCCTAAAGATTAACTCATCCTCCTCATGTGTGAACAGATCTGTATAATCAGCATGTTAAACTAACACTGTCATTCCTGTTGTTGACTTTCATTATCGTTGTTATTTAAGAACTGATTTTATTTTATGTGATGACTGTTCAGGTCTGATGGACCAGAGTGAAGATTATAACTGCTGCAGTAAAACTGAACAATAACTGACCTACAACTGGTGGTAAAAGGTAGGTCCAACATTTGTTTTAACAGGATATAAATGCTTCTGGTCTATTTAATATTATTTAAATATATATACATGTTTAGTTTGTTGTTGGTCTGAAGTGAAGTCTGTTGTTTCTAGTCTTTACTGGTGTTATTCATGCTAGATAATGAATAAATTATTACAAAATTAAATCAAACAAGGAACAATTTACAAACATAAAATTATATTCATGTGACACAGTGAGTTATTAAACATAATAATGTATAAACATACCTCATTGGCCTAAACAGTTAATAACACTTCATTATTCTTCTTTCATACTAGACTTATACTGACTGATGTTCACCTCAAGCATGTAAGGAATGTAATTAAAGTAAATACAACCCCTTATTTAAAAAAAATAATAATCATATTTTAACCAGAACTTATTCATGAATTTAAATGATCCACCTGCTGATAAGGTGTGATAAGGGATTGAAACAGTGCCAGGGCTTCAGTCGTGTTCTTTAGAGGCTGCTATGGCTTCATTTATCTACCAGATGTCGCCGTCACTGAAGTCTCAAAGATTGGAATCTTTATTGGCACAACTGTTAGGAAAGCCTCAGTGCTTTATGAAGCTTCTACTGTCACTGCTACCCCATGAGATGATCAGGATAGAGAGTGAGAGGGTTATCAGGCTTAAAATAGTGAGTGAACAGGTGAAATCAATCAGGTAAATGAGTGAACAAAGATGTGAAAGGAGCTAGTCAGTGCTGATGAAACGAGAGGGGAGGAAGTAAAGGAAGTGCTGTAAGTGAGGGACAGAAGTGTCAAGATAAAATGGAAATCTTTACTACATAACCTACCACAACGTCTCTAGGCAGCAGAACTGAGAGCCATTGTAACCTAGAAAGAGGCCAAAGACACATTCAGTTAAAGGAGCAATCTCTTCAGCAAGTTGTTCTAGGTGAGGTCATGCTCTTGATGTCTTAGGTGGAGGGATATGACTTAGATTCACAGGCATAAACTCTCTTATGTAAGTTATATACATACATATATAATAGAATATCAGCATTTTCTTGCAAAACAAAACTAGTGTAATTTTGATTGTCCAGATGTGAATTTAATAGAACTTTATTCTCTGGATTAGTTGTTGTGGACAACCAGACTGACATAACCAAGGAGGTAGGGGTATAGAAGTTGTCTCACTCAGTGTTGCATCATTTGGTTTAGATTCTGGTTTCTTATAAACTTTCTTTCTCTTTTAAGTGTTTCACATTCTTTTCTTTCATTGTCCTTAGTCTACCTTAGTCTTCATGTAAACATGTTGGATGCTTCCTTTGACATGTGTCTCAGACACTCTTTTAACAGTTCTTACCGTTTTCAAACATTCAAAACCCATTTTATTTGTTTGCACACATTTTACTCTGAAATTGACTTGACTATAAACCTTCAACATGTGTGAATGTTGTGGTTTGACTTCTCACAAAATATACAACCTTTAATATCTGGGTTTTCTTTAGAGCTCATATACATGTATACATACAGACAAGCATACAATAATAAATAATATAGAAAACATGTAATATTACTAGAAGTTATAAATAAGTATCTACATTCATATATAGACACATACATACACATGTGTAACATACAATTATAGATTGTTAGTTATGATTGTTGTATAATTATGTAGTAATTAATTATACTGTTATGTGTCATCCTGTCTACCTGAAGTGAATATAATAACTAGTAGTTTAGTTGTAATTGTGTGTTTTGTCTCATTCAGCAGCACCAGGTGAATTTCTCTCGTGTGTTTCCAGCAGAGTGACAGTATGGCTGCAGCTTCTGGTGAGTCCAGTCACACTTCACCTCAGATATGAACTAACTCAGAATGTGTTTCTACTTAATACACTTCATCTTAATTATTGACACAACGGCAAAGTTGTAGGGGACAAGACTTTTTTTCAATTGTGTTAAACCTAGTGCTGCTTGATTATGGACAAAATTATCACAATTATTTTGGTCAATATTGAAATCATGATTATTCAAATGATTATTTTTTAGTTACACAATGCATTTATTCGGCATAAGTGACTGTGCTTTTTGTGCCATTTTTTGACATCAGATTTGTTGTGTTGCCACATAGAAATCATCTCATGTTTCTACTTAATACACTTCATCTTTATTATTGATAGAACAGCAAAGTTGAGGGCACAAGACTTTTTTCACATGTGTTAAACCTGTAGTGACTGTGTTTTTATTGAAGTGAAATAAGGCAAAAAAGCCATAACTAAAAATAGTTGGTAATGCAGTGTCATAAACATGATTCTTACAGAATTCATGGGAAATAATGAACCATTGTATAAATGCAGTGTTTTATATTACAGATGATCAGCAGCCACTGAAGCGCAGCAGCAGCTTTGATTGGCTGCCACCTACCAGTGAGTTAAACTGACTGAGTTAGAAACATTCTGATGTTTAATGAGATCTAAATTTAATGTTTTTTATAGGAGGATAAAAAAGGTTTAAAGATAAATACACAAGTATAACTTTCTCAAAATCTACCTTTCAGCCATGATTTCCTCTGTGGTTAATAACTAGAGCTGCTGACTTTGGATTAAGTCTAACTACAGTTTCCTTGTCTCACTAATTGTTTTATTGTCAGTGTCTGAGCTGAGGGTTGTTCTGTTGGGGAACAGCTGGTCTGAGAAGAGAGAAGTGATGAACTTCATACTGGAACTGACTGACCTGGACGAAGCACCTAAACGCTGTCTGAGAATCAGTGGACTAGTTAAAGAGAAGAAAATGGCTGTCATCAACACCCCAGATCTGCTGTTTCACAACATTTCTTCAGAAAAACTGACAGAGGTTTTAAAAGAATGTGCAGAACAATCTGCTCCTGGACCTCATGTGTTCCTGCTGGTTCTACAACCTGAAGACTTCACTGAAGAACACAAACAGAGACTCTGCAGAGTTCTTGAAATGTTCAACCATCAATCATTTGATCATTCACTGGTACTGATGTCACCACCCAGAGAGGGAAGATCAGGATTCAAGAAGAAATATCAGGAACAGCCACATTTAAAAGACATGATCAGAAAATGCAGAAACAGACACTTGAAGCAGGAGAATCTTGAACGTTCAGAGCTGTTAACACGTTTGGGTCAAATTGTCAAAGAGAACAATGGAGAACATGTGAACTATGAAGAATTCAAGGAGACAACATCTACTTTACCAGATGATCATCAGGACCCAAAGAAAACACAAACATATATCTCAGATGCTGTTAAAGCTGCTGGTAAGTGCAGAAACAATTCTAACAAGGTGATGAAAACACAAATCCTCCTTGATGAAATCAGACAAATAATTTCTAACTTATTGATCCTCTTTCACAGGCCTGTGTGCAGTTACAGAAAACATTTCATGTTTATCACTTCCAGGGAAAAAAACAGTGTCTCACGGTAAGGAATTAAATCACAATGATTATCATATTTGCATCAAAATTACACAAGTGAACACGATACCTAAATCACAGAGGCAGGGTAATAATTAAACACATATACACAGACTAAGATGCAGCAAAATATATAATATGCAAATTCTGTTTCCCGTATTTACTCAAGTGTGCAGTCTTTTAATTTGATTTATTGATTTCATATTCAGATTTTGTAATTCCCCCAAACCTTGTCCTCACACCCAAATAGCTTGCCCCAAATTAATTGCTCCCAGATATGATCTGATTCTGCTCAAACCCTTCACTTATAGTCAAGATATATTGATATATGACCCTGTAAATACCAATAAAATAACAGGTGAAATGTTAACCAGTGAAAAGATCTGTCTGCTTGCAGGCATATCAACTTAATACATTTAAAAAGCACATTTAATGCATATAATACATATGAAAAATATCTCAAGCGTATATAAGTGAAATGATTTCAGCATCATAATCACTTGTATTATTTATATTTCTCTCTCTGTGTTGTATTACAGCATCTGGATTCAGGATTGTGCTGTTGGGGAAAAGTGATGACAAAAAGACAAAGATGAGCAACTTTATCACTGGGAACCAAGGTTTTCATGACATAAACAAACAATGTGTGGCCACCTGTGGAGAGTGGAAAGGAAAACCAGTCACAGTAGTGAAAACTCCAGACATGTTCAGTCTGTCTGAGGAAGACGTGAGAAGAGAAGTGAAGAAATGTGTGACTCTTTGTTCTCCAGGACCAAATGTCCTGCTGCTGTTAGTGAAGCCTTCTGAGTTCAGTGAGGAGAACAAACTAAAACTGAAGTTCATCCTGAGTTTGTTTGGTCAAGATGCTTTAAACCACTCGATGGTCATCATGACACATGACATGAAAATGAGCGTCTGTGTTAATGACCTCCTTCAAGAGTGTCAGGGAAGACACTACAACATGTCTGAAGATAACCATGGGTTGTTAATGGATAAGATTGAGGAAATAGCAAATAAATGCAATGAAACAAGTCTGTCTGCACAAAAACTCACCAAACCATCTTTAAACCTGGTTCTGTGTGGAAGGAGAGGAGCAGAGAAGACTTTAGCAGCCAAGGCCATTCTGGGACAAAGAAAGTTTGATCCACCTGTCGACTCATCAGAGTGTGTTAAACATCAGGCAGAGGTGTGTGGACGTCAGGTCTCCCTGGTGGAGCTTCCTGCCTTGTATGGAAAACCTCAGCAGACAGTGATGGAGGAATCATTCAGCTGTGTCTCCCTCTGTGATCCTGAGGGTGTCCATGCCTTCATCCTGGTTCTACCTGTAGATCACCTCACTGATGAAGTCAAGGCAGAGATAAAGACCATCCAGGACACATTCAGCTCTCAGGTCAATGACTTCACCATGATCCTGTTCACTGTGGAGTCAGATCCTACAGCTCCAGCTGTTGTTAACTTCATAAAAGAGAACATAGACATCCAGGATCTCTGTCAGAGCTGTGGAGGAAGATATGTTGTTCACAACATCAAGAACAAGCAGCAGATCCCAGAGCTGCTGGAAACTGTGGAGAAGATGAGACTCAACAAGGATAAAAGCTGTTATACAACAGAAACATTTACACATGTCCAGATGAATAAAGTCATACAGCAAGAGAAAAACATCACCAGACTACAAACTGAACTCATGGACCTGAAGACAAAGCTCAGGATCACTGGTAAGCGCTTGTTGATGTTTGAATGACTTTCCAGTCATAAATTATATTCTGCTTTTCACATTTAGTCCCATCAGCATTTCAGATTATTTAACTCCAGGTCTTCCTGTTTTCTAGGTGATGATGAGAAACAAAACTCAGAGACTCTCAGGATTGTGTTGATAGGGAAGACTGGCAATGGAAAGAGCTCTTCAGGAAACACCATCCTGGGAAGAAAAGAGTTTAAAGCTGAAACAAACCAAACATCAGTCACTAAAATGTGTAAGAAAGCAAAGAGTGAAGTAGATGGTCGTCCTGTTGTTGTGGTCGACACTCCTGGTCTGTTTGACTCCACCTTGACCCGTGAGCAGGTTAATGAGGAGATGGTGAAATGCATCAGTCTTCTGGCTCCAGGACCACATGTCTTCCTGTTGGTGTTACAGATCGGCCGACTCACACCAGAAGAGAAGGAGACTTTAAAACTCATCAGGGAAGGTTTTGGGAAGGATTCAGAAAAATTCACCATTGTTCTTTTCACAAGAGGAGATGACCTAGAGCATGATGGTCTGTCTATTGATGAATTCGTTGAACAGCGTTGTGATGATTCCTTTAAGAAGATGATTTCTGATTGTGGAGGAAGATACCATGTGTTTAATAACTTTGATAAACAAAACCACACACAAGTCAGTGAGCTGATAAAGAAGATTGATGCCATGGTGAAGGAAAACGGTAAAAGCTGCTACACCAATGAGATGCTGCAAGAGGCTGATACAGCAATAAAGAAGGAAGTAGAGAGGATCCTGAAGGAGAAGGAAGAAGAGATGAAGAGAGAGAGGGAGGAGAATGAAAGAAAACATGAAGAAGAAATGGAGGCAATGAACAGACGAATGGAAAAACAGAGAGCAGAAATTGAACAGGAGAGAGAACAGAAAGCCAAAGAATTCAAAGAGAAGGAAGAAAACATCAAGAAGGAGCGTGAACAGAGAATGAGAGAACAGATAAAGAGAGAAGAGGAAGATGAGGAGAGGAAAAGACAGGAAAAAATTCAAAGACAGAAGTGGGAAGAACAACTAGCAGCTTTGGAGAAAAAGATCAAGTCAGAATCAGAAGAAAAAGAAATCATTGATAAAAAGCTGGTGGAGAGCAGAGAAGAGATAAGAAAAGAACGAGAGGCCTGGGAGAAGAAACAAAAGGAAATGTGGGACAAAAGAAACCTCGAATATGAAGAGTGGAGACAGAAGGAGCAGAGAAGATTTGAAAAGCTCCAAGAAGAACATGATAAGGAAAGAGAAGAATGTGAAAAGAAAAGAAAGGAAGAAGATCAAATCAGAAGAGAACAGGAGGAGAAAGAGAGAAAAGAATTAGAGGAGAGCTACAAGATAAAAATGGAGAATGTAAAGAAGACGTATGAAGATGAGGCCAGAAAACAAGCTGAAGAGTTCAATGAATTCAAACAGAAACACATTGAGGAATTTGCAGCTCAGAAACAACAACACAAGACAGAAATAGACGAGAAAAACAAACAGTACGACCTGTTACGGGCACTAAAAGCAAACAATGAAAGAGAAACAAGGAAAAGACATCAAGCAGAAATCAATGACATAGTGAAATGTGTCACAGAAAAGAGAGAAAACATGAAAAAAATCAAGGATTTATTGACAAAACATGAAAACCAAATGAAGACTGTGACGAATGAGGAAAAAGAAAATCTGCTTAAAATACATGAAGAAGAAATAAGTAACTTGATACAAGAACTGATGGAAGACGTTGCAGCTTTTGAAAAGGTCAAATCTAAAGAAAAATCATCCTGTTCCATTTTATGAGGTAATTTGTTTTATGTAAATGTCACAAATTCAGCACATGTTAAAACTAAACCTTTAAATTAGCTCGTATTTATTTTTGGTATTTTCTCATTGCAGGAGACAATAACTGTCCATAGATATATATCAACAGTACTGATGTTACAGACTCTGTTAACATGCAGACTACAACACTTTAATCTCTAATCTCTAGAACGTGTTTCTTCTTGTTCCTTCAGTGTGATGCTGTTCCCTGGAGTTTTGTCACATTCAGCTGCTGAAAAGTGGAAAGTTTCTCTGAACTCATTCAAAACTGATGTTGAAGACAAAGGACTGCAGGATTTGTGACATCACAACAGTTTGGAGCCAATCATGGTCTAATAATCAACTTATACACATGTGATGTGTAAACTTCAAGCCTCCAGAGCAGAAACAACTGAGACTTTACAGTAAAGGAGGAGACATCTGGTGTCCAGCTGAACTTTAGGAATCAACAATATTTGGGTTAGTGACAAATAATGTTTGAAAAGATGAAAAAGTCAAAAACTTTGTAAAATACAGTTTTAAGAATCATTTACCAGGGTTTTAAAATGTACATTTCGTGTTCATGTTGGTTTCTTGTCATTTAAAAGTCCATTTTGTATATTTTTTGCCCCTGAAAAATTAAGATTTTATGCATTTTTTTTTACCATAAAATGTCAAATGGTGTGGCCCCTAAAATATAAAACTTTAAATTTAATTAAATTAAACATTAAAAAATACATTTTTTTAAACCTTTTTAGTTGAGTTAAACTCTCAGGTACCAAGTTTTTACACCATGTTACACTTTTGTCATCGTCCCATTCACGGATTCAGAGATTAAGAAATGTTTAATGCACAAGGCAGAGATGATGTTTTAAAGGTTTTTACATGGTTATTATACTTTTTGGTTGGTGGAAAAAACATTCCAGACACAGATTTATATGTCATAAAACATGTGTTTACCATGTAAAACACATGTTTATACACATATGTATGTATATGTACACATATATTTATGTATGTGGGTGATTCTCCAACAGTCAAATTTGGTCATGATTTCTTTCAGACAATTCAACACATATCATTAAAGATATTTTTATTTGTTGTACTTCATCACATTATGTAGAAATATTAACTGATTTAACTGACTGGTTTGTAATGAAAGTACATAAATATTATATAGTTTTGCTATTTTACTCCAGCATTCATATACTCAGCATTTATACCCAAATGTATAACTGTACTTATTAACCATTTACAAGATAATATTTTCTCATTATCTGGATGACAAATACCTTTTTACAATCTTACTGAATTCTTTCAATCAAGTTTTTACTTGTCAGAATCATAAGTTTCAATCCCAGATATGACATATGTTTTTAATTTAATGTTGTTTAAGAGAAAAAAACATAATGCATGTTAATCAGATGATATAACGATGCTTCTTTTTTGTGCTGAAACCAGGACACTCCCTGTACATGCATTTTTTTGATGGATTTGTGCATAACACAGACTCAATTAGATCATTGAGGCTGGCAGTTTTTATCACTTTGTGATAAAACAGTCTATTTGTAATGACCTGGAGGTTTGCATGTATTTTGAAATGTGACTCAGTCCTTGATTGTTGCTTTAACAAACCAGAAAGGCTGCATTTTGCAAAATGTGCTATAAGACACTTCACTTTTCATTTGCTTAGGTGAGAATCCAAACTCCTTTTTGGCAAAGCAGAGCAGGTAGTATCTCCTCAGAAACTTTCCTGCAACAGCTTTAGAGATGACTTGCTGATCTCTAGCAGTATGCATGTTTTGGTATTTCTTTTTAATCTGTAAAATAATTGTATTTTGAAACAGAAGAGATCTTCTTAAATCGTGTTATCTGTTGTTTGGTTTTGAGCTGAGGGGAAGTGGCCATTTCCATTCTTCTTAATCCAGTCACAGCTTTTCTTGTATTTTTCCACCTTCTATAAAGCATCTTCAACCTTCATAATTGTTGCATTAAGACCTTTGCCCTCGTCTTACCAATGTCCTCTGGTGACGGCGTTGGTGTAGTTTCAGCCATAAAACTCCAAACTTCAACCAGTGTTTTCATTTTTTTTTAGCTGTTTGCCATTAACATATTTTAAGTGATATTAGGCAAATAAATGCATTTATAACTAACATTCTCCCATCTTTTCCATCACAATAAATAAAGTGATGGAAATGACAATGTTTAGCATTTCTTTTAAAATCTCATGACATTTTAGTCTAACAATCTGTTTTACAGTTACCATAAAATATACTCAAAATACAATATATAAAATTGTATTATTCATATTATTTGTACATTCAAAGGAAATGTGAGTTGTTTGGAAATGACGACCAATAAACATATTCTTGCTTTTCAAAACTTTAAGTTGATTTTTTCTTGTTTCCCTTCCTTCCATGAAGCTGACACTGCTATCCTGTAGTGAGCTCTCCTGTCACATGACAACTGATGTGTTTGCAAATAGATAAAGGTTAAAGAAAAAAAACAGAAAGTTAGTTAAAAAGACCTTATTTCCTGTTTTGGTAGTGGGGCTTTTATTTTGAAAACTACATACTCGTAATATTGTAGCGTTTTGTTTGTTTCTTGAAATACAGTAAATGTCTGACTGGTTATGTGAAAATAACCTTAATATGGGTTTAGTTTGCTGTGAAACAGCATGGTGAGCTTGTTAATATTTGTTTTTTTGTTAGTGTTTGTACTCAGAAATACTCAACATAAATCAAACTTACCTGCACTAAACTAAAATAAGACAATAAGCCTCTAATACGAGTCTTAACAACACGATTCGAGTAAGATACAACATCATACCCATAATAATAATAATAATAATAATATAGTCTAAAAAATAAAACAGTCTTACCTGATGCGGATCTACGTCATCAAATCCAGTGGATGATCCGTTGATCGGTTCAATCAGCCATTAAAGATCCTTCGGTTTATTTAATCCTGACAGTCAGAGAATGAGGCTTCATCTCCAGCTGCTGACAGTCAGAAACAATAGAAACATGTTGAATAGAAACATAACACAGAACAGGCTTCAGGACAGACCACTCAGTATTATTAATAACAGGCCGTTAGGAGCCGGTGGCAGTTACTAGCGTTAGCGTTAGCATTAGCAGTGCAGCTACATGACCGTTACTTCTCCTCAACTCCGTCTTCTTTGGGCTCGTTAGTCGCTGTCGTTTCTAAATAACTGAAAAATGCTAGAATATTGTTGGAAAATAACGTTTAAGCTTTTTTCATCATTTATCTTACGTTTAGCTCCTCTTCGTTCGTGAGGCTTCTTTTTGAATTTTTCGCGGTCATTTTTTCTTCTTCTGTGGTTTTAGATGCAGCGAGTTCAGGTTGACCTGTGACCCAGACGATACACTTAGCGCCATCTGTCGGCCACCAGCATTATTATTATTAATTATTTTATTCTGAAAACAGCGATATTAACAATGAATCAGCAAATATTAACGTGTATATATATATATATATATATATATATATATATATATATATATATATATATATATATATATATATATATATATATATATATATATATATATATATATATATATCACCTTTTATGACAAAAACTTCAAATTCGTAAAATGCTGTTTTTGAATGTGGGGAAGGAAACTGCTGATTGGGCAAATACTCATGTTCACACAATTATGTATTTTATATGTTCTTATTATTTGTTTTATATTTGATTTTATTATGCTTTTATATCTCATATCTCATGATCCTAAACTATTACTGCAGTTTCAATTTTTTTATACAACATGCAGAAATATAATGTGTCTGTATCTGGTAGAACTTTGGTCGCTGAACGTTTGCTAAGTGAGTTTAATAAGAAACTAAAGCTGTGAGATAAATGAAGTGGAGCAGAAAGTCCAGTAAAAGTTATTTCCTATATCCATCTTTTGTTAAAACAAGTCTGACATTTTAGAAACTTCCCGTTTTAAAAGCATGCGTTTTACTTTCTGAATTAAAGTCTGTGCAAGACTTTATTTTTTATCTCATTTTCATGTAAATCAGCTTGTTGAGACTTGAAAGCTGCATCTGATCTGTCACTCGTCATCATTTACTGTTATTTTCTCCAAAAGAAACATGTAATTCTACTAGAAATGAAGGAGGACATGATGTGAACTGTATGGATTATCTTTCTGCTGCAGCCTCAAGTCTCTGCAAGTTGATTTTCATGGAAAGAAATTTTATTTTTTATCCAAAAAAAAAAAAAAGGAGTGGAGAGACCTTATGATCTCCTTCCTGTGAGGAAGGTTCTCCTGCGTTCACGCCTTTTTAGGTCATGTTGCATGTGTTGCTGCATGTTAATCGGTTTCAGAGGGAGCGTGGTTTCATTAGACTCGACACTCCTCCGGCTCCCCGGACAGGCCCGGACCAGCCGGAGAATGTGGGCAATGCCGACTCTGCCTGACTCTGGGGCGATGATCACAGGTCAGGGCTGTAAACCGACATGCCGAAGCAAACCATCGCTGTGACTTCACCGGAGGGAAATCCTGCGACTCGGTGTTCTGCAGCAAATCAACAAACTCAAAAACACTAACTCTGATGCACTCGCATTTTCAGTTTGGTGAAAGAAAAGCAAAAATCTGCAGGGAAATCCTGAAGAATTAGTTTCCTTAGGAAATACCACACTGATCAATGTCTCAAAACTCATGCAAACTCAAACGACTGTGTGTCTTAGATGCATCGTAATTAATGATCTTAGAAAAATCTGAATCCTTCAGGTTAATGTTGTGGAATAAAAGTCTCTATAATATTTAATAGTTTAGCAGAATCCCTCTGCAGCACATTATCACAATATTAATTTACCAACAGGTAGTTTTGATAATAGCAAACAACATTCTGCTCAAAACAAATTAGAATCTTTATTTATTCTTTAGCTCATTCAAGATTCAAAGTGTTTATTGTCACGTTCACTGAGTAGAAACAAAGATAAATGGATTAAAATAACACACAAGCAACAGATAAATGTGAATCTATGTGAATCTTTTATATAGTTACAGGTCTGTGTGGAATATTGTTTAATACAGAGCCTCCAAATCTATAAATCTGCACGACATGTCTGGATCTGGAGGTTCTGTATCTTTGATGAGATTTTATCAGTTTATCAGTGATGTTAAAGTCTCAGCTACCTGCATCCAAGTATAAATGATCACACTGTAAAAACCTGAGAGTTCAGCAGGTCTTCGCAGGTGTGTCATGGTGGAATTTCAGCTGAATTTAAGTCCATACAAGGACAGATGGGAAGAAGCTTCGGTCTCCAGGTGGAGGACCCGCCCCTCTGAAATCTGGGAAAACACACTCCTCAGGTGCCTCCTCAAAATCCCCAGCTCTCGACTGGCTGATTATCGAGGTAAAGGTGTTTTTTTTTTCTGCAGAGCATCTTGATTGCTTAACGAAGGCTTACGTGAATGAGACGACGAACAGTCGAGAGGCCGGAACTGAAGATGCAGACGTGTCTGTGCAGGTTCAGGGTGTGGACACAATAACAGGAACACCGCTGCAATATTAAGTCTTACTATCAGTAATGTGTGTGTGTGTGTGTGTGTGTGTGTTTTTCCAGTGAACTGTGTTAACAGCTTATAAAATACTACAATGTTTGGCAAGATGAGAAAGTTTTAAGAATCATTCATCAGGTCTCTATAGATGTAGATTATGTTTTCATGTTGGTTTCGTATCATTTTTTGTCCCAAAAATCATAATTTTGTGTGATTTTTTTGACACGAAATATCAATTGAATGATTATTTTAAAGATATAATCCACCTAGAATATAAAACTAGTTGATAGCATGTGTTTTTAATTGTTAAAAACCTTTTTAAGAGAGTTAAACTATCTGGTGCCATGTTTTTATGGTGAAAGCATAAAAACAGGTGAATAAAGAAAATAATGAACTGAATTAAGGCAATAAATACAAGGAGAGGAGAGTTTTTTAAAATTAAAACAGGAAGCAGCTCGCGGTAAAGTGAAGATTCAAGGTGGGAAAACAGAAGAAAGTATGAAAATGAAGTAAAGAACTATTTTTACACACATGCAGAACAGCACGTCACAATCTGGCAACCGTCCTCAGTGTTATCAGCCCATTAAATAACTCTTATCAGTGGTTATCAGCCTCATAGATATGGGTTACAAGGCACCTGTTACACCTGCTGGTAGGTGCATAAAAGCCCATTGGTACAGGACCATAATATTCTGATAATCATGTTTTATGGCCTAACAACAATGTGGTTATGATGTGATTAGATTAAAGCACAGAGAGGATCAGTATTCAGTATGGTTAAAGGCAGCATAAACAGGATTTCCTCGAGATTTTCTCATATATTCATCATCTCATTTTTAGAATCACTGATCACACCACTTATATAAATAAGAGAGAGGGAGAGAGATATCTTGAAAAACTTTCAATATTAGGCTCTGATCTTTATTTATTTTAGTCCATTATTGTCAGCCACATGTTTAACTAATTTAACTTTTCATGATATTCAGTGTTAATTTAGTATTTTTACTCAGCAGCAGAGACAGGATAGATATTAATGCTGATTTCTCCCAGTGGCCACTCGTGGTACTGCAACAAAAATCATTTTACCCATAGATAATAGATTTTATAGATATAAAAGAGAAGCTGATAAAACTGTTGCCAGTTAATTACTGACCTTTGTATCCTAGATTTTTAATTCATGGATTTCTTATGCATCAGAAACTTTGTCACAGCCAGAATAGGAAAAGTCTCTATTTCCATCGAGATGTCACAGCTGTATATCTATTTATTTTTCTTCAAACTGTTTTAATGTGATCATTTTTTTGGCAATTTACACATTCTAATCGCCCACTGTACTGATCAGTCTCTATGGGTCACATAATACAGAAATAAACCCGGAAGTCAGCACTTTTTTTGGCGTTTGCGCCATGGATGTATTATAAACTTGGATATGGCGCCACCTCTCAGCAGCTCCCCCAGTGGCCACTCGTGGTACTGCAACAAAATCCCATGTGACCAAAAAATCATTTTTCCCAACGTTGTCAATAGTAAAAGAGAAGCCGATAAAACTGTTGACAGGTCAACTCCAACTATAACCCTGTTAATTACTGATCTTTGTATCCTAGATTTTTAATTCATGGATTTTTTATCCGTCAGAAACGTTTCTAACGGCCAGAAAAGTCTCTATTTCCAGTGTGTGTCGCAGCTGTGTTTTTATTAATATATTTATTAATTTATTTTGAATGTTATCAGCAAGTGAATTAAATGTTTAGATGTTCCCATCGCCCCAGAGCATCATGGGAGGTGACTCTGATCAGTCTCTATGGGTCACATAGAAGTGAGGAAGTCAGGAGCTTTTTTGGTGAATGCACCAGACGAGCAACTACTATAATTAAAATGAATAGCGTTGATTTTTTAATCTGGTATCCAGGTTTATAATACATTAGATACTCGTAAACTGTAAAATAAGACGTTGAGGTGCAGCCACTAACTCCTCTACAGCAGAGGTGGGTAATCCTGGTCCTGGAGGGTCAGTGTGGGTCCAGGTCTTTGTTCCAACGAAGCAGTAACACACCTGATTCTATTAATCAACCACTAGAGCCTCTGCTGAGGCAGGAAAAGAGGGCTTTTATTTTGGAAGAATCAGAATTATTTGAAGGGAAAAGAGGTTTTTTTACTTCCAAAGAGACAGGAAGAAGCACAATGACCTAGTTTAATTATTCAAACAACACAGAACTTTATTCAGCAGCATATCTCAGTACCCTAACCCTAACCCAAGCTCATCTCCGTCTCCACGGCAACCAGGATGTAAGAGACAGGTTGAATAGAGAGACTATTAATAAATAAACTACTAATATAACCATAATTTATTCAATTTACTACTTGATTTAAATCTCTTTATTTATTATTATTTTTAAAATGTTTTCTTTTCTTTTTTCTTTTTTTATTTTGGTTTGGTTTTTATTTATTAATTTTTACTAATTTATTTATTCATTTATCTATTCATGTAAAACAGACCAATAACAAATGTAATTTTTATACAGATCCTTTCCAAAAGAAATAGAGTATCATGGAAAATCTATTTTCTTTCCATAATTTCTTTCAAAAAGTGAAACTGTCATAGATTTTGGATTCATTACACACAAAGTGTAAATAAATAAAGACGTCAGAAGCCAGAGAAGTGCCTATAAATGAATCATCTAAAATTTAAAAAATATATTAATTATAATTTGTAAACCAACTTTAATGCCATTACTGTCATCATCTTGTAATGAATTTCATAATTTAAAAAAATATAATAATATAATGCATAAGGTCGATAAAAATAATAAAATAAAATTTAAAAAGATTTAATTATAATTTGTAAACCAACTTGAGTGTCATTACTGTCATCATCTTGTAATGAGTTTCATTATTTAAATAAATAATAATAATAATACAATGCAGGAGGTCGATAAAAATAATAAGATTAAATGTAAAAAAATATTAATTAAAATTTGTTAACCAGCTTTAATGTCATCATCTTGTAATTTCATCATTTAAAGAAATAATAATAATAATAATAATAATAATAATAATACAATGCAGGAGGTCAATAAAAATAATAAAATTAAATTAAAAACATTATTTTAATTAAAATTTGTAAACCAACTTTAATGTCATCATCTTGTAATGAATTTCATTATTTAAATAAATAATAAGAACAATACAAATAATAAAATAAGAATAATAATGGAATGCATTTTTTAAATTAAATTAAAAAAATATTAATTACAATTTGTTAACCAACTTAAATGTCATCATATTGTCATGAATTTCATCATTGAAAGAAATAATAATAATAATAATAATAATAATAATATGCAGGAGGTCGATAAAAATGATAAAATAAAATTAAAAATATTTTAATTAAAATTTGTAAACCAACTTTAATGTCATCATCTTGCAATGAATTTAATTGAATTTAATGAATGAATTTAAAGAAATAATGATGATAATAATAATAATAATAATAATGATGATAATAATAATAATAATAATAATAATAATAATACAATGCAGGAGGCTAATAAAAATAAACAAATTAAATAAAAATATATTAATTATAATTTGTAAACCAACTTTAGTGTCATTATTATCATTTTTGTGTCTGAAAAACAAATAATAAATATGTATAAAAACATCCAGCTGTGATTTAGTGAAAACACAAACATAAACAGCTTCAACACTTTTTTCTATTTATTTTGACATTTTCTGCAAACTTCCTGTGTGAACGGACCAATCACAGCGCTTCTTCTCTCAGTAAAATCCCTGCAGGTGATTTTTTTTTTTAACTTCCCCTTGACAGATGCCTGCCTCAGCCAATCAGAGCGGCCGCTGAGAGCACCTGAAGGATCCGGCTCACCTGGACCAATCAGAGCGCGCGCTGAGAGAACGTTTCCTTTTAAGGAGAACGCCAGCAGCGCGCTGCGGGGATAAAACCGGTGCTTTGAGCCGGTAACCGCCGCATTCACTGAGTAACAGCTGGGCACCGCAAGACCCGCGAGACTTCAGCCACAGACACACCCGACACTCACCTGCACAGGTAAGCCCCCTCCCTGGAATAATGATAATCTGAGGAGGAGGTTAAAGTGGTTAAAATCAGACGTTTCTGCAACATCTGAAGTTTCATTATGTGAAATTTAATTTAAAGGTGCATTCTGTTGATTTATGGTTAAATGGAAAACTTTTCTGATTCCAAAAAAACGTTGGTTGAAAAAGGTTGAGTTTAACTCTCTTAAAAGTTAATAATAAATAAAAATGCATGTTAACACGTTTTACATTCAAGGTGGATTATATATTTAAACTGTTTTGGTTGCACCATCCAAAAAATTGCAGAAAATCATGTTTTTGTGAAAAAAATATATAAAATATATTGTGACATCAATGTTAATTAATGGAAACATTATTTGTTAGTGACAAAAATATGAGGTAACCCTAAAAACTTGGTACCAAATGTGGTTAAAAACTTAAATGCATGCTAGTTTTATATTCTAGGTGGATTATAGAGTTAAAATGATCATTTTATGGCTGCACAGTTGTGTACATTTTGACTGAATTGACTTCCTAATCTTGACACCATTTGTCACTGACTTGTATATAAACTATGATTTATGCATGTAGACCAGGTTGTTCTACATTCAGGTAAATTGTTCGTACACTAAAACTCTCTCCAGTCGTTAAATGACTCTGTTTCTTCTCAGAAATGGACGATGAAGTCACTGCCCTCGTCGTGGACAACGGTTCCGGCATGTGCAAGGCCGGGTTCGCCGGAGACGACGCCCCCCGCGCCGTTTTCCCCTCCATCGTGGGTCGGCCCAGACATCAGGTACGAGCCCGGGTCACGTGACCTTCAGGAGGCCACGCCCCCCCCCTTCGGCCAGGTAACTGACCCTTTGTGTTTCTGCAGGGTGTGATGGTGGGGATGGGACAGAAGGACAGCTACGTCGGCGACGAGGCTCAGAGCAAGAGGGGCATCCTGACCCTGAAGTACCCCATCGAGCACGGCATCGTCACCAACTGGGACGACATGGAGAAGGTGACAGAACATCTGAGTGACTTCCTGTTTCTGCTGCTCCTCGAACTAGAGCCAGTGTTGGACTAAAACTACACTTAGAAAATCTCTTTACCTCTTAAAGGGCTGACAGGTGAAAGCTTTAGTGAAGGAAATGCTGTTTGAACAGTAAATCATGTCTGCTTTGATAGAGAAGTGGGCGGTGTTCAGTCTGAAATCGCTGCTTGAATGAACTTGTAAAAGCCCTGAAGTGCAGGATGAGTCAGAACATTTGACGCAGTTTAACTGACTGGGTGAGACTGTGGCGCTTTTTTATGCAAATTTTAACTTTGGCATAACGAGAAACTCCAGGGGCATAAATTAAGCCCAAATATTTCCTGCATAGAATTAAATCAGTTGAGTCACTAACAATTTTATGTGCATTTTCCATTTTGTACAGTTTCTCTGCAGAAAATAGTATTTTAGTTGCATCCCTTGCATAAATATACCAAGAAACAAACTTATTTATCCTATGCACAACGTTTGTGGTGCTTATTCTAGAGACTTTAATGATTAAATGGGTTTATAATCACAATTTAAATGAAATGACCTTTCTGTGGAGAGTTCGTTTTAACCATTTTTCTCAGGAGAAAGGTGGAAATGAGCTTTATGTCTATGAGAGGAAGGACTTCAAAACTTAATTTTGGCTTAAAAACTTGTCTCATCTCAATAATGCATGTTTGCTTCAATGGGTCAAAATTTAAATATTTCACTTCTTGAGGCCTCAAGAACAAGTTCAAACCAAATTCTTTGTCTTATTTCCCTGGAAACCTCTTCATTAACCTCCAGTAGCATCGGATCGCTGCCGGCCTTCCTCTAGGAGCAGGATTCAGCCTTTAACTCTGTCATTTCCTGCAGATCTGGCATCACACCTTCTACAACGAGCTGCGTGTTGCTCCTGAGGAACATCCAGTCCTGCTGACCGAGGCTCCGCTCAACCCCAAAGCCAACAGGGAGAAGATGACGCAGGTCTGACACCTCAATTAACTAATTACTGTTTGAAACTGAGACACATTCAGCTTTTTGTTAAAGATTAATGCAGATCTGGTAAATGGGATTATACCAAATATGCCTTCTCCATCTATATTTATGATTATGACCATCTTTGAAAGTAATTTAGACCTAGAGGTCACTGCTTTGCATGAGTGTTTCAGGTTAAATGGTCCATCTCCATAGATACACACAATATGCATGGATGCATACAACACACACACGCAGATATAACCACATTAATGTATATAAGAGTAACAGGGTGATATTGGGTATTGGCATTATTTCTGATGGATGTCATGCATAGTGCTTTAAGTGAATGTTTAATAGACTTATCATCCTAATAGATTAGACTCATACCAGGCTACTTGCATGTATATTTCTGGTTCAGTCTAGATTTGAAGTATTGTCTCATCACCATAAACTGATCAAATCACTCATTTCTCATCAAGCAACAAGTTTAAATCCTTGGTTATTGGCTCTAATTCCCAAATCTTATGGTCCATTTTACCTGGGATCACTACGCCACCATCAGTTTCTTCAATGACTCGTCCTGATTCTTTTTGTCCAGATCATGTTCGAGACCTTCAACTGTCCGGCCATGTACGTGGCCATCCAGGCCGTCCTGTCTCTGTACGCCTCAGGTCGTACCACAGGTGAGACCAGGACTCTGAACTAAGGCTGTCTGATTCTACAGAAAATTATTTTAGTCAATGATTCAAACAGCTTTTAGGTTGCACAATGCATGTATTCTGCATGAGTGACTACACTTGAGATTAAACAGATTTGTTTTGTCTTAATGAAAAATGTAATTTCATGATTTGACGTATTAAAACTTAATTACAGCTTTACTCTTTACCTTTAAATAAGGAAACTACCAGGGCTGTTGGCTTGGTAGATGTTAAATTTAACCTGACAACTCTTTAGGTTTTAGGTAAAATTAAGTTTCCAAATGCTTCCCCTCATGATGTCCTCAACTTCCTGAGAACATGACCAATCCTCCCAGAAAGTAATTTTATTCAGATTAAGATTTTTGCAACCCTGACCTGTTAATCTAATCATTAAAGTCTCTAGAATTTCCCAGAAAAAGAGTCTTGTACATGGGTTTATGTGCATCTTTGTGCAAATGACAACTATAATCACTTTTCTGCAAAGAAAATGGTAAGATTGGGGGGGGTGTAACATGAATGATTGAATAAATTGATAAGTGCATAAAATCTCTGAAAATCACTTTAAATTGTTAATGACTCTTTGACTCTATATTCTATAATTTCACAGCCTCTAAATCTCATACTTCAAGATGTGAGGACTATAAAATCAAGATTCAAAGTGTTATGTGCAGTGTAGGAATGAATTTCTCTGCAACTAAATTCTTATTTGCTGTATTAAAGTTAAGATGGAATATAAACTATAAGTAGGCAGATTATGTACAGATATTTACAAATATGCAAGGAATGATTCAGTATGAATGGGGCAAAAAGTCAGAATAAGGTGCATAAGTCACAGCTGTATGAGGTTCATTTATAAACTACTGACCATCAGTGGTGAAACTCCACAGGATTTGCTAAGTATTAGTTTTTTTTTTTTTTCCACCCTGCAGGTATTGTGATGGACTCTGGTGACGGCGTCAGTCACACTGTTCCCATCTACGAGGGCTACGCTCTGCCTCACGCCATCCTCCGTCTGGACCTGGCCGGCAGAGACCTGACCGACTACCTGATGAAGATTCTGACCGAGCGCGGCTACAGCTTCACCACCACCGGTACCACCAACCTCTACCTAAAGCAATAAATGGCTTGGATGACGCTTTGATGTTTTCTGACCAATACTTCTCCTTCCAGCCGAGCGTGAGATCGTGCGCGACATCAAGGAGAAGCTGTGCTACGTGGCGCTGGACTTCGATCAGGAGATGCAGACGGCGTCTTCCTCCTCCTCCCTGGAGAAGAGCTACGAGCTTCCTGACGGTCAGGTCATCACCATCGGCAACGAGAGGTTCCGCTGTGCAGAGACGCTCTTCCAGCCTTCATTCATCGGTGGGTAGATTAGCTTTAATGACTTTGATGCATGCTAAACCTCCATAAGATGCACCAGGTCCTAGTACAGCAACATAAAAGGAATTGTCTTATAGTTTCAACTGGTTAAAACCAGGTTTTTAGTCTTTAATTAATCCTGATGACTTGGTTTTGTTAAAGAAATCCTGCTGCCCACAAAGGCTCAGGAGCAACATTGAACTTTAACACTAAAACTCATCTGTGCTCAGTCCAATTTATGAGCTTCCTCTTATAAATCTCAAACATCTGCAACCACAAAGGTTATTGTGCTTAAACCTGGAATCAAAAGAAACATGTGAGGTGACTAGAGAAGTGTCCGAATTTTATGTTTAGGAACAAATATTGTAAGGGGGGGATGCAGAATCAGTTTTACTACAGATAAAAATACTTCATTTAGAACGTGAAATGACCAGACTGACCCTTTTCAGGAAATAAAATTGAAATAAGCCAAATTATATTAAATGGAAATCACACTGAGATCATTATAGAACATGGAGAATATGTGTTTTTATGTGTAAAGGATGCCGTTAAAGCCATAGTTTTATAGTTTCAACTGGTAAAAACCTGGTTTTTAGTCTTTAATTCATCCTAAAGACTTGATATTAAAGTCATACAGCAAAGTTTGACTTTACCACTAAAACAACTCTTCTGTGCTCAGGCATGGAGTCGTCCGGCGTCCATGAAACCACCTTCAACAGCATCATGAAGTGCGACGTGGACATCCGTAAGGACCTGTACGCCAACACCGTGCTGTCCGGCGGCACCACCATGTACCCCGGCATCGCTGACAGGATGCAGAAGGAGATCACCTCCCTGGCCCCGTCCACCATGAAAATCAAGGTATGACATCACATCAGTGACGGATCAGACAGGTTGAGGCCTGATGAAGCTCATCTGTCATAGCTGGTTTTAACTGTATTTGTGGGTTCTGCTGCCCCCTGGTGGACAGACCAGGTCACTGTACTAATGTGGAAATCTGAGCTGTGTCCTTGTTCCATTCAAGTGTTTCTTACTGGAATAAAAGTTGTACACTCTTTTAAATGGTATGATAGACAAATTGAGCTTCCAAGTGCTTCCTGTCACATGACATTATTAAATTCCTGAGAATAAACCCCAGTCATTTAAAGGTTAGTTTCAACCCAATCATTCTAATCTCTAATCCCCCAAAATGTACCTGGGGATAAATTCTGTTTATAGGCATATTTGTGCAAACGGCAACTATAATGACCATTAAAATGCTGAAAAGAACAGATGCATAAAATGGTTGTTGGACTCTTAATAGATGCATGAAATCTTTGCAGAATCTGGGCTTAAATGGGTTAAAAAGGACACGGAGCAGATTTCTGAGATGCCACTTTTGTGTCCTGAGACACTTATTTTCAACACTGACGTGTTTATCTAATTCAAGTCTCTACTTTAATCCCCCAAAATGTACCTGGGATAAATTCTGTTTATAGGCATATTTGTGCAAAGGGCAACTATAATAAAATGCCTCTATCAAAATGAAAAGAATAGATGCATAACATGATTGTTGGCGACTCTTAATCGATGAATGAAATCTTTGCAAAATCTAGGTTTAAATGGGTTAAAGGGCACAGTTTAATTCCACATTTAAACCATCACAATATGTTTCATTTGCAAAGTGGCATCTCAGAAAGATGCTCAAAGAACTTTAAGAAGATTACAACTTGTACTAGATGGTGGGTTTTATCCTATTTTCTAAAAGTAAAACTGCTGTAGTCTTTTAGTTTATCACCAGAATTTATTTGTCACATGTGGATCTGCATCCACAGATGAAAACTACACTCAAACTGTGCAAAAATCCAATAAAAGTATAAAAAGAATAGAATGAAAATGACCTCTGTGGCAGAGGGAAAATACAATATACACCTAGACATGTCATATACAGGTATGCATGTGATCATTGCTGGTCATCTCCTGATGCTTCAGGTGGTATCAAACATCCTTCTAACCCAGTTTCCCTCCTCTCCTCCTCCAGATCATCGCTCCCCCAGAGAGGAAGTACTCGGTGTGGATCGGCGGCTCCATCCTGGCCTCCCTCTCCACCTTCCAGCAGATGTGGATCAGCAAGCAGGAGTACGACGAGTCCGGCCCCGCCATCGTCCACCGCAAGTGTTTCTAGGAACCTCCGGCCACGACCTCGACGAGCTCTTCAACCACTTCCAGCTGCAAAGTCTCTGGTTTTATCTTGTATGAACAGACTAAAAAGATCTGAGATGCCACATACAAGATGAATAAAGGACGGTTTAATGTTCCAGCTGGGCAGAGCCTGACCCTCTAAACATTTCTGCACATATTCCTCTTCCTCTGCTCCTCCCGGTGACTATCGCTGCTCTAACAGTGTTGTCGCTGCAGATCTGCTGCAATAAACTGCAGGAATCCTTATCGGCTTCTTCTCCTTGTCCACTCAGTTGAGTTGTACCATTGCTCCACAGGAGTTTGTTTACTTGCCAATAAAATGCCAACATGTGATGTTACAGCTTTGTCATTTCATGCATTAAACTTTATACTAAACATACTCTGATCAGGACAGCAACTACATTTATAATCTGGGGTTTTTGTTTAATCACATTAACCTTTGTTCCCTTGAAGTTTTAACCAACTTCAGCCTTAATTAGTATCAACAATTTCAAAATTTAAACCCTTTAAATGTCCATCTACATGGTGTAATGTATTTATTGTGCAGTGTCAGACTATAACCCTCTATTGAATTAAATATTAGACATAATAAAACATGTTATGTTTGTTGAATTGGCCTAAATTTAATAAGAAGTTGTGAACAGTCTCATGCTATAAGTCAATGGGACTCTGAGATTGTGTATGTCAGGAATTCTGCATATTAAAAGTTTTCATTAAATAAAATGCATACAGAAATAAAGCTTACTTAGCCCATATAGTGATATTTCACAACTCTGAATAAAAGACAGCCTTTGGTTATGAACAAACAGGATATCCTGGTCATGTGACCTGTCATTTCAAAATAAAAGCCCCTTTTCATACCCAATTGTAGAGAATAAAGTGTTGCCATATGGAAACACTATGAAATAGTGAGAATTAACTTCACTACTGCTACAAATGCTCAAATAACTTAGAATTATCACTAAGAATTATAAAAAACTCAGATCACATCCAAACTGATTGGATTAAAAATGGATTCAGGTGAAAAATGAGTGACATTATCAATGGGAACATTCACCTGTGATGTTGAACAAACTAAAGTTAATTGAAATTAGATAAGTTTGCATCGATCGTCTGTAAAATGTTTATATTTATCAAAGCAAGAGAACTGAGTCACAGAATCTGGAATTATGTTTAAACCTTAAGGAATGTGATGGCCACAGTTGTGGCCACACAACCATAAAGGTCTGTAACCATCTGCACTCACACACTTGGTTATAGTTAAGTTTTGTTCATACACATTATGTATTCAGTTATTAGTTTACATTAGTTTAATATTTATTGGAACAAATCACATATTTTCTGTTTCATAACACTTTATTGTTTTGACAGTACATTCGTTTTCTATTTGAAGCGCGCACATTTAGTTAGCTTTTGTACAGTCTTTGTTTAGTATAGTTTCCTAATTTCTGTTTTCTTTGAGTTTCCGGTGCTGGTGCTGCTGTTGCTGGGAGCTGGGAGGGCCGGGTTAAAGGGATCCGCCCCACAAGCTCAGCCATTTTGTGGAAGAGTGATTGGACCAACCCAGTGCCTGCACTTCATGGGGGGGATTTATTGCTTTGTTTACTCTTTTTAGACAATTAGTAATTTCATTTGGTTTGATTAAGTATAGATTCTGTTTATTCTAATAAGTTAATTGTCCTGATGTGTTTGTTAGTAAGCTAGCTGGTTGTTGTGTTTAGTGTTTGTTAACCCCTTGTGTTTGAATATGGGCTGATCACCCACTATATAAGCTCCCCTTTTGTGTTCAGTTGACAGGTCTGTTCGTTTTGTCTTCTGTTAGTTTGTTCAGTTGACGGTTTGTTAATTTGACTTCTTTTATGGGCCCAATTTTTATTATTTTTGGAAATTTTGTTTGCATACTTTGGGTAAATAAAGACCCCTTTTTGAAATACCACCTGTCGTCCTCATTGCCGACTGACTCGGTCCCTCACAGTTGGTGGCAGTGGTGGGATTAGCCAGTTGGGGAGGCAGGCATTTTTTTTTTTCTCTCTTTCCCTCCTCCATTTTGTGAAGACATGCATCGTGGAGGAAGAGGGGCAAGAGGAGGTCGGATAGACCTCAAGAAGACCCACACGGGGTTTGAACCTCAGAGTGAGGAAGAGACGGAAGGTGAAGCATTAAAAGCAGCATCCGATGAAGAGAGCAGGGAACCCTCTTTAAGAGATCTGGCAGGCATCATTCAGGCCTTCATGGGGCAGCAGGAGGCCCGGGAGATAAAACAAAGGGAAGAGGTTGCACGGCAGGAACAGCGGTTCCAAACACTGCAACAACAGCTCAGGCTTTTGCAACAGGAGGTACAGGCCCACACATCCCCAGCAGCAGAACTTACTTCAACAGTTTCACAGCCTTTGGAGACTCCTCGTTTAGAGCATGATAACCAACAGGCCCATGCTGCAGCCTCAACAGAATTCATCCACTCTTCTAATAATGCATCAGGTCAGTCTTGTTTTTCTCATCAGCCTAGACTTGAGAAATTAACAGAAAATGATGATGTTGAACATTTTCTCTTTACATTTGAGAGAATTGCAGCAGCATGCCGATGGCCAAAGTCTGACTGGGTCTTCCGACTCATTCCACTCCTGACGGGTAAGGCCAGAGGAGCCTATGTTCATATGGATTTTGATGATTCCCTTGAATATGATGATGTAAAATCTGCTATTCTGAAAAAATATGACATAAATCCTGAGACATACAGGCTGAGGTTTCGCTCTGTAGATGTTGGACCTGATGAGAGCCCCAAAGAGCTGTATGTCAGACTGAAGGAGCTGTATGTGAAATGGGTACAGCCCAAAGATAAAACTGTGCAAGAAATTGGTGAAATAATTATTATGGAACAGTTCTTAAGAATGTTGTCTCCAGAGCTCCAGGTGTGGATTAAAGAACGTGACCCACAATCAGCTGCTGAAGCTGCCACTCTGGCCAACGTGTTTGTGGCTGCCCGCAAAAGGAATCAGCCATGGAGTAACGTGGCCTGGAAGGCTGGGAAGGACGTCAGGAGGCCTGTAACCCCTCAACACCACCAGAGGTCATCAGTAGGTGTGGGTAAGCCTCCTGTAAGGGAGAACCAGCAAACACAATTGAAAGCTCCCAGCAAAGCACCCACCTGTTACCTGTGTGGACAGGAAGGCCATATTAAACCAATGTGCCCAAAGAATCCTGCTAAACTCACTCAAATGTGTTTTGTTCCACGCCAAAGTGTTGATAGGCCTCAACAGTCCATGAAAATGACCAGTGTCAGGATAAATGGAGAAAAGGTTAAAGCCCTGATTGACACCGGCAGTACTCAGACTCTTGTACACAGAAATTATGTGCCGGCTAATACCATCTGCACATTAGAGACTATTCCCATCTGCTGTGTACATGGTGATGAGAGGTTCTATCCTACTGCTGATATTTATGTAGAAGTACAGGGACAGGCTTATCTTTTAAACGTTGGAGTTGCAGACAATTTGCCTTTTCCAGTGGTTTTGGGTGACGACCTGCCTGTTCTTTTTGACCTGTTAAATCCTATGCAAAGTTGTAATGTTGCAGTCACCAGAGCACAAGCTAAGCAGGGGGAGGTAGATCTCCCAGTTCTCAGTACCTTGCCATTCTATGGTGTCGAGCTTGAGACACAGCCCGGGAAGTGTCGGAAGCCCCGTAGCCAAAAGAGGCAAGATAAATTTCAACACACTGCTGTACAGCCATCAGCTGAGGCTGCTCCAGATATGCCTTTAGGTTTGCAAATACCTGATAACATAAAGCAACTGCAGCAGGAGGATCCAACATTATCTGTCTTTTTACAGAGAGCGAAGGAGAGGAAGCTGGAGGTGGAGCTTGATGGCAGGATAGAAGAGTATTTCCTGCAGAATGGCGTCCTTTATCGGCAGCATGGCCAGGTTAAGCAGCTAGTAGTCCCGCAGGCGGCCCGAGACATAGTACTTACCTTGGGCCACTCGATTCCCTGGGCTGGCCACCTGGGGAAACATAAGACCACAGCTCGCATTAAGCGTCACTTTTACTGGCCAGGCTTGAGTTTAGACGTTGCCCAGTTCTGCAGGAGTTGCACTCAGTGCCAAAAGACCTCAATAAGAGGCCCAACCAGGGCTCCCCTCCAGCCACTCCCCATCATCAGGACACCTTTTGAACGCCTAGGGATGGATGTTGTTGGTCCTGTGGAGAAGAGTAAATCAGGAAATCGCTACATGTTGGTCATTACAGATTATGGTACCAAATATCCTGAAGTTTTTCCATTGAAATCGGTTAAAGCAAAAACTGTGGCTTTTTCCTTGGTTCAGTTTTTTTCAAGAGTGGGATTTCCAAGTGAAATTTTAACGGACCAAGGCACTAACTTCATGTCCAACCTTTTGAAGCAGGTTTACCAACTCCTGGGTATAAAGAGTGTACGCACCACCCCATACCATCCACAGACAGATGGTTTGACAGAACGGTTCAACCAGACCCTCAAACAAATGCTCCGTAAGTTTGTTAATGAAACTGGATCTGACTGGGATCAATGGCTCCCCTACCTCCTCTTCGCTTATAGGGAGGTACCTCAAGCTTCTACAGGTTTCTCCCCTTTCGAACTGCTTTATGGTCATGAGGTGAGGGGTCCTCTGGCCTTGTTGCGGGAGACCTGGGAGGGAGATCATAGGAGGGGGGAGCCTGTTAATGTTGTTTCCTATGTGATACAGATGAGAGAGAAACTCCAGAGGATGAGTCAACTGGCAGAGGCACACATGGCAGAGGCGCAGCAACATCAGAAAGCCTGGTATGACCAATCAGCCCGACAGAGGAGCTTTGAACCAGGTCAAAGGGTCCTGGTCATGCTGCCAACCAGTGATAGTAAACTGCTGGCAAAGTGGCAGGGGCCTTTTGAGGTCCAGAAGAAGCTGGGGCCTACCACCTATCAGGTCTCCAACCCAGGGCGCCAACATTCCAGCCGTGTGCTCCATGTAAATCTCCTTAAAGAGTGGGTCCCAAGGACAGAAGAGGGTGCACGAGTGCTGCTGATCCAGGCTGTAAAAGAGGAAAAAGAGGTGGATGATCAGTATCTGCCTGCACTGGGGACCCTTGACCTGGATGTGGGTCACCTCTCTGAGGATCAGCAGACTCAGGTAAAGACTTTAATCAATTCAGAAGTTTTCCAAGAGCACCCAGGCCGCACAGATGTTGTGGAGCATGATATTGTATTAAAACCTGATGCGACTGTGAGGCGTATGAGTTACAGAATACCAGAGCGCCTCCTGGGGTCCCTGAAGAAGGAAGTGGACCTTATGTTGTCTCTAGGGATAATTGAACCCTCAAAAAGTGAGTGGTGTAATCCTGTCGTCCTGGTCCCAAAAAAGGATGGAACGATCCGGTTCTGTATTGACTTCAGGTACCTGAATTCAATTTCTAAATTTGATTCATATCCTACTCCCCGAATCGACGACCTTATCCAGCGCCTAGGGAAGGCAAAATACCTGACCACGGTCGACCTCTGCAAAGGCTACTGGCAGGTGCCCCTGACCCAGCGGTCTCAGGAGCTGACAGCCTTTCGGACTCCCTGGGGGCTGTTCCAGTTCACAGTCTTGCCATTTGGATTGCATGGGGCCCCTGCAACCTTCCAAAGACTGATGGACCAGGTACTCTGTGGGCTCTCTGATTTTTCATGTGCATATCTTGATGATATTGTTATTTATAGCACCACCTGGGAAGAGCACCTGAGGCACCTGGAAGAGGTTCTGGAACGCCTGAGCTCAGCAGGCCTGACGGTCAATCCAGCAAAGTGTGTCATCGCTAGAGAGGAGACTGAGTACCTCGGTTTCACCATTGGAGGTGGGTTAATAAAACCACAAGTTCATAAAGTACATGCAATTGAGTCGTGCCCTCTCCCTCAAACTAGGAAGCAGCTGAGATCTTTCCTGGGAATGGCTGGCTTCTACCATCGGTTCATACCAAATTTCTCAGCCAGAGCTGCCCTGCTGACGGATCGGACCGGCTCCAAATGCCCTAACCAGGTTCAGTGGACAGCTGAGGCAGTGGAGGCTTTCAAGGACATCCAGAGATGTCTCAGTAAGGATCCTGTCCTTCACAGCCCAGATTTTGATGAACATTTTTTATTGCAAACTGATGCGTCTGAGAGGGGTGTTGGAGCTGTGCTTCTGCAGGGATCTAAAGAGGACCGCCATCCTGTGGCTTACATCAGCCGGAAGTTATTCCCCAGAGAGGTTCGCTACTCCACAGTGGAAAAGGAAGCCTTAGCAGTGAAGTGGGCCCTGGACTCCTTCAAGTATTATCTGCTGGGGAGAGAGTTCACTTTGGAGACTGACCATAAGGCACTGCAGTGGTTGGAGAGGATGAAGGATACAAATGGACGGATTACCCGGTGGTACCTGGCCATGCAACCATACCGGTTCACAGTGCATCACATCCCTGGTAAAGATAATGTCACTGCAGACTATCTCTCCCGCTGTCCCAGCGAGGACTTCGAAGGGGGGGAGTGTGTGATGGCCACAGTTGTGGCCACACAACCATAAAGGTCTGTAACCATCTGCACTCACACACTTGGTTATAGTTAAGTTTTGTTCATACACATTATGTATTCAGTTATTAGTTTACATTAGTTTAATATTTATTGGAACAAATCACATATTTTCTGTTTCATAACACTTTATTGTTTTGACAGTACATTCGTTTTCTATTTGAAGCGCGCACATTTAGTTAGCTTTTGTACAGTCTTTGTTTAGTATAGTTTCCTAATTTCTGTTTTCTTTGAGTTTCCGGTGCTGGTGCTGCTGTTGCTGGGAGCTGGGAGGGCCGGGTTAAAGGGATCCGCCCCACAAGCTCAGCCATTTTGTGGAAGAGTGATTGGACCAACCCAGTGCCTGCACTTCATGGGGGGGATTTATTGCTTTGTTTACTCTTTTTAGACAATTAGTAATTTCATTTGGTTTGATTAAGTATAGATTCTGTTTATTCTAATAAGTTAATTGTCCTGATGTGTTTGTTAGTAAGCTAGCTGGTTGTTGTGTTTAGTGTTTGTTAACCCCTTGTGTTTGAATATGGGCTGATCACCCACTATATAAGCTCCCCTTTTGTGTTCAGTTGACAGGTCTGTTCGTTTTGTCTTCTGTTAGTTTGTTCAGTTGACGGTTTGTTAATTTGACTTCTTTTATGGGCCCAATTTTTATTATTTTTGGAAATTTTGTTTGCATACTTTGGGTAAATAAAGACCCCTTTTTGAAATACCACCTGTCGTCCTCATTGCCGACTGACTCGGTCCCTCACAAGGAAAAAACATTAAAAACAAAGAGGATTTCTATGACTGTTTGAATTAATTAGAATAAAAGAATAAAATGCATAAAATAGTTTTTCTGTACATTATCAGTAAACCATGCACATAGAAATGTAATAAAATAAACAACATATCTGACTGTAAATGTAAAAATCATGTCTTTGCTGCCACCTTGTGGTGATTATGGAACATTACAGGAAACACCAGCAGATACAACAAATTCTGCCCTTTTCACAGACAATAATAATATAGTTATATAATAATTATATAGTTGAATAAGCATGAAACATTTCAATATAAACATAGATGAAATGTGGAACATAAATAAAACACAGCATCAGTGTCTCCTTAAACCTGGAATCAAAATAAATCTACAACAAATGAAGTGAGTTAAAATCAATTTATGTTGCTGTTACAGAATAAATATAGTTGGAATATTGTATACAGATAAAAATACTTAATTTAAAACATATAACATTTAATAACTGACCCATCTACATATTATTTTGATTGTTTTCTCAGCTAGCTACTAGCTAACTGTCAAAATTAGCCGTTGGAAAACAGCATATGGACGAAACCACTTTTAGAAATAAGGGGTCTGTGTTTGTGTGGTGTATTTATTTAACATTTCTTTAATATTCAAAATGATTTATTGGTGTTTACAGAGACTTATGTGGGGATAACTTTGTGGAAGGGGGTGTCACGTCCTCTTTGTTCCCCCTGGGATTATTTCAGACACAAATGTTCCTAGAAAACAAAAAAACTCTCATTATAAATAAATATAATGAAGAGAAACTGGCAGATATTTGTGTGAATGTAGGTGTAATTGTGTTTATTTAAATTGTTCTGATAATTAATTGATGGTTTTGTAATCACACACCGACACTGACCACCTGTCTCTGTCAAGAGTCCTCACATGTACCGGCCTGTATGTGTGTGTGTGTTGGTTTTGCTGTACTTATGGGGACCAAGTATTGAGAAACAACCTTTTCTGTGAGGACATTTTTGGTTGTCCCCACAAATATTATGCTGAAATTGACTCCTGTGTGTGTGTGTGTGTGTGTGTGTGTGTGTGTGTGTGTGTGTGTGTGTATGTGTGTGTTGGTTTTGCTATACTTGTGAGGACCAAGTATTGGAAAACAACCTTTTCTGTCAGGACATTTTTGGTGGCCCTCACAAAAATAATGCTGCAATTGACTCCTGTGTGTGTGTGTGTGTGTGTGTGTGTGTGTGTGTGTGTGTGTGTGTGTGTGTGTGTGTGTGTCCTTCCTCCTCACTGCGGCTGACAATGACTTGAATGCTGATTATTGTGGAGATCGACAAAGGAGGCGAGGAGACGAGGTAAGGAGACGCCAAAAGGAGGAAAGGAGGAGATGAGCCGCTTCCTGAGAGCTGAGGAGAATGGAGGTCTGCTGACAGGCTGCAGGGAGCTGTCACACAACCACACCACCTCCTCCTCCTCCTCCTCCTCCATCACCTCCTCCTCCGCCTCCTCCTCCTCCAGCACCGCTGGCTCTACCGACAGATACGCGGCCCTGTCCTCGCCCCAGACCCGGGGACCTGTCGGCGGCGGCGGTGGCGGGTCGGAGTCCAGGAGATCCGCGCTTAAACGCAGCCGAGCCGGCCGGGAGGGACGCGCGGAACCGGAGGCGGCAGCGGCGGCAGCGGTAGCGGCGGATCACCCAGCGGCGGCCGGTGCGGTACGTAAACAGCAGCAGCGGCAGCGGCACCGCGGGGCTCAAGGACGCAGCGTCGGAGGAGACGAAGAAGAAGAGGAAGAGGAAGAAGGAGACCCGGGGATGCTGTCAGCCGTCAGCAGGGACGTGGACGGCGGCGTCCGCGGCGCCGGTAACAACGGCGTCTGCGAAGTGAGCGCGGCCTCCGCTGCTGCGCCATGCGCCAAAGGCAAAGAGGAGAGGAAGGGAAAGAACGTGATCCGCGGCTGGAAGAGGGACCGGGACCGAGACGCGAGGACGCGGAAGGAGAAGCCGCCGTGCGATGGCGCGTCTCCTCCGCCGCCTCCTCCTCCTCCTCCGCCTCCTCCTCCTCCTCCCTGCGTCTTCCTGCCGTCCTGCGCCCTGCCCGAGCATCAGCTGTGCCGCGACGGCCCAGGACTCTGCCGCTGCGCCGCGCCGCCGGAGCCGCGGATCATGGCGGATAACAACGGCGGCGGCAGCAACAACAACGTCAACAACAACAACAACAATAACGCGAATAAAAGCGCGATGCTGGATTGTGGAGTCAAAAGCGGCGGCGGCGCTATTGTTGTCAGGCGGCAGCATGACGACACGCCGTCCGCCAAGAAACACCGAGGAGCCGAGAAGGTAAGCGCCTCTGTCTCTGGATGTCTGGAGGACAACAAGCAAACAAACAAACAAACAAACAAACAAACACACAGGCGAAGCTGAGGCAGAAAATAACATGAGCGCAACAGAGAAATTGTAGATATTTAAGATTCAGGAGCGCAAACTGGCTGCAGGTGTGGAGCCACAAAAGAAGCAGGAACACAGGAGGAATGTTTAAATGGATGGATGATGGATGGATGATGGATGGATGGATGGATGGATGGATGCCACCTTAGATTCATTATTTCCTATTGTGGTTCCAGCTGGTGTCATTGTTCCTGTTTGTGTCTGCTGATATTTACAGATAAGACATTTATTTGTTTATTTCCTTTGGAGGGGAAATGAGGAGGAGGAGGAGGAGGAGGAGGAGGCAGCAGCAGCAGTGTGTCCTCCATCTCCATCCTCCTCCTCCATCCTCCTCTTCCTCCTCTTTCGGAACCACTGATTCCAGTCCAGTTTTTGCTGGAGATTAGAGGAGAAAGGAACTATTTACATGTGTGGCTGCAACTCAGCTAAAGGTGAATGAATCCTGCTGATCTGATGCTTCTGCAGCAGCTTTGTTCGCTTCTCAAAGAGGAAAAAAAAAGACGTAGACGTGGTGTCAGAAACAATCAGGTGATAGGAGGTGGACAGATTCAACCGCTGAGGTTTAAATGTGTGAAATATCAAGAAAATCCCACTTTTTAGTCGGGTGATATCAGGTAAATGGGGCCACACAACACTGAATCTGCCTTTTCTGTGTATATTCACCATTAATAATGACTGTGTCTGATCATTTTGTGTTGAAATTATGTGATAATTATAATGATTCTTGTAATATCCGCTGTTTTGCACTACCAGTTTCAGATAAAAGGGGCCTCATCTCATCAGGTAAAATGGGCCAAACATCAAATTCAAAATGAATTCATCATCAGTTTTAATGTTAAAACACAACACACCTTTAAAATGCATTAAACAAACTCATATTGCTGCTATTAAAACAAGAACAGTTATGCTAACACACCTATGTATGCAAGCTAAGCTAACGCTACGCAAAAGCTAGCACGCAAAAGCTAGCACATTTCACAAACAGTAAAAGTAGTGACTACTTTGAGTTGAACTAATTTCACATGACAATCAACAAACTGTCCATGTTTTAGTTGAATTAAATGTCATGTGGCCCATTTTATCTTAGGGGGTTAAGGTAAAAGGGGCCACCAAGATAAACATCACTTTTCCAAAAAAATATGTTAATATATCAAACTAACAGCATTATTTCTGAAACCATAAACTAATTAAATCAGCTTTTACTAGTCAACAACAGTTTGAATCATTGGCTCTAATTTACAGATTAAACCTGAAATGAACCATTTTACCTGATATCATCCTACTTGTTCATATATATTTAGATATTTAATCTAATTGTTGCCACAAATTGTGAAAATAGACTTTTCTGTGAGATGTTCAGTCAGATTAGTCTCGACTATTTCTGAGAATCTCTTTTAAAAAGACCTTTGAGAAGTTGCCCCATGTTTGTTTTATGAGAACTGGTTCTTTCTTAGTGGTGATTTCTAACAGATCAGGTCTGGATACATATGGACGAATGAAAAGAGAGGATGGAAATATGTGTATTTCCAGATTATTGCCCCTGTATGTTCTAAAAAACATAGTGAATTTGAGTAATTTGGGATTTTTTGGGTAATGTAACATCCATTTTAGGGATTTCTGAAAAGTCTAATATCTTTATATAATGTGTTAAATAGATATCGGGAATAATTCACATCAAAAAAATGTCTCAGATTAGAGTTCACTGATTCAAAATCAGTTTTCAAATAATGTTTTCTAACTGCACCAAATCCACCAAAGTAGCTTGAAAGAAAACAGCAATATCTTTTAATTGCATATATATATATATATATATATAGTATATTAGCCGTTTTTGAACATGTATGTAGTTATCAGAAAAGTAAACATGTCTTTTCTTAATTGATGCCTTTATTGTCTCCATGGAAACGATGAATGAACAAACAAATCTATACAGGCATCATTAATTGTATTATTTCTATGGGGAAACAACAATATAAACATATTTATTCAGTATATTAAAGTAAAACAGCTCTTTAGTGAATCAACACTTTAATGAATGATGAATGGAATAGAAAGGTAATGCAAAATATACTTCAAAGTAAAAGTACTGTGTTGTATTATTATAGTATATTATACTTGTTCTAAATCACTAAATACATGTGAGAGTATTTTTATGTTTAGGTTTGTCAATGTGGAGCCAGTTTGAGATACTTTAGGCAGATTAATAGTAAAAGTACTGCAGCAGAATATTTGGCACAGTTCACACAAAGTGCAAATTTTAACAAGCAAAGAGACGGTGTTAAATTATATATTTTAAAATCTGCATCTGAAAGTAACAGCGGCTGTCAGATAAATGTAATGGGGAAGAAAAGGTGATGTTTCCCTCTGAAATGTGGTGGAAATTCTAAAGTAGAGCTGCAAATAATGACTGTCCACAGAGATTCTGATGATATTTAGTCAGTACCAACCAGGTTTTACCAGGCAACACATTGAATAACATTGATCCAAAGGTTGTATATTTATATTCTAGGTGGATTATATATCATTTTCGGTTAAACCGTTTGACGTTTCGTGTCAAAAATGTGCAGAAAATCAAGATTTTTGAACACAAATGGACTTTTAAATAACAAGAAACTAACATAAACACACAATGTACATTTATTTGGCTCATGCATTGATGTAAAACCATGATTGTTGTGTTATTTGTGCATAGAAACAACAACTGATGTGTTATATTGCTCCCTCCACTTATTCCTCAAAGTGGTTTGGTCCAGATGCTGTTGATGCTAGTGGGCGGGGCCAGTGGCTAACAGCTAATTTTGAGCTAGTCAGCTAGTAGCTACATGGAATAAACCAATCAAACTAACACGTAGAAGCCAGTAAGTCATTTATTACACCATTTGTTCAAAATGAGACCAGTCTGCTGTATGTTTTTACAAAAAGGGGGACTTTTATTTTGAAGGACATACATTTATGAGGTC
The DNA here is from genome assembly GCA_030544235.1 of Lepturacanthus savala. Lineage (NCBI taxonomy): Eukaryota > Metazoa > Chordata > Actinopteri > Scombriformes > Trichiuridae > Lepturacanthus > Lepturacanthus savala. Next base: position 2,023,526 of record CM060473.1, on the reverse strand, counting down.
ACATGACCAGGATATCCTGTTTGCTCATGGACATTTGACATGTGAGCATCATTGTCTCACAACTGAAGGTTGTCTTTTCAAGAATTTGGGAAAATTTTCACCAAATAAAAAAATGTAACCTAAATATATTGATATTATATATATTTATTTATAATATGATAAAATAGATTTGTTTCCATATGGCATATGGACCATATTTACAACTTTTTCTTATATATTTCATAAATATCTCTAATATTTAGGCCGTTTTAAGTCATAAAAACGTTTATTACCATGTCCAAGTGATATTTCATGCAATAGAGAAGGGATATAATATAATATAAAACGTATTAGTGAAAGAATTTGATAGTAACGAGAGGTCTGAGCTATTTTTGTTTAGTCGTTAAAGGTAAAATCAGGGATTTTCGTGCCTGTGAAATCATTCTTGGGTTTAAATAAGAACAGAGATGCAGAGATGGAGGAGGATGGAGGAGGATGGAGGTGGAGGAGGATGGAGGTGGAGGAGGATGGAGGAGGAGGAGGATGGAGGTGGAGGAGGATGGAGGAGGATGGAGGTGGAGGAGGATGGAGGAGGAGGATGGAGGAGGAGGAGGATGGAGGTGGAGGATGGAGGAGGATGGAGGAGGAGGAGGATGGAGGTGGAGGAGGATGGAGGAGGATGGAGGTGGAGGAGGATGGAGGAGGAGGATGGAGGAGGAGGAGGATGGAGGTGGAGGATGGAGGTAGAGGAGGATGGAGGAGGATGGAGGTGGAGGAGGATGGAGGAGGAGGAGGATGGAGGTGGAGGAGGATGGAGGAGGATGGAGGTGGAGGAGGATGGAGCTGTGACGTGGGGATGGAGATGTTTGACGGGGAGTGAGGAATCGGAGGCGACAGCAGAGGACACAGGCTGATCCGGTCTGATAGACACAGCAAAAAAACCAGAGAAGCAGATGGAGGATATCCAGAAGGAGGCTTTTTTTAGGAGGAGGAGGAGGAGGAGGGGGAGGAGGGGGAGGAGGAGGAGGAGGAGGAGGAGGAGGGGGAGTAGGAGGGGGTGTTGGTGGATGCAGGATTATAGGAGGCGTCCTCCTGCTGACAGATGCTGCTGACAGGAGGAACGCTGGCCTGGCGCTGGCTGCTTTGTTTATTCGTTGATCTGAAGGATTCACGTCCGGCGGGGAAACACACACACACACACACACACACACACACAGACACACACACACACTCTGTTACGTCTTCCCCGTCAACACTAATCTGTCGCTTCACCTGCACAACAACCGCTCCTTTATTTACACCCAGAAACATGGAAAACTCGCGTTATGTTTGCACAGACCCAGAGATAATCTCCTGAATATCGACTCAAACATGAACAGATGAGAAATCTCAGCTCCAGACCAATTAGCATTATTCCTTATTTTGGGCAAAATTATGGAAAAAGGTTGCATATATGCAAATTCATGATTATTTTTTTATTAAAACATAATTTGGCTCAGCTCTCCACGTCTAGTTCTTTGATGAAACTTAAATATCATGTTTTTTGGAACAATGGCATTAACGTGGATAGTTTAACTCTCTTAAAAAGGTTTTTAAACAACGTGTTTTACATTATATGTCAATTATATATTTAAAATGTCAAAATAAGACGAGTGGAAGCTGCGGTATAGAATCTCTTCAGGGGGCAGACTAACACCTGGAACACAGCATGTGTGCGTTATAGAACCTGTAGGCAGAAGTGAAAATGAGCTGTTGATCATCATATTAACATAACACCAGCTTTATCTGTAAAGACGTCACACACAGGACCATAACTAACACAAACTAGACCATTAGACGATTTTATACATATATAATATGTATATTTTATTGCAGCAATTATATATGAAAGCTATTATCAAAGCAGTCAAAGTAAAGATGACATATTTACAGAGGTTGCTCCTTCACAATAAAACATCTCCATTATATAATTTAAATATTCTAAAACATCTAAAATCTAGGGACTGTGAGTCTTCTCCCATGAAATTTGGAGCATCGTAGACTTTATTTCCTGCTGATCTTGTCCTTTTTTGAACCAGTTTTCCTTGTTGGACTCGGGCTAAAAACCTCACTACTTAACATCTCTGTGCTGTTGAGGCTTTTATTCGTGTGGCACAGAGTGATTATTACCATTATTACTGTTTTATTGTAATTGACAGTATATTTAGAGCAGTTCAGGTGCAGAGCGTTAACCCTCTATTGCATTAAATTATACTTAGACTCCTTTAGGTTGTATATGATATTAGATAAAAAACATTGAATATAAAAGCAAATATAAAGTTTACGTACCCTAGATTGTGTCTTTTGTTTATTTTATCATAGATGTATAGATATTAACTTGTCCCTGGCCCCTTTAACCTCAGTAAACTCATGCATTATAACAGCAGTGGATCTCAGTAAGAGTCAGTCGGAGCCTGAACAGAAACGAGGCTCAAACCTTCATCTACATGACAATGAGACGCGTTTGTGTGTGAATGACAGCGGCTGCTCGCTGGTCACTTCCTGTCTGTGAGCGGGTCAGTGCAGGTCGGCTGGAGAGGAAACAAAAAACAGCTTCTGCTGGACTTTTATTGCTTTATCGGGCATTTTGATAACCTCACAGGACGTTAACAAGCCCAACAATATCCGGTGACTCCCTGGGACAGAATGCTTTATCCTGTGTGTGTGTGTGTGTGAGTGTGTGTGTGTCCCTCATAAGTCTTTCTAAACACAAACACACAATTTTGAATATTAAATATATTCTTAAATCAAATGTAAAACAATGCGTTTGTTAATTGTTGAAAAATTATGACCCCCCCCCTTATTCCTCAAAGTGGTTTGGTCCAGATGCTGTTTTCCAACGCGGCTAACAGCTAATTTTTAGCAGCTAGCAGCTAGCTACATGGAAGAAACCAATCAAACTTAACATGTAGAAGCCAGTAAGTCATTTATCACACCACTCTTTTTTACCAGTCTGCTGGTTAAGCTCAGACCTAATGATCGTTAACGAGCTCTAACGAGGTAAGTTACCGTGGCGACAGGGACTAGGGGGAGGGAGGAGGAAACAGGAAGAAGAGTAGAAAGAGGAGGACGTGGCTTTTCATATTTTTCCCATGATGGATGAACAACATGATGGATTAAACCTGCAAGACAAGTTGCAAAGAAGAAGATAGGGCCGGATTATTATGGTAGTATAGTATTTTATTTATTATTAGTAATAATAGTATTTAATATTAATATTTTTTCATGTCCCCTCTAGAAATTATTTCCTTAATTTGACTATTTATTGTGACGTGATCCGTAGTGGAAGCAGCAGCAGCTCTTTCTGGACTCGGCCCGTTTACCTGGCGGGTTTAAACAGGTTTGCACAGGCCCCGTTACCATGGCGACGTTGACAGTGTTCGGTTAATTCCGGGCCGGGAGTTGTGGCGTGTGTGATGTCGCATGTAAACAGCTGATCCCCGATGATAAGGACAGATGCATGCAGGGAAAACAGCATTCACGGAACATCAGAGGCATTTATTCTAACGCTGCTTCTTCTGTTCTGGGTCCAAGATTTATGGATTTCACAATAAAAGACAACTCCATTGTAGTTTTAGAAACATCCCAATTTGGCCAAATGCTGCTAAAAGCATGAAAGCAGGTTGTTCTCAGTGTTTCTACTTATTCCTATGAGAAGTAAAACACTTCTACTTCTTTATATTAACATTTTCTCTATATATGGCGTTAAATATCTGCACCACTAACCAGACATTTCTACCGTTTTAAAATCTAAACCATGATCCTCAAGGCCGCCCCGGGCCAAATCGGGTCCTAAGCAGAATTTTATTTTGAGAAATCAATATTTGGTGCAATAACTCTTGTTTTTAATCCTAGTTTTTATCATGTTCTCCACAGTCTTGACTTTATTCCGCTCCTGGTTCCTCTTTAAGCAGAATAAGTGTGTTAGAATTAAACAGAAATGGCTGGAATACATGTAGAGATGCTGATTTCAGGAAAATAATCAGGACAAATAATGTTCGTCAAGAAGAGAAAGTAAAAAAAAAATGTTAAAATACAGTTTTAAGAAGCATTTATCAGGTCTTTCTCCAAAAAGAATGATAGATTTTAAATATTTAATCCACCTAGAACATAAAACTAGTTGATATCATGTGTTTTTAATTTTTTAAAGCCTTTTTAATAGAGTTAAACTATCTGGTAAGACGTTTCTATGGTTATACCACATAGACCCTCATATAAATACATAAATTCAATATAAAACTTCCAAAGTGGAAAGTTTCCATGGGAATAAACAGGAATAAATATAAAATTGAAAGTTGGTTCTTATCAGGGAACTTAAATATTTGGGGAAAACACATCATAGCAATAATCTTGGCTAAAACAACCAGATTTAAAGGGATAGTTCAACATTTTTGAAAAAACTCCAGGGTCCCTCCATAGGGGATTTTGGAGATTGCTCCACTAATCATGTACAAATATAGTGAAGCTATACATCAAATTAAACAGGAGAAACTTATAAGTCATATTTACACACACCAAACACAACTCCAACACCAAGCTAATTAATTAACAAATATGAAAATCGGTATACGATCATAAAGCCAACCCACTCGCCACATTTTGATGGCTAGCGCTCTGATACTTCATGTTACACAAACAAATGACATCTCATATGAAAGCTGAGACTGTGACGAGTCCAACGGTACCATCAGTGTAGCTTTATGACAAAAACTCAGTAAACTAGCAGCCAAAAAACACTACAGTAAAAAGTCGCTTATTTGAAGCGACGAACAAAAAAATGTGTTTTTTTGTTGCTGTTTTGGGATGAAAATGTTTATTTGAGATCAATAAATGGTCGTTTAGTGTCGACCAACATCTCTGTGTTTATTCCAGACATACCTACTGACTATGGGGATGTCCTAAACATAAAAAAGGGCTGGAGGTCAAGGGGCTAATTTCCCATGGAAGGTTTCAGGAATTTACTGGACATTTTCCGTCCTAACTGTAGTCTATATGTTGGGTCTCAGGACGTTACAGAAAATGATGCATATCAGTGTTTTTTACCTGGAGTTTATCATCAGATAAGGTCAGTGACCTTTCAGCAGGATTTAAACTCCTCATCAAGCTGATAATTTGATGTTTCTCCTCTAATTATCAGCGGATCCTCAGCTAATCTAACTGTCAGCCAGTCACACGTCTGCTCCAAAACACAGAAAACAGAGTCCTGACTCCTCATGTGGGTTAAATAGAGATGAACCAGCAGGGTTGTGACTGGTGTCTGCTGACATGTCACATCTGTAGAGACGGAGCTGGAGCCGCATTCAACAAAAAGCTCAGTCCACCTCAGCGTGAGGAGCTTTTTACCCAGTAAATAAATAAATACAATGATGTAGAGCAGCAGAATGTGGCCTCTGTGTGATTAACCTGTCAGTTATTTACCACAGAATCAACAATAAGACCGTTCATTTATGTTTTTATGCTTTTTTGCAATCAACATTTTCCCCCTACTGTGAGTTTTTGACTCACACCTGGAATGATTATTACCAGTGGCCATCAGAACGCAGCATTCCTCCAGTCAAGTGGAATTCTTAACCTGTAATTTAATGAGTCATTTTTCGTCATATTTCAGATAGTTTATCTTAATTTTTCTAAAAAGCTGCGATATAAAATCGATGTTTTTTACAGTTAGGTGTGAAAAGGAGGCTTTTATTTTGAAGGAAATACAATGTATAGGGTCACATGACCAGGATATCCCTATTGCTTATGGAGTTTTTGTTGCTAAAATGGATTTTTAATCACATGTTAATACGCAAATATGATAAATTCCTAGTGTATAAACCTAATAGAGTCGCATTGACTTACATAGCATGAAACTATCCTGAGACTATGACTAACTTATTCTAATATTTCCTAAAAATATCTATTATTCGGAACACGTTTTGCCAAGTCTAAGTAATATTTCATGCAGTGGAAGGTTAAAAGTGGAATAAAAATATATATATAAATATAAAAAGTTAAGATATTAAATAGAAAGGATATAAAAGACAAACAAAACAAGGAGCTAAAAAAACCCCCATAAAGTTCATGTTTAATTATTATTATACTGCAGATAATCTAGATAATTGCAGCAGAAAGGTTTGTTAAATGTTAAATTCTTGTCCTCATTAAGTCCAAACTCCCTGATTTTCTGCTACATTATACAAAGCAAACACTTCCTGCACCGTAGAACAGCGACAGTAGGACAGAACATCCTGTCTCATGAGATTATAAACGACTATAATCAGCATTTTTTGCATCTGATTAGCTGATAAATGCATGTGCTTATCCCTCAGACTGGACTATTCTGACTGATTTATCTAAATCTGGCTGCTTTTGTGCTAAAATTCGCACACAATCCTTTGCAAACCTGCAAGTGTGTCACTCCGTTTAGATCTATTGTAAGATTTTATCAGGATAAAACATTCAGGATGAGTTATTGTGGTAATATTTCAGTCTTTCTTCTGACTTGTCTTTTATTGCTTGATTATAAATTGCCAATAAAAACTATTATCACTAAAAATAGATTTGTCTGAGATGCAATAAAATGTCACAGTAACAAAATGTTAGATTCCAGGACGTTTTAGGACGATTTAAAGGTACAGTGCGTGTTTTCTCGCAGCCCCTAGTGGTGAAGTTGCAGATTGCAACTAACCAATCAATGAATTAACAACAGATTTTTAGTTTTCTCACTACTAGCGCTGGTTTTTGTAGCTCAGTTAACGATGGATACTCATCTCAAAAGGCTGCATTTCATTATAGATTAATCTACCTGTTAATAATTAATATGAGAAGAAAAGCTTTGAATGCTCAAATTTGACAAGCTGCAACCTGCATTTCTGTTGATGGACTAATTGATTAATTGCTACAGCTCAGAATCTTGTTGGAAATTCAAAGCTAATTTAGAACTGATTTAATAATAATTAGAAATGTTGTTATAATTGGATCCTTTTTGGTATAAATGGGTGTTTTTGTTGTTTTTTTAAGATTCAGAGGAGTTTTACCAGCTGCTTTTGTTTTGACAGAATTGCTGATTTGTAGAATCCGTGTTCAGGGTCAAAGTTTCTTCTTCCCTTCACCTCTGTTTTCCGTCTCCGAAGATGATTTCTTTGTGTTTTTACCACGTTGGGTAATATGAATTCTTCCTTCATCTTGTTCCCTGTTTCGCTCCGTCTCGCTTAAGAAGACGAGCATCAATTTAAAGCCCAGTGTGAGATCCGGCTCCACCGGGCTGTGATTGACAGGAGGTTATCGGTTGAAAAATGGAAATCAGACAGGCAGAAGGCAGGAGGAGCCCCCCTGGTGAATTTGAGAAAAATCCGAAGGCTTCAGAAGTTTTTTGAAAATGAGTGGGTGACCTTGAAAGTCCTTTTTTTTCTCCCTTACTTCACCTTACTTCATCAGTATGCCTCAGTTTTCTGCTTCCTCTTCACGCAAAGAAAAGAAAACTTGCTGTATTATACTTTATTTAAGGTATTTACTTTGAAAATAGTAAATAAACTCACTTTTAGTAATAAAGACAAGGAGGTTCTGTTACATTTAAATAGCAATAAAGGTTTAAGGGATATTTAATACTGTTTAATAAGGTTTAGTTGACACAGTTATTTAGAAAATGAACATGAATTGACTTTTTTATTTAAGTCCTACAACGTGAATACATCTGATTTATTTAGTGTATTTAACGGAATTTATTTTAGTAAATTCAATTTAATAATATTTAGTAAAAACCAACAGAATGGTGTTTAGTAAATTCAACATAATTATGTTTGGTAAATTCAAAGTGATAAGTCAATTTTATATAATAAGGTTTTGTTAATTCAACATAATAATATTTAGTAAATTCAACATAATTAGGTCTAGTAAATTTAATGTAATAATGTTTAGTAAATCCAACATAACTGGATGATTTAGCACTTAATTTAGATAATAAATTGAAGTCATCTAGTTTACTTCCAATTTAAATAACTTAGTTTAGTTCCTATGTAAATGTAATAAATGTAATCTTTGTAAATTCAACATAATAATGTTTAGTAAATTCAATGTAATAAGATTTAGTGAATTCAGTATAATGAGGTTTTAGTAAATTTAACATAAGTGGTAAATTCAACATTTTAATGAAAAGTAAATTCAACCTAATAATGTTTAGTAAATTCAACATAACTGTATGATTTAGCACTTAATTAAGAAGATTGGATAACTTTAAGTCATCTAGTTTACTTTCAATTTAAATAATTTAGTAAATTCAATGTAATAATGTTAAGTAAAATCAACAGAATATTTAAAATTTAACATAATAAGGTTTAGTAAATTTTAACTTATGTAATAATGTTTATTAAATTTAACATATTGTTTAGTAAATTCAGTGTAATAATGTTTAGTAAATTCAACATAATATTTTTTGATAAATTCAACATAATATTTTTTGATAAATTCAACATGATATATTTTGGTAAATTTAATGTAATAATGTTTAGTAAATTGAACATAAGTGTATTATTTAGCACTTAATTAGGATTAATTATGATTTGATAAGTTTAAGTCATCTAGTTCCACTTCCAATTAAAATAACTTGGTTCAGTGGAACCGTTTGATGTTATTTGATGATTTAAATCTCATGTTTTATTTCTTTGAGTGCAGCTTCAGCTCGACTTCTCTCCACGAACGTGTCCAGTTGTCTCAGGGCAGAACAGGATGTTAATCTGTCAGGCTAAATATGAAAAATGATTTTCCTCTTGACTGGATTATTAGAGTCAGAACAGGACAACACGAGGAGACGAGAACAGCGACTAAACGGCTCGGCTGACAGGATCGATCGCTGCTCCAGGCCCAGAAATAACAGAGAATGCATCAGTGCTGCTGTCTGTCAGCAGCTGAAATCCCTGCTAACAGTCACCTCACATCCTCTTTGATATTTTATTTAACCGCCGCCTCCCTGAAAACATCTTGTTCCTTCCTGCAGACCGGAGGCTTGTTCTGCAGCTCAGACAGCCAGCTCCACTCATCTGATAAAATCTGAGCCGCTTTCATCTGAACCGATGCGTGTGAAGGGAAACGAGGGGAAATCGAGTCCGAGCTGAAAATTGCTGAAAATGTTTTTTCGCTTTAATGGCGCTCGCTTAGAAACGTGTCACGTGCCGCTGGAAGTGTTCTTCACAGCGGGAAAGATGCAGGAGTGGAAGGAAAAGGAGTGAAGTCTGTGTGGAATAAATTAAGATAAACGCTTCCTCCAGAGATTCAGTCTGAAAACAACAGATTTACAGTAAACAGTTGTGTAGTTGTAATCTTCTCTAAAGCTGAAACGATTCATTGATCAGAAAATTAATCTCTAACTGTTTAAGTTCCTTTTCAGGCACAAACCATCAAGGCACAAACATTTGTAATTCCTATTTCCCCACAGGTGCAAGTGTTGGTTTCCACATCGTGTAAATAGAGATTAACCCATTGAAGTCATTTTATACTTAACCCATTTAAATGTATATAATTGTTTAATGACTGTTTTCTTTGCAGAAAATAGCATTTTAATATCTGTTATAGTTGATGCACAAAGACGCCCATAAAAAAAAAATGTACAAAATTATTTTTTGGGGATTATTATAGAGACTATAAGTCCCACAACATGAATACTACTAATTTATTTAGTGTATTTAAAGGAACTGATTTTAGCAAATTCAATGTAATAATGTTTAGTAAAATCAACAGAATAGTATTTAGTAAATTCAACATAATAGGGTTTAGTTAATTCAACGTAATAATGTTTGGTAAATTCAACATAATAAGGTTAAGTTAATTTAATGTAATAATGTTTAGTAAATTCAACATATTAATGTTTGGTAAATTCAACATAATAAGGTTTAATTAATTCAACATGTTAATGTTTAGTAAATTCAAAATATTGTTTGGTAAATTCAACATGATAAAATTTAGTTAATTTAATGTAATAATGTTTATTAAATTCCACATATTACTGTTTTGGTAAATTCAACATGCTAATGTTTAGTTAATTCAACATATTAATGTTTAATAAATTCAATGTAACAATGTTAAGTAAATTGAACATATTGTTTCATAAATTCAACATATTAATATTTGGTTAATTTCAACATGATGAGGTTTAGTACATTTTCAGTAATAATGTTTAGTAAATTAAACATGTTAATGATTAGTTAATTCAACATATTAATGTTTAGTAAATTAAACATGTTAATGATTAGTTAATTCAACATATTAATGTTTAGTAAATTAAACATGTTAATGATTAGTTAATTCAACATATTTATGTTTAGTAAATTCAATGGAATAAATGGTATATTCAACATTTTAATGTTAAGTAAATTCAACATGTTAAAGTTTAGTTAATTCAACATAATAATGTTTAGTACACTCAACAAAATACTATTTGGTAAATTAAATGTACTAATGTTTATTTAATTCACTCCAGTGTGTTCTGATGCATTAACACTACACTGTTGTATTTCACTGAGCATCTCATAGCTAGTCTGAAGCTAAAGCTGCGTAATTTGTGTGTATCTCCAAACTCAAATAATCGAGTTGAAACCATTTTTGGCATTTTTCTTTTTATACAATTTCCCAGCTCACGAGTGTAAATGGGAACATTTTTGGCTCCAAGAATCGAAACGAGGAGCAGAAGTCAAGTCATTTGTGTTTGTTTTAGCCCAAAATCACAAATCACAGAAGCAACATAACGTGCTAGTTTGCTATAAGGTGATATCCATGACTCTTAGCAACACAACAAACCTGCTATGTGTTATATATTCTACACACAATACTTAAATAGATTAACAGATGATATTTAATATATTTTCTTTAAGGCTCAGGATCTGAATAATGAACTGTGTGTATTTCTCTGTGGATTAAATTGAAACGTGACAATATTTATAAAATGCCCAAACTTTATAATCAGAAACTACCTAATGGGACCTTTAAAAGGTCACATGAAAAAACGTAGGACAAAAGGTCATATCTGCAGAGTTGGATTATTGCGTTATTTTATTATTTCCCTTCTAATAGATTGGTTTCCAAACGTTTGTTCTGTTCTTTTTTAACATTTCTGGGCCGAGAGTCTTTAATGAATCTCCTGTTTATATATAATATTCAAACCAGCTCTGCTGTTACATCCGCTGCCGGATGACGTCCGCTTCGGCTCAGATGAGTTTTAATTACATCGTTATGAGAGGCTGCAAATGATGAGACTCGGGAAATTAATTCATGCAGAACTGGGCTAATGTTATTACTGTGAATGGCTGATTGTACTGAGTTATCTGTTGGTTTAAATGCCATTAGAGATGTCATTCAATAGGAAGGTGAGTGGACTCTGTGTGTGTGTGTGTGTGTGTGTGTGTGTGTGTGTGTTTATCATTGGCCTGAAAGATTTTATGTAGTTGAAACTATGGGTGGTCCCCATAATGTAGGTATTTAACGAGGACCTCACTGGGTAAGATAATCAAGTGTGTGTGTTTGTTATTGGTCTGAAATATTTCTTTGTAGTTGAAACTATGTCTATCTCATTTAGAAGGGGTGGTCCCCACAATGTAGGTATTTAACGAGGACCTCACTGGGTAAGGTAATCGAGTGTGTGTGTTTGTTTATCTTTGGCCTGATTTTTTTGTAGTTGAAACTATGTCTATCTCCTTTAGAAGGGGTGGTCCCCACAATGTAGGTATTTAACAAGGACCTTACTGGGTAAGATAATCGAGTATGTGTGTGTGTATGTACTCATTTATCATTGGCCTGAAAGATTCTATGTAGTTGAAACTATGCCTATCTCATTAAGAAAGAGTGGTACCCACAATGTAGGTATTTGGGTATTTGATGAGGACCTTGCTGGCTACGTTAATCAAATGTGTGTGTGTGTGAGTGTGTGTATGTTCATTTATCATTGGCATGACATATTTTTTGTAGTTGAAACTATGTCTATCTCATTTAGAAAGGGTAGTCCCCACAATGTAGGTATTTGATTGAGGACCACACTGGGTAAGGTAATCGAGTGTGTGTGTGTGTGTTTGTTTATCTTTGGCCTGATTTTTTTTTGTTGAAACTATGTCTATCTCATTTAGAAAGGGTGGTCCCCGCAATGTAGGTATGTGACGAGGATCTCACTGCATAACGTAATAGAATGTGTGTGTGTGTGTATGTTTGTTTATCATTGGCCTGGAATATTTTTTGTAGTTGAAACTATGTCTATCTCATTAAGAAAGGGTGGTCCCCGCAATGTAGGTATTTGACGAGGACCTTGTTGGGAATGGCAATCAAATGTGTGTGTGTGTGTGTTCATTGGCCTGAAATATTTTTTGTAGTTGAAAATTTGTCCTCCTTTAGAAGTGGTGGTCCCCACAATGTAGGTATTTAACGAGGACCTCACTGGGTAATGTAATAGAATGTGTGTGTGTTAATCATTGGCCTGAAAGATTGTATGTAGTTGAAACTATGTCTATCTCATTAAGAAAGGGTGGTCCCCACAATGTAGGTATTTGGATATTTGACGAGGACCTCGCTGGGTATGTTAATCAAATGTGTGAGTGTGTGTGTTCATTTATCATTGGCCTGAAATATTTTTTGTAGTTGAAACTATGTCTATCTCATTAAGAAAGGGTGGTCCCCACAATGTAGGTATTTGGATATTTGACGAGGACCTCACTGGGTATGTTAATCAAATGTGTGTGTGTGTTCATTCATCATTGGCCTGAAATATTTTTTGCAGTTGTAGTTGTCTTGTAGTCTATCTCATTTAGAAAGGGTGGTCCCCACAATGTAGGTATTTAACAAGGATGGGTAAGGTAATAGAATGTGTGTGTATAGAATGTGTGTGTGTGTGTGTGTGTGTGTGTGTGTGTGTGTGTGTGTGTGTGTGTGTGTGTGTTCATAGTTTATGAACTGAGAGAGAGGCTGGTGATGGAGAAAATGGGGAGAAAAAAAAGATGGCGACCAATTGCAGAAACACACGCACATTCAGAAAAAAAAAACAGATCTTCTGCACACACACACACACACACACACACACGCACACACACACACACACACACACACACACACACACACACACACACACTCCTCTTTCAGCAGCCTGACAATAAAGACAGGGATGATTTCTGTCTGGGAGGAAAAAAAGTGTCAGTGTGGCTGCTCAGTGAGGGATTTAATAGAGAGGAGGAAAATGAAAGGAGGAGAGGAGGGGATACGAGGACAGGAAATCAGGAAAGAGAGGAATAGAAAAGAGGGAAGAGACGATAAATGAGTAAAAATGAAGGAAAGGAAATGAGATAAAGAGGACAAAGAAGGGAAATCGAGGAGGAGATAATTAGAAGAGGAAAGAGGTAAAAAGAGGAAAAGAGGGAAGATGGATTGATGAGAGAATAAAGGAAGGAAAATAGAGAAAGAGGAAGATAAGAGGAGGAAACCAGCACAAAGAAAGAGGAGGAAGAGGAAAAAATAAAGATAAGGGGGAGAAAAACAGGAAAGAAGAAGAAGAAACAGGTTAAAGAAAAAAGAAAAGATGGATGAGTCAATCACATCTTTACACACACACACACACACACACACAGGCTGTTATCTGTGAATAGAAATGTGATTAAACATTTAAAATAAATAACAATAAGTTTAATTATAGATTTTAGAGTCTGAATTAATAGAGAGCCGCCCCTCCCCCGCCCTCTCACCACTCAAGAATTCTAATGAATTTATTATACATGAGACAGTGAGTTGTTGGATTAGTGGCTAAAAAAGAACAAGAGGAAAACTTCTATTTATTACTGCGTTATCTGTGAGGATATTATTTCTATAAACCTGATATTGAACAGCTTTTTTAATCTAATTTAAATAAAATATAGACGTCTCTTTTATTTCTTCAGTAGTAATAACTGCTGTTGTGTGTAGTCTTTTATGATATTAAGGAAAATTGTAGGCACCAACACATTTAATTACTTGTTTAGCAGAGCTCAGCTGACTGTATCTACTCTATTCATAGTAGATTAACCTATTGATTATTGAAACGATTCAATTAAATTAGTTGTTTGGTTCATTAAATGGTTGATCAGTGTTTCCTCAAAGCTGAAGATTCAACCTAAAACGTCTTTTTTTGTCCACAACCCAAAGATCATCTGTTTATTATTATAGAAGAATAAAGAAACCAGGAAATAATCAGAGAAGAGAAGCTGGAACCAGAGAATTTAGACGTTTTCTTCTTTAAAATGACTCAAATCGATTATGAAAATAGTTGGAAACGTATTGATTAATCAACTGGACTGGGTTATATATTATAGTCATTCATCAATTTATCATTTTATCCTATTTTAGAAGCTGGAACCAGAGAATTTGGACATTTTCTTCTTAAAAATCCCTCAAATCGATTATGAAAATAGTCAATTTATTGATTAATTGACTGAATTTATCATTTTGTCATATTTTAGAAGCTGGAACCAGAGAATTTGGACATTTTCTTCTTAAAAATCCCTCAAATGGAAGTCAATTTATTGATTAATTGACTGAATTTATCATTTTATCATATTTTAGAAACTGGAACCAGAGAATTTGGACATTTTCTTCTTAAAAATGACTCAAATCTATTAATTGATAATCGAAATAGATGGCGATTAATCGATTAATCGACTCGTCTACTGTGAGCAGGATTACAGGAAAACTACTGGGCTGATTTTGGTGAAATCTGTTGATAAGATGTATAATTGGTGGAGGATGAACATTGGACATTTTGGGGAGGATCCCACTTATGGAATTTGCACAACTGTTATTTTAATTTTTTATTATTAGTAACTGCTAGTGGCTCCTGCTGGTCAATGGGATGCTAACAGCTGAATGAGCCGAACTCTTATTATTGTAATTATTGTATTTAGATTTATTCTTTAATTCCATTATCTCAAGTTGACAAAGGTGTTTCATTGTGATGGATAAATATCTTGTTTCCGCGAGAAAACAGAAGCTGATTTAGATTTTTCATTTGTTTTCTCAAGATAAGGTGATAATTACAGTTTTTTCATATTTGTCGACTTTGAGATAAAGAGACAATTAACTCGTAATCTTGACATTATGTGAGGGTAATTATTCCATATCTGGGTGATCCCGTTCTCGCAGGCTTCTCTGTGAGAAATCGGCTAAAACAACCGGAGCCTGGTGGATTTAGTCTGAAAGAAAGTGAAGACAGATTCTGTTTGTATGAAACTTTATGCATATTTTAGCTATTTGCTTCTTTCTGTATGTCACACTCCTGTGTGGTTTAGATAAAACAGGAATACTTTTTCATTTTTTTTTCCTGACAACTTTATAAAACCTTATATCGGAGACTCGCGCAAACAAAAACAACAGGAATTGATGATCAGTGAAGATCAGTGATGCAAACATTCACAGTAACTACTGGATTCAATTTAAAGGTGCAGTGTGTCGTTTCTAGCACCATCTAGTGGTGAAAATGTAGATTACAACCAGTTGAGTATCTGGTCACAAAAAAACCCTTAAACATAGGTTGATAAATTAGGACAATAACACAACACCAAATATGTGTTTTCCATGTATATTTATGATTAATAATGATAGTTTCTGATGATTTTATGTTAGAATTATGGCTCTATAAATCTTTAAATATCCACTGTGCCACTTATTTGCATGAGTTGTTTCAGGTAAAATGATCTGAGCATGAAAATTTGTTCTTAAACCTCATGACTGAGCCCGAATTCCCGGAAAAAAAGACTGACTTTGGCGATTTTTGGGGTAAATTGATCTAAACTCAGGGGTCCACTTACTATCGCTGATATACTTGGTTTTAAATATGCGCTGACATTTGTATAATAGCTCATTTTAAACAGATAAAGATAAATTGTGTCTTTGGCATTAACCACATAAGACTGGAAGTCCTCTGGCTCTGTATTAGGCCCGTTTAGTTTTCATTCAAGGCAGCAACAGTAATAACGCTGCCAACATCTTTGTTTATCGGATCATCATCATCCTGATTTATTACTTGCAACGTGCCATGTTGTATTTCTGCTGCTCTGTGAACTGTTGTGTTGAATCAATGGGTCAAAGTTTGGAGAAATTCCTGCTGAAGCCTCGAGCAGAGAATCAAAATGTTCTTTAGGAGAAAGATCTCAGAAAAGTAGTTTTTAAAGCCTATTACCGTATTTTCCGGACTATAAGTCACGTTTTTTTCATAGTTAGTCCGGGGGTGCGTCTTATACTCTGCAGCATTATCACCAGTATATCATTTCACATGTTATTCTCACACTAAACCTCCAGAGGGCGCTCTATGCTTGTGTTGATCATTTCAATATTAGCAGTAACTTTTAACAACAACTGAGAAGAGCTGAACAAAAACGTCAGCGAACATAAAATCACAGCAGTAAAACATGACGTCATCGACGTAGAAGAGGAAGCGCCGCATCTTCTACCTCCGGAGTTAGAGGAGTTGATGAAAAGTGACACCGAGGATGAAGATTTCATTGGGTTTTAGTGACACGGATGGTTTTGGTGAACTTCTTAGCATGTTATTGATGCTGTAGTTATGGGAATAACTCTTAATATGTTGTGTTAACATACCAGACACGTTCTCAGTGGCACCGTTCAGCCTGTTGTTGCCTCTAGTTTTAGTTTAAATGACATGTTTGTTCTTGATGTTGGATTTTATCACATAAATTTACCCCAAAAATGCGACTTATATATGTTTTTCCTTCTTTATTATACATTTTATGGCTGGTGCGACTTGTACTCCGGAGCGATTTATAGTCCGGAAAATACGGTAACCACTTACACCATTAGAAATCTCCTCCGCCATCTTTTATTATTATACATTTGCCTGTTTTACTGTTTTATCTCTTTTATTTCTTAACCCTCTCTTGAGGAGTTTATTATAACATGCTTTGAATTTATCCAATACAACTACTGTGATCACATTCAGTACAATAAATGAGGCAAGTTGTGATATAAAATATGTTTTTTTTACAGTTAGGGGTGAAAAGGGGGCTTTTATTTTGAAGGACATACAATTTATGAGGTCACATGACCAGGATATCCCTATTGCTGATGGACATTTGACATGTCTCACAACCGAAAGGTTGAATTTTGGAAAAATTGGCCTAAATAAACTTTATTGATAATTTATTGGAAAATTCCTAGTGTCTACAACCTAATGGAGTCCCATTGACTTACATAGCATGAAACTATCCTGATATTTGTCTTATAATTCTTAAATATGCCTATTATTTAGGCAATTTTAAGTAATAATAACATGTTCTAGGTAATATTTCATGCATTAGAGGGTTAATACGATGTTTTACATAACAATAAATATTAATACTTATGTAATAATTTAATATAAAACATCTATATCTTTGCATTTAGTTTTCTTCAGTGCTTCACACTCATCAAAATGACACAGTCCACACACTGAAAAAATAAAGCAGGTTATTTTAGTGTTTTAATTGGTTGTTTCTGACATTTATCAGACAGTGATTGGAGCCTCAGAACCAAACAAACCAATAAATAATGATTTATAGACACTAGAGAGTTTATATTTTCTCTGTAGTGTCTATAAACCAGTTCCTTAAATGATGCATTAACCTGTTAATTGTATTACAGCATTTAAATCCTCATTTTATATCATGGATACGTTGCCAGATCCTGCAAAACACATACTATATATCAAGTAAATTCATTAATATTTATGCAGATTCCTCCTCTGTCTCTGTGCTACTAAAGCTGCGTTTCTGTCATGTTTTGCAGTGGTTTCTCTGTGTATCGGAGGGTGTTTTAATTAAGAAACCTCGCAGAAAAGCTGATTAGTTTGCAGCGTTTAGCAGGCGAGGGAGCAGCCGTGTGTTTTTATTGTTGTTTTGCTGCGTGACTCTGCTGCTGTGTGGATTGAGGCTGAGACGTGTTATTCTGTTATTCTGGGGCGTCTCAGGCAGCAAAAAAAAAGGCGTTAACGGCAGAACTGAACTCACCGGGGATCGTGATTCTTCTTTTATAGTTAATTTGCTTTGTGATTTGCTGGAGGAAGTCCTGGGTGGCCTTTATCAGCAGCTGTGCTAGTTAACAGATGGTTTCAGGAAGCACCGAGGATCATCTGTCTCTTGTTTTACTGCTATTTTGTAGAATAAATATGCATTGTTTATCGGGGTTTTAGCATTATAATGGTGCAGCGCACAGCTGACATAAAGCTGCTCATAATACCTGGAGTACACATCCTGCGGCAGGGGAAAAGAAGCTCAAACTTTGAGGTTGGAGTTTAAAAAGAGGAGGAAAAAAGTTCAAACGGGAAGAAATTACCACATAACCTAATAATGGTTCTTTAAGTTCTGTGGCTGCAGGAACTGGAGTTTCAGGTTGTGTTTAATGCAGTCAGTTAGCGACAAGCTAATCTCCGCTAGCAGATTTCTGCAGAATCTGTAGGTGAGGGACAATTATTTTATGACTGGAAACAGTTTCAGAGGCGCATTGACTGAGCAGGCTGTTGTTACCGCTAACATGCTAATTTAGCACGATATTGTGTTGTTGGGTGATATAAATGTAAATATGCTGGGTCAACTTAATGTGTTTGTGTTACTGTGACTTAATTCAAAGAAGTAAATCCAACATAACTTTTAAAGGTTATTTCAACCTAATTAAAAAGGGTTAATCCATGTTAGTTTAACATGTTTTATTTACGTGTGGATGACCCAATTTAATGGGGAAGGTGCAACTATATTTAAAATGATATTATAATATGCTAATTTAGCATGATATTGTGTTGTTGAGTGACATAAATGTAAATATGCTGGGTCAATTTAATGTGTTTGTGTTACTGTGACTTAATTACGAGGAGTAAATCCAACATAACTAAGTGTGGGTGACCCAATTTAATGGGGTAGGTGCAACTATATGTAAAATTATATTATAATATGCTAATTTAGCAAAAACATGGCCTGACATGAATGTAAATATACTGGGTAAACATAATGGGTTTGTGTTACTGTGACTTAATTAGAAGGAGTAAATCCAACATAACTTTTAAAGGTTATTTCAACTTAACAACTAGCTAGCATACAGCACTGTTAGCATGCAGCTGAAATGATCATCTAAATAAAAAAAAATAACAGTTAATTGCACAAAAGCAGCGATTGAACAGTCTTTATTGAAAGTTAAGCACTAGTACTGTTACTTAAAACTGGTTGTGTGCATTATTATTCTAATTAACTAGATAAAAAACTAATTAAACTACTTTAAAATAATTGATTTTCCTTTTTTTTTTAGTTACCAACTTAAAATCTTGTCCTCATGATAACAGTTGTTAAGTCAGCAGAACTTAAGATAAATGAGGAAAAGATAATTCATCCAATGTAATATTGTTTGTTGGTTCAATGCAGTTGAATTGAGTTGTAAAAACCTAAGAAAGACGAGTTGAATTTAAGGTTTAGCTGAAACATTTCTTTTCAGAATGAATTTCTCTGTGACTTCACAGGACAAATCAACCTTGACAAAATAACCTCTGCAGTTTAAGCTGCTTCAGAAGAAAAAAAAACAGTATTTTTCTTTCTTTTTATATAAATAAAGTCACAGAGCAGCTCCGAGTATTTTGTTTTTCTCTCCAGAGGAAGCAGAAAAAGAATAATTTCCCATCAGATTTGAGACGTGTGTAGAAACTGACTGATCTTTATAATAACGCAGCAAGAGGCACAAAAAAAAAAAAAACGTCACAGAAGAGCCGAGTGTTTGTCTTTGACAACGCTCGCTTGTTTTCTGGAGTATTTACAGACTTGGCACGACGAGGAAGTCGCAGCCGGAGAAATCACTCAAGAATATCGTGCAGCGAGATATATGTCAAGCCCGTAATCTTTATTGAGTCATAATGGCGAGAAAAATCCTTCATTGCTGATTGCTGCTGCTCTCTCAGCAGAATTATTTCCCAGAGCTGTTGTAATTGGAGCCATAATAAGTGGTGGAGATAAGAGCCTTAGTATTTCATTAGCAGTAACCATGGCGACGGCCACGTTAACATCACTCACAGCCGCTGAAAACTTAAAAAGGTGACGGTGCTCCTATGAAGGACACCAGAAAATAACACTTATATAGAAGAGAGAGTGTGTGTGTTTAGTTTTTTAATGTAGAAATCCATAAATGATTCAGCAGACAGACATTTATTATTTACTGTGTGATCAGGTTAAAGAAGCAGCAACATCTCAGCTCTGGAAAATCTGTAAATCACTTCCTGTGATCTGCTTTAAGGACAAATTAGAAACCAACAGGGAGGAATTCCTGTTGGAGGTTCTTTGAATCGTGGATGATGTAGATTTACATACGTGGAGTTTTTATTCCACTGCAGAAAATCAGAGGCTAGAGGTGAGGTTTAGTATGAAGGACTTAAAAAACTACACATTATTATTATTTATTATTATTATTATTATTGTTGTTGTGACAAAGTGGGTGAGACTCCCCGTTTGTCCCCTTTTTATATTTCATTTCCAACATTTAATCTATAATATAGAATGCATCCTAACCCAGTTTTTATTTTATTATTCAGTTAAATTATTCACAACTTTATTGATAAAACAAACAGTTAATGTTAAGATATACAGTTTTATTGTTTTAATTTAGTTCATCAATTAAATCAGTTATAGTTTTCTAATACTCACCACATGTTTCTGGGAAAAAGGAGGAAATGTGTTTTACGACCTTCTTTTGTTCCCTTGAAGGCATCATCAGAGCCTGATTGGATGATACCAATAGTGGGGAAGGGGGGGGGAGAAATAAAATTGTTATATCTATTGTTTTAATATTATTTTTTTTAATTTCTTTCAGGATGGATGAGTAGAGTCTAACAATGAACCACATGTCTTGGTCTTACCTGTAGAAATTAATACCTGGTATTAGTTTATTTGCATAGAAGTGAGTCTCCCCTGTATTGTGGTTCAGTCCAGATGGATCCGGGTATAAACTCCAGCAGCAGAGTTCAGTTCAGTGGTTTGTTTGGTGACACCTGTAAAAAATATGGTATGAAAACTCTGAATCTGCCTCTTAAATCCCTTCACTCTGGTCAGGACTACCACAATTATTATTATTAATTATTATTAATTATTATTATTAATTGTTATTATAGCTACAGCTTTTGTTTTTTATTATTTTGCCTCCGTTTGTGACCCTAAAACTTGGTACCAAATGGTTTAATTCTCTTTAAAACATGTTCTCAACAGCGTATATTATATATTTAATATTTATCATTATTTTACGGTTACACCAGTTGACATTTCCTGTAAAAATGGCACAAAATTATGATAAAAATGATATAAATGGACTTTTAAATAACAAGAAACCAACATTAAAGAAACATGTACATTTATAAACCTGATGAATGATGAATAAAACTGTATTTTAAAAAGTTTTTGACTTTCTCATCTTGACAAACAATATTTTTCAGATGTATTTTATATTAAAATGTGTATTATATATTAAAATTAGCATTTTTTTCAGTTGCATCATTTCAAACGTGTCAAAATCACACAAATTCATGATTTTTGAAATAAAAGAATTATAGAAATGGACTTTTAAATAACCAAAAAACAAAAACTGAACACTTTTTTCACTGACCTATATTGACATTTGTGTCAAAAAATCATCCAAAATCGTGTTTTTGTAATAAAGAATGGTAGAAATAAATAACCAGAAACCAACATGAACATAAAATGTACAATCAGACCTGATGAATCATGAATAAAACTATATTTTTAAAGAGTTTTAAACTTTCTCATCTTGCCAAACGTTATTTGTCACTGACCTAATCACATGTAAAAAGCAGAAGTGATGAAGCTTATTTTTGGCTGTAAAAGGATGATTCATGTGAATTCACTTGTAACTTGTAACTGGATAATTATCAATATAATTATAGTTTTCCCATAACTATAGTGTGTTATCTATTAAATTTTATTATAAATGTCATCTTCTCAGGTCATTTTACACAACATCTATATAAAGAACATATTAATCCAACTATAGAGATTGAAAAAATTAATATTTATATAATTTTTCCTAAGTGAAAATGTGTCTCAGACATGAAAACTGCATCAGGGTGTTGATGTGGAGATAAATATATATAATATATATATTTATAGTATTAGTGCACAGCTTCTAGTGGAAGACGTTCATAGTTGTACATGAAACTGAAACAGACGTGTGAAGAATAAAAAAAAAAAAAGCTTCTTTACTTTCTCACCTCAGTAAAACTGGACGAACACGTGAAGAAGGTGTGAATGTTGGAAAGTTACTGGGAAATGTCAGTTTGATGTCTGGAAGAGGAGGAGGAGGAGGAGGGGGAAGTGGAAGAGGAGGTGGAGGAGGAGGAGGAGGAGGAAGAGGAGGAGGTGGAGGAGGAGGAGGAAGAGGAGGAAGAGGAGGAGGAAGAGGAGGAGGAGATGGAGGAGGAGGAAGAGGAGGAAGAGAAGGAGGAGGGGGAGGAGGAGGTGGAGGAGGGAGAGGGGGAGGTGGAAGAGGAGGTGGAGGAGGAGGAGGAAGAGGAGGAGGTGAAGGAAGAGGGGGAGGAGGAGGAGGAGGAGGAAGAGGGGGAGGTGGAAGAGGAGGTGGAGGAGGAGGAGGAAGAGGAGGAGGAGGAGGAGGGGGAGGAGGAGGAAGAGGAGGAGGAGGAGGTGGAGGAGGAAGAGGGGGAGGAAGAGGAAGAGGGGAGGTGGAAGAGGAGGTGGAGGAGGAGGAGGAAGAGGAGGAGGAAGAGGAAGAGGGGAGGTGGAAGAGGAGGAGGAGGAGGAGGAGGAGGAGGAAGAGGAGGAGGAGGAGGTGGAGGAGGAAGAGGAGGAGGAAGAGGAGGTGGAGGAGGAAGAGGGGGAGGAAGAGGAAGAGGGGAGGTGGAAGAGGAGGTGGAGGAGGAGGAGGAAGAGGAGGAGGTGAAGGAAGAGGGGGAGGAGGAGGAGGAGGAGGAAGAGGAGGTGGAGGAGGAGGAGGAAGAGGAGGAGGAGGAGGGGGAGGAGGAGGAGGAGGTGGAGGAGGAAGAGGGGAGGTGGACGAGGTGGAGGAGATGGAGGAGGAGGAGGGGGAGGAAGAGGAGGAGTACGAGGAGGAGGAAGAGGAAAAGGAGAAGGTGGAGGAAGAGGAGGAGAAGGTGTCTTCCTCCACCTCCTCCTCCTGTGTCTTAAATCAGCTGATAAATACACTAAAAAACATTATCTATCAACCAATAAACCATGAAAATTTCATTTTTTATATTTTTACTATTGTTTCAGTTTCCCTCGATTTCAATTAAAAACATGTTAAAATGAACCTTAATAGAATAATATATATATATATATATATATATATATATATATATATATATATATATATATATATATATATATATATATATATATATATATATATATATATATATATATCATCATTACGAGTCAATTTCAACCCATATTTATTTACTTCAATATAAAAACACCTATAGAAGCTGATAATTTACTCATAACAGCATTTTATAATTTACTGAAAACCCTTTTATTGTGTTATTTTATTGACTTAATTCCCAACGAAGGCATAAAAACAGCCTTGATGCCTTCCTGAAGTGTATTTTAGCTTTAATTTCCTGTTTATTCACTGGATCTGCTCTTGTTATATTCCTCCACGGCTTCAACATGGCAGCTAATTACATGTATGTAACGTGTGATTTATCCTCTTCCTGCTGATGCAGACATATAAAGTGTGAGTGCACCTGTATCTGCAGGTGATTAGCTGCTGCTCAATATTAGGAAGCGGCGCCGTCAGACTGTGGCTAGAATAATGATGATGGTTTGACATTTGGAGAAAATGTCTCCTCTTCTAAAATATCCTGATTCTGCCTCCATTCAAATAATCAGGTGTCAGCTGGATTCACATCAATTATAGGATTTATTTTTTATATATTTGTGACCATTTCAGCTTCACTTCTAGTCTGCAGAGATATTTGCTGCAGCATGGACCTGCACAGTCCATTAAATTAACTCATTTTCACTTGTTTTCAATCTCTATAGGTAAAATAATATAATAATCAGACAGATGTTGTGTAAAATGACCTGAGGAGGTCACATTTCTAATAAAATCCAATAAATAACACTATAGTTTTGGGGGAAAAATGGCTGATTTATGATGCATTTCCTTATTTTGTCATGACAAATAATGTTTGACAAGATGAGAAAGTAAAAAAAAACAATTAAATGCAGTTTTATTCATCATTTATCAGGTTTCTATACATGTACATGTTGTTTTCTTGTTATTTTAAAAGTCCTTTTATATGATTTTTTAACACAAAAATCCAGATTTTGTGCCACATACAATATAAAACTAGTTAATATCATGTGTTTTTATTTTTTAAATCCTTTTTAAGAGAGTTAAACTATCTGGTAGCAAGTTTTTAGGGTTAAAACACATGTAGTTTTGTCACAGACACATATATAAATACATAAATTAAATAAAAAAACCTGGATTATTTCACTGCATTGAGTTAATTAGACCCAGTCATAATAAATACAGAATTTACTAAACTGAAGCTTGGTCTTTAACAGGGAACTTAAATATATAACATAACAATAATATAATCTTGGCTAAAACAACCAGATTTAAAGGGACAGTACAACATTTTTGAAAAATAACCCAACATGATTTTTAAATATATTAAATATATAATCCACCTAGAATATAAAACTAGTTGTGTTTTTAATTTTTAAAGCATTTTTAAGAGAGATAAACTATTTGGTACCACGTTTTTATGGTTACATCCATATTTTAATAAAAAAAATTAAGTGGTATTTCTATAAATAAATGTGATTCAACAAAGATAAATGGAACAAATGTTGTTTATATCACTTGCAAATGGAGTTAAGTAAATATCAGCTGAGTATTTTAATAAAAGGGGTTCAAAATGTTAAGCTATACATCAAATTAAACAGGAGAAACTCCACTACAAGCACATATAAGTCATATTTACACACACCAAACACAACTCCAACACCAAGCTAATTAATTAACTAATATGAAAATCGGTATACGATCATAAAGCCAACCCACTCTCCACATTTTGATGGCTAGCGCTCTGATACTTCATGTTATACAAACAAATGACATCTCATATGAAAGCTGAGACTGTGACGAGTCCAACGGTACCATCAGTGTAGCTTTATGACAAAAACTCAGTAAACTAGCAGCCAAAAAACACTACAGTAAAAAGTCGCTTGTTTGAAGCGACGAACAAAAAATGTGTTTTTTTGTTGCTGTTTTGGGATGAAAATGTTTATTTGAGATCAATAAATGGTCGTTTAGTGTCGACCAACATCTCTGTGTTTATTCCAGATATACCCTACTGACTATGGGGATGTCCTAAACATAAAAAAGGGCTGGAGGTCAAGGGGCTAAAGGCCTCAAAATGCGATGGGTCCACCAGACCCAGCAGGACCCAATAAGGGTTAATGAAACTGAAGTGACCTGTAGTAAAATGACACGTTACATTACAGGGTCGGTCTGTTTCTTTCTTTAAATCCCCGTCTCTTCCCTTCCAGGTGGACCCCATGTTCACGATGCCGGCCCCCCCAGCTCCGGGCCACCCCGGGGCCCCCGGGTCCTCGCTGCCCTCGGCCCCGTCCTTCTCCCCTCCGGCCCTGCCCACCTCCAACCCCAAGCAGCTGGCCGTGAGGACCAGGTCCATCGGCACCAACACCCAGGACGGCGGCGTCCCGGGTCCTCTGGACGGGGACTCGGTCTGTCTGGGACCCTGCCAACCGGGGACCAGCGTCAACCTGGAGGGGATCGTATGGCACGAGACCGATGAAGGTGAGGAGGGAAAAGTCTAGAACATCAATAAAACAATATGGATATATAGGATGATATCAGGTAAAATAGTTAATTTCAGGTTTAATCTGGAAATTAGAGCCAATGATACAAAGGATTTAAACTGTTGATACAACTGTGGTTGACTAGTAACAGGTGATTAGTTTAGTTTATGGTTTCTATGGTGATTTAATTAGTTTATGGTTTCTATGGTGATGAGACAACACTTCTAACTAAACTATTATAAGGATGATAAATCTATTAAAAAAACAAATATACATGATATTTGCTTGATGGCATCCATCAGAAATAATGCTGTTAGTTTCATATATTAACATATTTTTTTAGAAAAGTGATGTTTATCTTGGTGGCCCCATTTACCTTAACCCCCTAAGATAAAATGGGCCACTAACACACATGTGTATGACATTTAATTCAACTAAAACATGGACAGGATGTTGATTGTCATGTGAAATTAGTTCAACTCAAAGTAGTCACTACTTTTACTGTTTGTGTAACTTAGCTTGTTCCATATGACTGGGTGCTAGCTTTGTGTAGCGTTAGCTTAGCTTGTTAGCATGTGTGTGTACACATAACTGATCTGTTCTTGTTTTAATAGCAGCAATATGAGTTTGTTTAATGCATTTTTAAAGCTAAGCGATGGTGTTTTAACATTAAAACTGATGATGAATTCATTTTGAATGTGAATTTCCCTTTGGCCCATTTTACCCGATGAGGTGGCCCCTTTTACCTGAAACCACTCATGCAAAATAAAGTGATTTCTAGGGCTTAAATAATTATATTTTATCACATAACTCCAGCACAAAACGATCAGAAACAGTCATTATTAATCATAAATATACATGGAAAAGGTGTGATTTAACAAAAAGTGGCCCCATTTACCTGATATCACCCTATCGTCAATGTACATTCCTCACTTCTTTTTTTTTGTGGCAGTTCAGTAATGATCGTTTTATTTCCTGCTGGAACAGTAAAACGTTCTCATTGGAAGCAGAAAATCTGATGAGTAACCAAATCTTGCGTAACACCAGTTTGCAGCAACACTCCATGTGCGAACTGCTGTGAATTTGTATTATTTCCAGTTTCAGATTATCAGTATCGATATTTCTGAAAACCCAGTTTGTTGCAGCTTATGGTTAATGAGCAAAATATGCAGAAAACCACTGTTAATGTCGTTATAAGGCTGTGATTTAGAGAAAAAGGTCTGTTCGGTGACGGATGCATCTCGGCAGCAGCAGAAAGGCTGAAATGTCAAGCGAGGTTGTGAGAAGATCCAGGTGTTGGTTCGTCTCGTTAAGGCTGAGACGGGTTTGTTATCCCGCAGGTCGCTGACAGCTCCAGCAGCTTCTCACCGCTCTGTCAGAACCTGTTAAACAGTTTTTACTTCATGCAGCAAAGAGTCGACGCTGCAGAGCCCGAATAAACACAAACACTGCTGCTACTCCGTGAAAATGACTTTAAACATTTAAAAACCAAGCGGGGAACGTCAGAAATTGAAGATTTCTGTTGCTGCACGGCCTGTTTAGTGAATCTTAGGCCTGATTCTTAGACATTCTTTTACCTAAATAAAGAAATTACACAATTAAAATACTAATTATAGGTGGAGGTGAAGGGTGGGACTGAGGAATCAGCAGCATCTGAAGATAAGATTAGATTAGATAAGATTAGATAATCGTTTATTTGTTCCACAGTAGGGAAATGGCATCAGCAACAGCAGTAAATTCAGAACAAGAGACTATATATATATATATATATATATATATATATATATATATATATATATATATATATATATATATATATATATATATATATATATATATATATATATAATATGGGGATTGTATTGTATAAACCTAATGGAGTCCCATTGACTTACATAGCATCAAACTAGCCTCAGACTATGTTTACATGTTTTACATATTTTTTGAATATATCCATTATTTAGTCCATTTATAGTAATGGTCACATTTAAAACATGTTTTACTATGTTTAAGTAATATTTAATGCAATAGAGGGTTAATAAGGCTGCTGTGTTATATAGCGAATGTGTGGCTACTAGCTAGTTAGCTGAGTTGAAGCTTGTTGATCTCTTAACCTGCACTTTCACATAAATCTACTTTATCACACACACACATATATTAGTGCTGTCATTTTAACATGTTACAAAATTTAACGCAATTAATTATGAGTATCAACGGCCAACGCTTGCACATTTGAATTTTGGCCCATTGAAGGACCCGTAGTCTTCTCGGCTGATAAATTACCAACAATAACAGACATGGAACAGACTCAGGAGGATGAGGCAAGTGCGTCTTCAGTCACTGAACGACAACTTTATTTACAAAAAGAACAGAGACGGGACGATAAATACCAACAACAAGGAGTTCTCTGACCACCACAGCAACTCCAGCCTCCAAACATGTTGAGGCAAGTTAGATCCTGTGGGTTTTTGATTCCAGAGGTTGATACTGAAACCACAGATCCTCTTTTGGGGTTGAGGTGTTGATCCTCTGACCTTTAACCTCTGGTAAACTATGTCATGTTCTCCTGACTTACCTGCTGTGTCAGCAGCAGATGTGGCCTCAGTGAAAGGCCTAAAGAAATATGCCTGTTGGCGTCTTGTTCTTCATTTTGCCTGTTGGCGTCTTGTTCTTCAATATGCCTGTTGGCGTCTTGTTCTTCAATATGCCTGTTGGCGTCTTGTTCTTCATTTTGCCTGTTGGCGTCTTGTTCTTCAATATGCCTGTTGGCATCTTGTTCTTCATTTTGCCTGTTGGCATCTTGTTCTTCATTTTGCCTGTTGGCGTCTTGTTCTTCATTTTGCCTGTTGGCGTCTTGTTCTTCAATATGCCTGTTGGCGTCTTGTTCTTCATTTTGCCTGTTGGCGTCTTGTTCTTCAATATGCCTGTTGGCGTCTTGTTCTTCATTTTGCCTGTTGGCGTCTTGTTCTTCAATATGCCTGTTGGCGTCTTGTTCTTCAATATGCCTGTTGGCGTCTTGCTCTTCATTTCGCCTCATTTAGAGGCGTGTTATACTTCTATTATTCATTTTTAATTGCTATATTGAGCTTAAGTGCCTATTTGAGACAGCCTTATTGTATTTATTTAACTGTATCACTGTATTTGTTTTACATTTCTGAATAATGAACCTGGTCTAACTGGTTTAATGTGCTGGACCTTTACTTCTGGATTTAATTCATGAAGCACAGTTCACCAATAAAACATTGGATTTCAGATCTTCTCTTCTTACTGTATTCAATTGATTAGTCATCACTACAATTTATTAATATCCTAGAATTCAAATTCTTTATCAGGAGACCTTTAGCAGATATGACATTAAAATGTGATTAATTAATTACAAAATCCTGTAATTAATTCGATTAATTTCTTTAATCGACTGACAGCACTAATATATATTAAACATAATCACAGGACTTATGCTGAATAAATGCATTGTGTGGGTAATAAATTATCATTTGAACCATCTTGATTTCAATATTGAGCAAAATAATCATGCTAATTATTCTCATAACAATCATAATCATCCTCCTGTGGCTCCATAGGCTGACGGTGTCTTTCTTTTAAATGCTTTTTTATGTTTTTACGATGCTTTTACTGTCATATCATCTGCTGTCATGAATGGTTAGTCGCCAGTTTCACTCATTCATTCCCTGGTGCTACTTATCTCTATCGTTCCAGATCTCTTAGACACTTTCTGCCAATTAAGAAACAAATCTCAGTTTGTTCTTAATCCTCCTGCTGCATATAACCACGAGTCCAAAAACAGGAAGGGGAAGCAGCACCAGAAACGCGTCCAACAGCTCCAACCGCCATCCTGGGAGCTCTGGGTGGCGGATCAGACGGAGCGATGATTCACTCGCTGATTTGGACTTTGATAGGCGGTTAAAGAGGACGGCTCCTCTCAGCGGAGGTGTAATACCTTACTGCAGGCTGCTAATGAATAAATCCCTGCTCTCGCTGCCAGCCGCGGGGCCTCAGAACGGGAGGCTGGGTTTGGAGGAGAGGCGTTTGTATCTCGGCCCGGTATTAATTAACTGGAGCTACTCACTCCACCGGGGCTAAATAAAAAAAAATACAAACATAATACAGGGGAATACATCCCTGATGAAGTGATCTTTAACAGAGGGAGGACGAAATAGTGAATAATAATAATCTGCTGCTTCATCTCTGTTCAGATAAAGGAATAAACTCCTCATTAGGAACAAAATCAACACAGATAAGACACTTAAATGAGGAGTAATGTGGCAGAAATATAGGGTGATATCAGGTAAATGGGGCCACTTTTTGGGTAAATCACTTTTTCTCATTAACCACAAGTTACAACAAAAATATCAATACCGAGAAATTGAAATTGGAAATAATAGAAATTCGCAGCCGTTCACACAGGGAAACTGGTGTTACGCAAGATTTGGTTACTCATCAGATTTTATGCCTCCAATGACAACGTTTTACTGTTCCAGCAGGAAATAAAACAAAACTCATTAACATGATCATTACTGAAGTTCCACAGAAAAAAGAGAAATGTACATTATTGTATTTTAATCTAGGGCTATTGACGATAGGGTGATATCAGGTAAATGGGGCCACTTTTTTGGTAAATCACTTACTAAATCTGCCTTTTCCATGTATATTTAAGATTAATAATGACTGTTTCTGATCATTTTGTGTTGGAATTATGTGATAAAATATAATTATTCAGGCCCTAGAAATCACTTTTTTTTTGCATGAGTGGTTTCAGGTAAAAGGGGCCACCTCATCGGGTAAAATGGGCCAAAGGGAAATTCACATTCAAAATGAATTCATCATCAGTTTTAATGTTAAAATAAAATCGCTTAGCTTTAAAAATGCAGCTAACGCTACACAAAAGCTAGCACCCAGTCATATGGAACAAGCTAAGTTACAGTTGTTGTTGCTAACCCTAACTAATTTCACATGACAATCAACATCCTGTCCATGTTTTAGTTGAATTAAATGTCATGTGGCCCATTTTATCTTAGGGGGTTAAGGTAAATGGGGCCACCAAGATAAACATCACTTATATATGTTAATATATCAAACCTATAGCATTATTTCTGATGGATGCCATCAACACAGATATCATGTATATATGTTTTTTAATAGATTTATCTTGAAGAAAAATGCACTAACAAATCCTTAATTGACTAAAACGATTGATAAATTGGCTAATTGATTATAAGGGAATAGAAATATCCAATAAGTATATCATTTGAGCTTATTCTGGGCTATAAAAGACCGAAATCAATTAATTATTTCAACTTTCCACAGGAACATTTTCATTTTACTAAACATTTTCAGATTCTAGCTGCGTTTTCAGTCCACAGTAAAATCTCATTTTATGCTTCGCACAATGTGCAAAAAATAAAAGCCTATGAGACATTTGAGCACTGAACATTCCACCGACTCCATTCTGTTGACATATTTTTGGAGATTTCCTCCTAAGAAACAAACCCGGAGCAGGACTGAACATTCCCTCCTCGCTGGAAATAATCTATGCAAACACGGGACATCAAAGAATCCTGTTTCCAGGTTCATGTGAGTAAACAAACAGTTGGACCCGGACACAACAAGTGAGGAATATGAACGATAATTCTGGATAAAAACCGGCGCCGGGCCTGAATACTAATGTGTGAAAACGCAGTATGGATTTTATAAACTGCACGGGGATGAGAAGAAAGACGGAGGAGGGGGGAAGAAGTTGGATAAAGATGGATGCGAAAGAGAAAATGGATTCGGTTCCCAGTGTGTGTGCCAGCAGGCTGACAGGATGGATGGATGGAAGAAGGAGAGAGAGAGAGAGAGAGAGAGGAGTGTGGAGGTGGACAAAATGTCATCTGAGGTTTTGTCTATATTTTTTAAAGCGCCAGAGGGACGAGGAGATGGAGAGGAAGGGAAAAAAAACACAAAAACGGAGGCAGAGAGAAACAAACAGACGGATGAAGACGAAGCATTTGATCTTTCTTGTTAGGAGGAAAGCGAAGAGAGAGAGAGACAAACAGAAGGATGAAGGTTTGTGTTTTCATCCTGGAGGAGCCACTCAGGGACTATCCTTCAGGAGGCGGAGGGATAACCGGAGAGCGCTCCTCCTCACGGCGGCGGGATACGATGCCGGTTGCGTGTTAATAGAGCTGAATACTAATTGGAGAAGAAGAAGAAGAAGAGAGAGAGAGATAGAGAGACCTCCATTTCAGCTGCAGACCCTCCCTCCTCTTCCTCCCTGCAGGAGCTCAGCGTCTGATGAATCTAATCAAACTGTGATTGGCTCCACTCTCATCATCCAAATATAGAAATATAATAATAAATACCACTATAAGGTGATCAAATATAGGCTGATATCAGGTATATGGGGCCACTTGTTGTTATGATGAAGTAACGAATCAAAAATATCAATACTGAGGATTTGAAATTGCATTTACCGTATTTTCTGGACTATAATGCTCTGAAATTATCACCAGTATATCATTTCACATGTTATTTCACACTAAACCTCCAGAGGGCGCTCTAGGCTTGTGTTGATAACTTCAACATTGTCGGTAACTTTTAACAACAACTGAGAAGAACTGAACAAAAACGTCAGCGAACATAAAATCATAGCAGTAAAACATGACGTCATCGACGTAGAAGAGGAAGCGCCGCATCTTCTACCTCCGGAGTTAGAGGAGTTGATGAAAAGTGACACCGAGGATGAAGATTTCATTGGGTTTTAGTGACACGGATGGTTTTTGCTAACTTCTTAGCATGTTATTGATGCTGTAGTTATGGGAATAACTCTTAATATGTTGTGTTAACATACCAGACACGTTCTCAGTGGTGTCATGTAACGTCAGCACCGTTCAGCCTGTTGTTGCCTCTAGTTTTAGTTTAAATGACACGTCTGTTCTTGCTGTTGGATTTTATCAAATAAATTTACCCTAAAAATGTGACTTATATATGTTTTTTCCTTCTTTATTATGCATTTTATGGCTGGAGCGACTTATAGTCCGGAAAATGCAGTAATACAAATTTACAGCATCAGATTCTCTGCTTCCAATTCTGCATATGAGAAATGTACATTATTATATTATATTGATATTAGGGTGATATCAGGTAAATGGTAAATCTCTTGGGACAAAAACATGTATATTTATGATTAATAATGACTGTTTCTGATCATTTTGTGTTGGAATTAAGTGATAAAATATAATTATTTAGACCCTATGAATCTTTAAATATCCATTCTGCACCTTTTTTTTTATTTGCATGACCATTTTGACCTCTGACCTCTGAGGCTGCAGGCCTTTCAACCCCTTTATCCCTTAATCTATCCAAAAGTTCTTTAGATTAATTTAGATTTAAGCAAATAAAGAGGTGGAAAATACAAGCAAACAAACTCTGAAGTCACTGAGATGTTATTCAGGACGCTCACGGTTGTGGGTTTTTTCTGAAAGCATGAAAACCCACCGATGAGTGAGCGGCTGTTTGGCGTCTTCCCAGGAGGAGATGGAATCATGTTTCCTAAAAATAGAAGCGCTGTCACGTTTCTGGCCGGATAAAGATTCAGGGGAGAGGAACCTCCACAGCAGGGAAGAGGAAGTCGAGGCTAATGCTGAAGGGGCCATTAATCCAGGAGGAACCGGAAAAAAATAGATGTTTAAGTGTATAGCTGAGTTTATAGTAGTAATAATAATTATGAATCCAATTGGTTTCCCCCCAAAAACCTTTGTAAACACTAATAATTTAGTCTATTAAAGAAATGACCCCCCTATTTCTCAAAGTGGTTTGGTCCAGATGCTGTTTTCAAGCATCTGCCTACATGGAATAAACATTAGTTAGTTACTGGTTAATATCAGACCTAATGATCGTTAACCAGCTCTAACGATGCAGGTTGCCGTAGCGACAGTAACTAGGAGGTGGGAGGAGGCAAAGATTTTACTAGTTTTTACCTCGTTGATTCATAATCTCATATGGTTGTATGGTGTTTTTTCATGTCCCCTCCAGAAATGTACTGTTTATTGTCCCCTCCATCAATGAAATGGGATTTTATATTCATATCTTACCCAACGTACCATTTGTCTATTAAGTCTAACTTGATATTACAGAGTTTTAACCGTCTGGAGCCCAGAGACACATGACATCTTAAAGATATAAATGGTTTATAAGGCAGGAGATAACTTCACCTGCTGCTAAAATACTAATTATTGTTCATTGCACTGCAAAAAAATAAAACTTATCAGGGGAAAATATAATGTATGAATACAAATATTCCAATATTGAGGAGAATTATCTTTGATTCTTTACAAAATGTTACATAACAAGTTAGAATTATGGAATAAAAATGTGTTTTTAGTCTGTTTTGTCTGTTTTTTTAATAATTTGTGTGTCACTGGTAAAATATTCCATTATTTTGTGAATATTGAACCAAAAACACTGCAGCATTTTACTGTAAATTGTTGTAAATTGCTTTGTTTTGTGTGTAAATTCTACCTGTGTGTTAAAATTTGTTTGTTAAACATATTTGTGATTCTCCCAGTAAACAAATCTAACTTTTTTCTTCTCTGATTTCACGTTTTTTGTGTGATTTTTGGTCAGACATGGCAAAATGGTCAGTTTTTCAGGTGAAATATAAAGATAAAATCCAAACTAATGAAAACCAGTTATAGATCAGACTCCAGAGGTTTAAGGTTCTAGTAGATCCAGTTCTAGTAGATCCAGTTCTGGTAGATCCAGCTCTAGTAGATCCAGTTCTAACAGCTCTGTGTGGTTGACAGGTGTGTTGGTGGTGAACGTGACGTGGAGGAAGAGAACCTACGTTGGAACTTTGTTGGACTGCACCAAACATGACTGGGCTCCTCCAAGGTAACACCGATCTATAGATATATAGATATATAAATATATAGATTCATCTATACATCAGAAGAACTTTTCCTGGTGCTGCTGTAGTTCATCCTTTGAACATCCGGGTTCAAAGGACGGCCAAGATGGCTGCTGTAGTACGGCCAAGATGGCTGCTGTAGTACGGCCAAGATGGCTGCTGTAGTACGGCCAAGATGGCTGCTGTAGTACATCAGAGTTGTGCTTCTACTGGCTTCTACTTCCTACATAGAAGCTGCTACTGTGGTGTTGGAGTAGTAGCTACTGGTTAGTAGCAGTGATGCTAACTAGTAGAAGCTACTAACTAGTAGGCAGTGATACTAACTAGTAGCAGATACTGGTTAATAGACAGTGATGCTCACTAGTAGTAGCTACTAGCTAGTAGGCAGTGATGCTAACTAGTAGCAGATACTGGTTAGTAGGCAGCGATGCTAACTAGTCATAGCCACTGGATTGTTGGCAGTGATGCTAACTAGTAGTAGCTTCTAGTTCAGTGATGCTAACTAGTCATAGCCACTGGATTGTAGGCAGTGATGCTAACTAGTAGTAGCTTCTAGTTCAGTGATGCTAACTAGTCGTAGCTACTGGTTAGTAGCAGTGATGCTAACTAGTAGTAGCTTCTAGTTAGAAGGCAGTGATGCTAACTAGTAGCAGCTACTGGATTGTAGGCAGTGATGCTAACTAGTAGCAGCTACTGGATTGTAGGCAGTGATGCTAACTAGTAGCAGCTACTGGATTGTAGGCAGTGATGCTAACTAGTAGTAGCTTCTAGTTAGAAGGCAGTGATGCTAACTAGTAGTAGCTTCTAGTTAGAAGGCAGTGATGCTAACTAGTAGCAGCTACTGGTTAGTAGCAGTGATGCTAACTAGTAGCAGCTACTGGTTAGTAGCAGTGATGCTAACGTTTCAGATGTCAGTATGTTACAGCACTAAACTCCAGAATTCCTCCGTCTCTTTGCTGCTGTTGAGTTCAGATAAACATTCAGAGAATTTAAAGAGTTGTGTGTTCATAGCTTCAGGATCAGAGCTGCTCCCTCAACACCTGCTGCCGTCACCTCAGGTTACGTTAAACCGCTGAACGTCAGTCCTCTGGGTTCATGGAGCATTTTATAACTTTTCTGCAAAAGTCAGATGAGATTTTTCTGAAAGTTGGAACCGTTTAAGTTCAGTCGAGGCAGCAGAAAAACTCCTGAAATGAATTCTCTCAATGTTCTGGGAATCAAACAGACTCACCTGCTCTGAGCTGGAGCTGGAAGCTGGAACGTTCAATGGAGTCCAGCAGTAATTAAGATGTTCATAAAAGCTCCATTCTATTACGATCCTTTTGTGTTGTTTGCATTGCGTTTATGGCTAAATACTGAACTATTGCTGCTGTTTATAATTAGACGCCTAGAAGATAATTAGGCAGCGATGTTTGATGAACTCTTACAACCACCTGGATGGAAACATCCTCCGTCCACTGCACCATTAAAACTACTTTATTCTACAAAACCCAGACAGATGGCAGCCCAGCGGCGTCCTGCAGAGTCTCAGGTTCATCATTCAGCAGATGGAAAAGCTTTTAATCCAGACGAGTAGAAAAGTCTTGATGGGTTCTTTAAATACCGTCTGTGAGTGGTTGAAATGACCTTTTAAGGAAACTAATTGTGAATTTACATTCCACAAACTATAAGATGTATTTACATGCATCCACATAATGTCAAATTATGCAATATAGAATCTCTTTAGGGGGCAGACTAACACCTGGAACACAGCAGTGTGTATTCTAGAACCTGTAGGCAGAAGAAAACAGTGAAAATGTTGTTTTTAAGTGTGAAAAGGAGGCTTTTATTTTGAAGAGAATACCATTTTTATTTTTTACAGGAATTAAATTTGGAGGTTATATAGTATTTTCCAAAACACAAATATATATATATATATAATAAATATATAATCCATCTAGAATATACAATCTATGTTTTCACAGCTAGGTGTGAAAAGGGGGCTTTTATTTTGAAGAGAATACCATTTATGGAGATTATTCTATTTTATTTTATTTTTTACAGGAATTAAATTTGCAGGTTATATATTATTATCTAATGTGCTAAAAACACATACACATATATATATGGATGTGTAAAGGAATAGGTGTGAAAAGGGGGCTTTTATTTTGAAGAGCATACCATTTATGAGGATTTCCTCTTTGCCATTTCCTTTTGGTTTTCTTTTATTTATAATTTTGGAAAATTTTCACCAAATAAAAATTTGAACTCACTGTTTACAATAGGGTGATTTTATTTATTTATTTGTTGTTGCAGAAAGAGAAAAATATGAGAAAAAGTCCTGGAAATAAATCTAAACAAGGCATTTTGTTCCTGGGAAACCAGACAGATTAGTGATATTTACCATGTTTTAAGTGTTTAATTAGTGATTTTTAATTCTTTTTAATAATTTGCGTGTCACTGCTGAGATATTTCTATATTTTACCGAAAAACACCTGAAGCATTTTACTGTAAATTGTTGTAAATTACGTTGTTTTGTGCTAAAATTGTACATAGGTTGAAGTTTACAGCTAATATGTGTGTTCTAAGTCAAACATTCATGATTTTCACAATAAAATAATAACATTTTTCTAGTAATTATTATTATTTTTTTGTGTGATTTTCAGTCCACTGTAGAAAAAAATGGTGTCGTTTAATAAAAGTGACACCAAACATAATAAAATGAAGGTGAAATGTAAAGATAAAATCAAAAGGAGCCAGTTATAGAGCAGAGGAATTAATCTTATTCTAAAGTTGCATGAATTAATATTAAACTGCGCTTGAATTGAGTGATTTCTGCATCGTTTTGTGAAGTGTTTCCAGCTGAAAGGCAGAGATTTCCTTCCTCTCGTGCAGTAAACAGCAGCAGCAGCTGTCACAGCTTTCTGAGATGTTCACTGAAGCGTTTTCTTTGAAGTTAAAATGGTAAAAATGCTAAAAAAAATAGAAAAAGAGCTGCTGGAAAACGCTGTGTTGGATCTGAAACAAACAGGAAACTCATTGTGTGTTGCAGGTTTTCTAATTAGCTGTGAGTCACTGTGTATTTCCCTGTTTAATCCTCCTGTTTAACCGTTTTATTGTGATTATCATCTGCCGCTGATTGTTTATTTGATTAACTGGGAAAAAGAAGAGCGAAGTGCTTTAATGTAAAAATGATAAAAAGGCTAAATTGGCCTTGAGGCCATGATGAGCTTCAATAAAAACACTCTCCTCTCCATCACGACACCTTCCATAAAAGCAGAGGCTTGTTTTTTTCATATTTTTTATTATTTATTATTTTTTTCTTTGGTAATTGCCGAGTGGTAAATGTGACAGTCCCTCCTCGCGGGGCTGAAACCTCTCAATTATTGCCGCTGTATGTAAATGGCTGTTGTCATGGCAATTACAGCTTAATCTCAGAAAGAGACGACTAAATTGCTTTTTCCATTCGGACTCTTGTCGCTGCAGAGATCTGTTCTTTTATTATATAATCAATGAAATTATAAATGGAATCAGATTTTAACCTGTTTTTGGAGCCGAAACATAAAAAGGATGATGCATTTATACATTTACCTTCCTCTTGTGTTAGTTTCAGCTGTAAAATCCATCCAAGATTTAGGAAAAATAGATAAAATTTCCTTTTTTTAATTAGTTTAATCAACATATAAAGTGGAAATGGCTCATAATGATCCGGTTAATTTGACTCAGCATCAAACTAAAGGTTAACGCATATTAGAAATGTCAGAATATTTATTTATTTGCACCTTTGAGACGTATTAAACACACACAAATTTAATTTAAATGTCAAATATGTTGAGAGAAACACTTGATTAAAAGTTATTAAGTGGTGAAACGTTAAGAAAAGGTTTAAACATGCATTTTATTGTGAAAAACTAGTGGAAACTAAGGATTACTACTAATAGAATAGCTAATAATGCAGTTAATAATGAAATGACGGGTTATTATTATTATTATTAATGGTAATTATTATTATTACCATTTATTTTTTGTCAGTAAACCCCTTGATTTCAATTTTAAAAAAGTTTAAAAAAGGAAATCTATGTAAAATTACATATAAAATTATAATTATTTAATATATTATATATTATATTTTATTAATATATTATATAAAAAATATATATAAATAAAAGGTTGTTATATTATCTGATTATTTCTGAGGGGGATCAGAAAATATTATTACTTTAAATTTAAAAAATAATAATAATTATACAATTATTATTATTAATAATAATTATTATTATATCAATAAAATAATTCATAATAAAATGAATTTATTATATTTATTTTTAATTTTAATATTATTATATATAATCATATATATGGTGTTACAATTTAGGCCCATATTTATTTACTAATTAATTAATTTAATTATAATTTTATTTATTTTTTTCCAGCAATAGAACTTTAAGGTTTCAGTTTTATCTCTAATTATTGCTTTATATTCTTATTTTCCCTAAAAACACAGTAAAACCACTGTTTTTCTTGATGCAAATAAAAAATGTAAATGTTTGTTTGATGCATTTAAATCTAAAATGAATCGACCTCATTTATCGCATCATAAGAGCAACAAATATCAATGAAATACAACAGAAAATACCACAAAAAACAGAATAATTCAGCGACATTCGGGGACGGATTGAAAAATGCAATTATAAAACATCACAGGGAAACGTGAGGTTTTAAAATCACAGAGGGGGACGGCGAGTGCAGCGTTGCTGTCTGTTCCGTTAATAAAGTGATTAAATCCCAAAAGAGTCGTCACAAGGTCAGAATGTTTCCAGTCCTGTGATGCTGCTAGAATAAATGCATTAAAAGGCCGGTTCACATGCAGGCTTCTAAGACGCCGTAGATAAACACAAAGCAACGCATTCTCCTCATTGCAGCAGAGATGTTTTTGATATAAATCACAATTGTTGAGGGTGGAAAAGCGTCTCCAGTGTTAAAATGCAGCCGGCTGCGGTAAACAGCATCAAAAGACTTCAAAGTAGAAGAAGGGATGGCGTGTGAATACAAAATGTCTCCATATCAAATACACAGATAACTGAGGATGTTACAGTGTTTTTTTATGTTATCAAAAGAGAAGCAGGCTTTGTGCGGGGAAAAAAAAATCAATTTTTATCCTTGACGTCTCGGTAAAGTGGTCCACATGAGCCTCGAATGATAATCTGTTATCTTCAAGGTTTTTGTCTGATGGAGTTCAATTTGGGTGACGAAATGAACAAGTTGTTCCTGGGTTTAAAACCTTTGAAGAACAACAGCTGCTACAAGAAAAGACAGTTCTCAGCTTCACAGTTTGATGTATTTTTCAGTTTATCCTCCAGGAATTCAAAAAAAGTTCATGAGCTAAATAATATATGACAATGATATGAAATGATATGTAAAACAATGTGATTCAACCATCTGATTCTACTGAGAATTGATATGATATATTATGATTTATGATAGTTGATTAATCTATTGATTGAAATGATTAATCGATCAGTTGTTTGGTTCATGAAACGGTTTAAAATGTCAATGTTCAACCTAAAATGACTAAAGACTAAAGAAACCAGAGAATTTGGACATTTTCTTCTTAAAAAATGACTCAAAACGATTAATTGATTATCAAAATAGTTGCTGATTAACCGTCTATCGCAGGAAAACATGTTAAATGGCCTAAATAATAGATATATTAAAAATAAACATAAATAGTAGTAAACATAGTCTCAGGATAGTTTCATGCTATTTAATTCAATGCGACTCCATTAGGTTGTGTTGTTATGTTTTAGCGTATTAGAAAAAACTCTAAAACTTTAAATGTACAAGAAAATGTGCAAACCCCAAATAGTTTAGTTCAAAAACCTTTGGTTGTGAGACAATGATGCTCACATGTCAAATAGGGATATCCTGGTCATGTGACCTCATAAATTGTATGTCCTTCAAAATAAAAGCCTCCTTGTGATTATTAACAGGAATTCCCTTTGTGTTTCTCTCCAGGTTCTGTGAGTCTCCGTCCAGTGACCCTGAGATGCCGGGCGGTCGTGGCCGGGGGAAACGGATGCGACTGACCATGGCCGAGCGGCCCTGCGTGGAGCCGACCCCCGCCGCCAAGGTCCG
Source organism: Lepturacanthus savala (assembly GCA_030544235.1). NCBI lineage: Eukaryota > Metazoa > Chordata > Actinopteri > Scombriformes > Trichiuridae > Lepturacanthus > Lepturacanthus savala. The sequence continues at coordinate 1,982,687 of CM060473.1, read as the reverse complement.
GGGTCTGTCGCAGCACCGGAGTCGTGGAGGAGGTGTCACGGGAACCGCCGCTCCCATCCACAGCAAGGGAAGGAGAGGAAGCCTGAAACTCATCAACAGCAACTGCCGGGCACCTCCTTCGTTCTTCACCGTGGACGACGTGAAACCCGCCAACAGCGCCGCCTCCCTGTCCTCCGGTAAGAGGAAGAACAAGCCGCCGGCCGACCTGGACCTCAGCCTGGTCTCCTGCGATGACATTAAAAACGGAAACGGGAAGAGGATCCGAGCCAAATCCCGCAGCGCCCCGTCCACCCCGCAGGGAAAATCAGACCCCTCGTTCATGGACCCGGGAGGAGGTTGCGCCTCCTCGCCGCCTCCCCCGCCCATTCTTATCGACTGCCCCCACCCCAACTGCACTAAACGCTACAAGCACATCAACGGCCTGCGCTACCACCAGACCCACGCACACCTGGAGGTCGAGGAGCAGCGGAAGCCTGAGCTGGAGCCCATAAAGGACGGGGAGAGCGAGGAACGACTATCAGACTGTGAAGACACCATCAGCAACATGACGTACGACCTCTCGGAGACAAACAACGGCACTAATACCAACAGCTCCTCCAAGAAACCCGCTCCTCTATACAAGGTGACCACAGTGGGGTCTCCGAAGAACAGACGGCTACTCCTCAGTACTGACCACAGCCCCACCGCCAACTCCAAAACCAGAAGAACCTCGCTGCTAAAAGATGGGCTGATTGATGACCTGAGCAACCTGCCCATCATCTCCAACATGACCGTAGTTCTGGAGAACTGCATGGTCCCAGATAGGAACTCCATGGTAGAGATGCCCAAGCTGGAGGCTGAGGGTTTGATTGACAAGAAGGGAGGCGGGTGCGACAAGGGCAAAAAGGCCAATGGGAAGGTGGACAAGCTTTCGAAGTCAAGGACCAACCGGCCAATCGCTCCGGCCCCTGCTCCTCCGAAGCTGATCGCCATCCCTAACACATCGTACCCTTCCGGCACAGCAGATACTGCCGCCTCACAGCAACCCTCACCCATGGCAGCTGTAGGCCTCACCAGTAAAAATCTTCCCTTGAAGCCCATCAAACCAAAGCTGAGCATCGTAGTGGAGCCGAGCCTCGTTAAAACCACCCTGGTTGCCTGCACCAAAGAGACCAGGAAGAAAGAGAAGCGAAGGCTAAAGGACAAACACAACAAAGATGCTCCAACGAGGATGCCGAACGGTGACAGCAGCAGCGGAATCAAAATGGAAGACGTCGTCGGTGGATCTAAGATGTGCGTGAAGGAGATTTCCGGGAGCCTTTTGAAGGAGCACCTCAGTAAGCAGGATGTAATGAATGGACTCACCGAGAGCCAGGAGAGCAGGATGGCCAGTATCCGAGCTGAAGCAGACAAGGTCTACACCTTCACGGACAACGCCCCGAGTCCTTCCATCGGTGGTTCATCACGGCTTGATGCGAGTGGCAGTTGCCTGGCAACGGCCGACAGCAGCAGCAAGAACAACAGCCCGGCTTACTCCGACATCTCGGACGCCGGGGACGACGGGGTGTCTTCCGAATGTCGCTCGGATGGACTCAGATCCAAGTCTAGCTCCTCTGCCTCTTCCGAGGTAAGCTCTAACAGTAACCATGGTAACTCTGGTAAAACACCACCCACGGCGTCTGCCCCTCCGTCAAAAGACCCCCAGTCCCCGTACTACCACAGCTACGACCCCTACTACCTGCAGGGGTACATGCAGTCGGACAGGCAAAACAGCAGCAGCGTCGCTTTCCACAAAAGCTCTGCCCACGAGGGCAAAGGGAAAGACAGAAAGGAAGAACTGAAAGAGGACGACAAGAGCTCCTCACACGACTTCTCAGACTCAAAAAAAGGTGACGGGCCACCTCAGTCCCAGCTCCAGCTCGCTATGAGTCAGACCCAGACTGCTTTGGCCCAGTCGCTGTACTACGGCCAGTACTCCAGAGGACTTTACATGGACCAGAAACTTTTGCTGGCCTCCAAATGCTGCGACCAGATGCCCGGCGGAAAACAGAGGGGCGAGAGAGGGCAGGGGTTGAGAGACGGGGAGGACGTTAAACACATGGTTGTGGGTTCAGCGGGTGGACCCATGCTAGGTAAAGGTCCAGACGGCACTAAAGGGTGCTGTGCCAAACCCGTCCTGTCCTACGTGGAGATGAGTGAGAGGGGAGAAAGGGGCGTAAAAGTGGTGAACAGTGGCATGGTGGACCAGCACCAGGTCCTGATGAAAGACTGCGACGACGTCAAGTCACCCTCCTCTTCCTCTTCTTCATCACTCCACAACCCAAACAGTCAGACAGATCTGGACTCAAATGTTTCCTTTTCCAGTGTAAGTTTCTCCCTCTGTCTATAACCTGCCGCCGCCGCCGCTGATGGGGTTGTTGCTGTGCTTTAATGACTGTTGTTCAGTGTCACAAAGAGATTAATCATTCATTGTGTACAGCTAAACCGATGGGTGCTGATGACAAAGACCATGTGGCTTCTGTGGTGCTGACATACTACTCGAGTCATTGTGTGGTTTGATTTGATGGATGCAAATGTTTTTAATGTTTAGAGCGAGGATTAATGGGGGAAACGTGTAAACGCGTAAACATAAACACATCTGGAAACCTTTTCTAATACAAGTGCTGGTTTTGATATGAGCTTGTACAGATTTTTGATGCAGTTAACCACTAACTCAAGCCATGCTGGGTCATGTAAAAAGGTTGTGTGGATTGAATGAAAGCCGTGCCGGGGAGGGGAGGTTGTGTTTTGTTTGTTTTTTCCTTCAGTTTGGCCTAAATTCTGCAGGTGATCATGTGTGAGACATGTCTTGATTCGTGTCATTGGGAGGGACGCCACACTCCTCACATCCCACGTCTGAATGGCCGCCTGCTGTTGAAACGTCGTCATCCTTCATCAACATCACATCCAGAGCCAGTGATAGATGGTCTGTCTATGGCTCTGTTCACTCCAGTGCACAGTGTTTCCTCTATAGTCATTCAGCAGCGGTGGGCCACCGCAGCAGGAAATTCTCCACCCCTGCTCAAAAGAAAACGTACAAATGAAAGTCATAAATTAGCCAAAAAAAAAAAACACAAAAGAGACAAAAACGCTTAAGGGCTAACGTTTAGATTTATCACAAAAAAAAGGTTGTAGTTTATAAACAAAAACCGGGACAGAGGCGTGGACCGAAGTTGAACTGACCCCAAAATGACTCCCACCCACCACTGTTAAACAAAGAATTATAGGGGAAACACTGCAACTCGCACCAACACTTGTCCCCATCGATCTAGCCCTCAGACGGCCCGGCCTGGGCTCACCGCCTGGCCCACAGCAAATACTCAGAGCTACAGAGTCAACACGGGGAGGAGGCTGAGGAGGGTGAAGCAGACAGGGGGAAGGAATGGGGATCTACCGTGGAGCCCGCCGGCGCCAAGCTGACCTCAGGGGGAGGAGGCGGAGGAGAGAGAGGAGGAGGCGGCGGCGTGAGCTGCGACACTAAAAAAGCCAGATTCCACGGGTCCCTGGACCTCCTCCCCGTCATTGACGCGGAGGATCCGGACAGGCTGGAGGAGGACCAGGGCCAGGAGCCGATCGGGGGTTTGTCCGACGACTCCCAGAGCGCCAGGGCGGCCGTGTCCCCTCCCATGACCCCCCAGCAGCCCTACATCCAGTACCAGCACTCCTCCTACCCGCCATACCTGGCCATGTGTGAGAGCAGCGGGGGCTCCTACAGAGGGGTGTCCCCGACCCTGGTCCACAACTACCCAGGTAAGAGTCAACGGGACCACCAGCCGCCACTGGAAAACTCAACTCCAAGTTCAAATATCTTCCAACTTGTCTAAAAAGGAAGTATGATTCAGTAGATTTACACTACCGTTCAAAAGTCTGGGATCACCCAGACAGTTTAGAATCTGAGTTAAGGTCAGAAATAATGATTTGTATTTGAAATAATAATTTTCCTTTAGTTTTCTATCTTCTCTAAGCAGCTAAACTGTTTCCAGCTGTGCTAACATGTTAGCATCAAGGGTTTTCTAATCATCCATTAACACCTTGTACCATTAGAACACTGGAGTGATAGTTGCTGGAAATGGGCCTCTATATAAATATGTAGATATTGATGCAGCAAAAACCAGACATTTGCAGTTGGAATAGTCATTTACCACATTAGTGATGTATAGAGTGGATTTATGATTAGTTTAAAGTTATATTCATTGATAAAAACAGTGATTTTTATGTGAAATTGCAGGTTACTGAACCAACAAGCTTCAACTAATAGTTTAGTGTTGCTAACTAGCTAGTAGCCACACACCTGCTATATTACACAGCAGGATTTTTAACAGCAGTGATGGAACATAATGAAGTTCATTTATTAAAGTGCTCTTACTGTAATAATATTGGAGGATACCGGATATTTATCAACACTTAAATTTACCAAATAGTATTATATGTTAAATTGTTTAGTTTGTAATTAAAGTGAAAATGTAGGGGTGTTTTAGCTAGCTAACTAGCTAGTAGCCACACATTCGCTATATTACACAGGTGACCATTACTTTAAATGAACTAAATAATGGATATATTCAAAAAATATGTATGAAAAACATGTAAAGATAGTCTCAGGCTAGTTCCATGCTATGGGACTCCATTAGGATGTGTACAATACAATTTCCATATTTTGCATAAAATGTATATTTTATAAATTTGTAAGTTCTTATTCTAATATGCTAAAGTAGATATGTTGCCATATATATATATATATATATATATATATATGTAAATCCTCTTATATAATGATGCTCACATTTCAAATGTCCATCAGCAATAGGGATATCCTGGTCATGTGGTCTCATAAATTGGTTGTCCTTCAAAATAAAAGCCCCCGTTTCACACCTAACCGTAAAACCATTGATTTTATATCACATCTTTTTAGAAAAACAAAGATAAAGTAATTACAACAGAGGGTTAACTCCACCCAGTACTGAGAGGGGCCAGTTTAATTAACGTTGTGCACGTTTCTTTGCGTCCTCCAGGATTCCACTACCCTCTGTACGGTAAGACGGCGGGTAGGGAGGAGTCGGAGGTGACTCCTCCCAGCAGAGGAGGAGCGGTGAGCAGCAAACAGAGCGGCGGCGACTCCTCCTCGTCCTCAGCCATGGAGCTGCTGCAGCAGCAGAGCCATCAGTACCACGGGAAATCACCCGCTGTGAGACGCTCACGTCGCCGTTCACACCACAGACGCTTGTTCTACTTCACACCACACATATCTGATGTTTCCACATGAACAGACACAAAAACACAGGGTGGGAAAAAGAGATTAAAGGCTCTGGAATCCTATTTCCTCTGTCAGAGTTTTATGTAAGTGATGAAAACACACTTTACTGCCACCGAAGAACAGTTTTCATATGAGAAGGTGTTTGAAAGTGAGTAGGACTCACTTAGAAAATAAAGAAACTTAAAGACACCAATTAAATCCAACCTGATTATCCTCATTTAATCTGATGTTTGAATACATTTATTTAGGATGATATCAGGTAAAATGGTTCAGTTCAGGTTCAATCTGGAAATTAATGACACAAAGGATTTAAACTGTTGATATAACTGTGGTTGGCTAGTAACAGGTGATTTAATTAGTTTATGGTTTCTATGGTGATTTGATGAGTTTATGGTTGCTATGGTGATTTGATTAGTTTATAGTTTCTATGGTGATTTAATTAGTTTATGATTTCTATGGTGATTTGACGAGTTTATGGTTTCTATGGTGATTTTATTAGTTTATGGTTTCTATGGTGACTTGATTAGTTTATGGTTTCTATGGTGATTTGATTGGTTTATGGTTTCTATGGTGATTTGATTAGTTTATGGTTTCTATGGTGATTTGATGAGTTTATGGTTTCTATGGTGATATGATTAGTTTATGGTTTCTATGGTGACTTAATTAGTTAATGGTTTCTATGGTGATTTAATTAGTTTATGGTTTCTATGGTGATTTGATTACTTTTGGTTTCTATGGTGATTTAATTAGTTTATGGTTTCTATGGTGATTTGATGAATTTATGGTTTCTATGGTGATTTGATTAGTTTATAGTTTCTATGGTGATTTAATTAGTTTATGGTTTCTATGGTGATTTGACGAGTTTATGGTTTCTATGGTGATCTTATTACATTATGGTTTCTATGGTGATTTTATTAGTTTATGGTTTCTATGGTGATTTTATTAGTTTATGGTTTCTATGGTGACTTGATTAGTTTATGGTTTCTATGGTGATTTGATTGGTTTATGGTTTCTATGGTGATTTGATTAGTTTATGGTTTCTATGGTGATTTGATGAGTTTATGGTTTCTATGGTGATTTGATTACTTTTGGTTTCTATGGTGATTTGATTAGTTTATGGTTTCTATGGTGATTTGATGAATTTATGGTTTCTATGGTTATTTGATGAGGTTATGGTTTCTATGGCGATTTAATTAGTTTATGGTTTCTATGGTGATTTGATTAGTTTATGGTTTCTATGGTGATTTGATGAGTTTATGGTTTCTATGGTGATTTGATGAGTTTATGAACCATGTTCATGTTAAGTAGCCTGGTATGATAAATATAACTAAACTATTATATTTTAACTAACTATTTATTTTACCTGAAACCGCTAATTAAAAAAAAAAGTCACAGTGGATATTTAAAGATTTATCAGGCCTGAGTAATTATTTTAATTATTTTATCACAGAATGATCAGAAACAGTCACTATTAATCATAAATATGCATAGTGTTGTGTTATTTACCAATAAGTGGAAGAATTTACCTGATATCAGCCTTTATTTGTAATAAAACAATATCGAGTTGTTTTAATGATCATTGAGATTCACAGCAGCAGAAATTAAATCAGTGATAATAACTTTATCCTGGAAATCCTCTTAGTGGATTAAGTAGCTTTACTACTGAATTATTACTGATTATTTTATCAAATATTCACAAAATCAACATTATTTCACTGACATAAATACCCTCTGTCACTGTGTGTGTGTGTGTGTGTGTGTGTGTGTGTGTGTGTGTGTGTGTGTGTGTGTGTGTGTGTGTGTGTGTGTGTGTGTGTGTTCACACAGCCTGGGGAGAAGGGTTCCCCAGAGGGGGAGAGAGAGGCGGAGAGAGAGAGGAACCACGTGTCGTTCGCCCGACACCTTCACACACACCATCACACACACCTGGGGATGAGCTACAACCTGATGTCAGGACAGTACGACATCTACCAAGGTACCAGCGGAGAAGAGACGATTCAACTTAACTTAAACTTAAACAACCTGCAATAAGTTCATTTGTATAATTTGGTCTAATGTTAAATAATTAATTAATTATAAATATTAAATATATAATCCACCTACAATATAAAACATGTGTTTTTACGTTTTTAAAAACCCCAAACTATTGTTGAAATAGCATGAAATAATACTTAGACCTGGTAAAAATGTCTTTATTACTTAAAATATGTCCTAAATAATAGATATATTAAAAAATAAGTTGCTCAGGATAGTTTTTATATACTAGGAATTTATCATATTTGCATATTTTTGCCATATTTTAACATTTTAGAAAAAAATCATAACATCAAAGTTGAATTAAATGTAAAAAAAATATATAATAATAATAATAAAAATAAAAAAATAAGATTTACTTATTCCCAGATAGTGAGTTCCATTTTTTATTTGGTAAAAATGTTCCAAAAATTCTGAATCAAAGGAAACAGGATATCCAGGTCATGTGACCTCATAAGTTGTATGTCCTTCAAAATAAAAGCCTCCTTTTCACACTCAGCTGTAAAACAATAGATTTTATATCACAGCTTTTTAGAAAAATGAAGATAAAGGGAGAAGAAAAAAGATGATTAAACTTATTAAACAACCTGCAGTTTATTTATATAATTTGGTCTAATGTCAAACAATGAATTAATGATAAATATTAAATATATAATCCACCTAGAATATAAAACATGTGTTTTTAATTTTTTAAAAACCTTTTTAACCCCAAACTATTGCATGAAATAATACTTAGATGTCATAAGTTTTATGTCCTTCAAAATAAAAGCTTCCTTTTCACACTCAGCTGTAAAACAATAGATTTTATATCACAGCTTTTTAGAAAAATGAAGATAAATCCATGTGCAGGGAGAAGAAAAAAGACGATTAAACTTATTAATTAGTTCAAACTAAAAAAAAAATAGAATATAGCAATAAAAAAAAAAAAATTCCTTAATGTTTTTAAGGATGAAAAGATGTTAACTCACTGAAAAAATGTGCGTTTGTTTTAGCTGCATAAGAAGCTAAAAGTCAGATAATCAGTGAATCTGAGTCTAAAAGCATCAGTAATATTTATATACGTCTAAAATGATGTGTCTGGAGAAACGTTGATGTTATAGATGTTGAGTTTCTTTTAATAGCGTAGAGATTTGTGCCGGCTGAGTTTTTATAGACTCGGATCAATATCACAGCCAGGATCACTGGAGCTCTACAGACTTTTCTCTGCTTTGTTCTTCATGTTTGTTCTGACTCTTTTTCTGCTCTAAAGATGTTATGAAAGTACTAAAAAATACAGGATGTTTACAGAAAACTAGTGTTAAAATAAGGCTGCAACTACTGTTATCACAATAATTATTACTTGGACTTACTTATTACTTAAAATGGTCTAAATAACAGATATATTGAAAAGAAAATACATGCAAAATAGTTAGTTTTATGCTATGTAAGTTAATGGGACTCCATTAGGTTTATACACTAAACTCCAATAAACTTCATCGTCCCCCGTGAGATTGCTGCACTAATCATGTACAAATATAGTGAAGCTATACATCAAATTAAACAGGAGAAACTCCACTACAAGCACATATAAGTCATATTTACACACACCAAACACAACTCCAACACCAAGCTAATTAATTAACAAATATGAAAATCGGTATACGATCATAAAGCCAACCCACTCGCCACATTTTGATGGCTAGCGCTCTGATACTTCATGTTACACAAACAAATGACATCTCATATGAAAGCTGAGACTGTGACGAGTCCAACGGTACCATCAGTGTAGCTTTATGACAAAAACTCAGTAAACTAGCAGCCAAAAAACACTACAGTAAAAAGTCGCTTGTTTGAAGCGACGAACAAAAAATGTGTTTTTTTGTTGCTGTTTTGGGATGAAAATGTTTATTTGAGATCAATAAATGGTCGTTTAGTGTCGACCAACATCTCTGTGTTTATTCCAGACATACCTACTGACTATGGGGATGTCAATATCGAGCAGAAACCTTAAAAAAAAAGCTGGAGTTCAAGGCGTTAATAACTGTTCTGCTCCATAAATTGTAAGTCCTTCAAAATAAAAGCCCCCTTTTCATGCCCAACTGTAAAAACATTGACATGAATTAATTGTTGCCAATAACAGATGCAATAGAGGGTTTATCAAAAAAAAAAAGCCCAAAATGACATTTAAAAATCAGTTTCCTGTCATAGAAATCAGAAGAGATTCACATTTAAGAAGCTGGAATCAGAGAATTCATCTTTTTATTTCCCTCAAACACGATAAATCTGCTTTCTTAATAATTTGTTATTGATTTAATCAATGAAACTAATCAATTCAATGTTCTCTTTGTGAATTTCCTCTGTGTTTATTGAAGGTTTGAGCTCCAGGTCGCTGGTCTCCACTCAGCAGGTTTCAGGACACTCCTCCACTGGTACGTTGTACTTTATTTAACATTTAATTACCACTTAATTCTGTTAATTATTCTATTAAACTATGGATTTAGAGTTGTGTCTTTATTATTCAATCAAATTAAGATCGCTCCAATCAAAAAATTTATATTTGTAATATATTTGAGACTCAAAAAATGCAAAAAAAACAACTTCAAGTGATTTATTTGGTGGGATTCAGTTTTATTTTTGCATTTGAACATTTTTTCTTTAAATAAAAATATATTTTATTAAAGCAACTTTTTTTGGAATAATAAAGACACAAACGTCCTACACATAATATGAAGATAATAAAACAGATGATTCCAATCAAAAGAAAGGATTTTCAATTAAAACAAGTGTTAAAATGCATTTTTTGAGTCTCAAATACCAATAATATCATAATTTATCACCCACAAACTTCAAAATAAAAGCCTGCTTTTCACACCTAAATGTCAAAACATGTATTTTTTATCACATCCTTTTAGAAAAAGGAACATAAATCCATGTGCAAGGATGTGAAAAATCCATGTTTTTACATTTAGGTGTAAAAAAGGGGGCTTTTATTTTGAAGGGCATACAATTTATGAGGCTAATAAGTCTAATAGTCTTTTTTTTCTCCCTGAACATGAATTTATCTTCATTTTTCTAAAAGGATGTGATTTAAAAATCCATGTTTTTACATTTGGGTGTAAAAAATGAGGCTTTTATTTTGAAGGGCATACAATTAATGAGGTTGATAAGTTTAATAGTCTTTTTCTTCTCCCTGCACATGGATTTATCTTCATCTTTTCTAAAAGGATGTAATAAAAAAATCCACGTTTTTACATTTAGGCGTACAAAAGGGGGGCTTTTATTTTGAAGGGCATGCAATTTATGAGGCCAATAAGCTTTTACCAATGAACCAGTCCTGATCTAAACGTGTTTGTGGTGTTTGTTCTTCTTGTGTCTGCAGAGGGCGACGGGAAGAAGTAGGACCATGTGACAGCGGCTCACATGATGAACGGCAGATTTATCAGACATCAATTCCATGGTGTTGAATAAGCTTCGCCTCGCTGAGAGGCAGAGAACAAAGAAAAAAAACAGAAAAACTCTTTCATTTCTTACTGATCCACCACCTGTTTTATAACAGTCGGCCAACACAGGAAGAGACGGGGAGATTCTATCTGTACAAAACCCAGAATCACTGACTTTCGAAGCCTTTGACAGAAGCGGGCGGTGCGTATAAGACGAAGCCAACGTGGTGGTCAACTTTATAAAATGCACATTTATCGTAGTGTATTATGACGATGATGATATGACTGAATGTACTGAAGAGGACTTACATATCCCGATAGTGTTTCTTTTCTTCTTTTTTTTTTAAACTCCTATTGGGACGCAGCATTAGGAAGCTAAAAGTCTATTATTATCCTTCTTCTTCTCATCCTGATTATTGAAGTGGTCCTCCTCCCTCCATAGTGCTGACGCTACATTTGTATTACTAACCTGTACTTGAGCGTAACCATGTTGATTGTATTGTCTTTATGTGAGAGTAAACCTTCACATCGATCTGCCCGGTGCCATGTAGGAGCCCAGTGGTGTAAATATTCTGTACAGATTCATGGCAGAGCACTAACATGCTTTATCCTAATCTATGTTGATCTCCATCAGCCATGCAGGGAGCAGCGGGCGGAGCAGGAAACACCACAAGAGATGACGTCCCTTTACCTCCAGGTGGACCCCGTGAAACCTTCAGGGACAAAAACATGTTGATTCTGTTTGAATTGTGCCGTGAATTACACAGATGATGTTAAAAGAATGGCTGAAAATCTAATTTCATTGATAGGGAGGGACAATAAAGAGTAATATAATAATCTAGTAACTATAATAATCTGACCTTATCTTCTTCTACTAAACCCAACAACAGCACATTAAAAGTATCAAGATGCGATTTAAAAACAGTTTATTAAAAATAAATAAGATTAAAAATCAAGAAAATGTATAGTTTTTATATATATATATTTATATATAAGGCAAATGAGATTATGAATCTCCTCCTCCCTCCTCCTAGTCGCTGTTGCTATGGTAACCTACATTGTTAGAGCTTGTTAACGAGCAGACTAGTAAATAAGAGGCTGATTCTGGACTAATATTAAACAAGTGGCTTCTACATATTAAGTTTGTTTGGTTTCTTTCATGTAGCTAGCTTTATTTGTCTTTATAAAGATCTTTTGGGGGAACAACTTTGTGTTTTATATCAATGTTCCATATGTATTTATGTTTATATATAAGACAAATGAGACTATGAAGCTGTTGCTATGGTAACCTACATCGTTAGAGCTCGTTAACGATCATTAGGGCTGATCTAAACCAGCAGACTGGTAAATAAGAGGCTGATTCTGGATTAATATTAAACAAGTGGCTTCTACATATTAAGTTTGATTGGTTTCTTCCATGTAGCTAGCTGCTAGCTAACAAAATTAACTTCTGGACCAAACCATTTTGAGGAATAAGGGGGGGGTGTCTTGATTTTTCGACAATGAAGAGACAGATTCTTTTATATTTTGCAGCATTTGTGTTGTGTGTTTATTCAACATTTCTTTTATTATTCAAAATCATTTATTTGTGTTTATAAAGATCTTTTGGGGCAACAACTTTATGGAAGGAGGCATCACGTTAACGTTAATTTCAGCTTCTTTTTTAGCCTTATAGCCATTATTTTATTCAATGAAAAGTCCTGTAATTTAAGCCTAGTTTTAATTAAAGAAAATAAAAGTATTTTACTTTAAGTCGACTAAAATCCAAACTATTTTAGTCGACTTTTAATAGTTTTTTTTTAGTCTTTGACAGCAGATTGATAGTAATTTTTATCTAAATGGATCCAGTCAGGTATCTGTACCAATAGGAACCTTTGTTTAGTTCAGTGTGACACAGGGACATGTTTTGAAGTGACACCACCAGAGTTAACGGACCGAGCTGAATGTTCCCTACACAATAAATTAAACAGTAGCTGCTCGTCGCCGCATTTAGTGCCGACAGCACTGATGGATGCTACACACACAGTTACAACAAAACTGCGCTTTTCTTTTAAAATGTCACGAACTCACGGCACAATATCAAACATTATCAACAACCGATTTGTCTCTCTACTAAAACTTTAAATATATTCTATCAGAAATAAGGTTCCACGGGGTCGTCAGGAAGGAGAAACACTCGATTAGATGAATATTCTTCATGCAGCAGTTTGTCTGGAGGCAGGTGTTGTGATGTTTTAATGATTATTCTGCGTATGTGATGTGTACAGCTAGCGCCACCTAGTGAACGTTAGCCCCGGTCGTTGCACCTTATGTAAAGCAGCGGTTTTATATTTGAGACAAATATTGGACGGATTATCATGAAATGTGCTGCAGGCGTTTAATGGGAATCCTAATTACTTAGATATTGGTGTTTTTTCAGTAATTCTGTCTGATTTTCAGGCGAGACTAAAAGTTTTCAAGGTAAAACTGATGCTTAAATGTGAGGTCCAACCTGTGGCGGTGGTTTAATGAAAGCTAATGATAAACACCAGTGACTTATTTTGCTGAAGAAACTCTCTGAAGGACAATTCCAGCGTTAAATTAAGTTTTTATGCACTTTTTTCTGTTTTATTTTTCTTAAACATTACCTTAAAGGCTGGCAGCAAAACAAAATGTAATTTGGGAAGTTCACTCAGGTAAAATAGTGAGTTTATGAAAAGAAGATTCATCGTCATCGCACTGGTTTTAATTCAGTTTTATTCATTATTTTTAGGAACAAAATAAGCGATTTATTATTAATTATTATTATTATGAATTTAGTTTTGGAGCAAAAAACAAAACCAACCAAGAATATTTTAAAATCCTTCATTCTCTCATTAATTTCCCTTTAATTTCACAGTAAATAAAACACTGAATGACGTTTACAAAGACACAAGATTAAATATTTTTACAAAAATAATGAGAGAACCAGGACGATTTCTCAGATATTTGGTGCTTGACACTATAAAATGACAATGGAATTAAATGTTTGTTTTATAAAATAACTGCTCCAAATTAAATCTGTCTTCTTGGTTGGTCTCAGAATATTTTAACCCTCTGGAGTCTGCTTTATAACTTTATATTTCACCTTAAAAACTGTTAATTTTACAATGATTGGTGCCATTTTTTTCCAATGCAACGTCACGTTTGACCTAAAATCACACAAAAAACTTAAAATCAGAGTAGAAAAATGGTATTTTTTTTACTGTGAGAATCACAAATGTGTTTAATAAACCAATTTTCACACAAAAACAAAGTAATTTACACCAATTTACAGTAAAATCCCAAATGTTTTTGATGCAATATTTACAAAATAATGGAATATTTTACCAGTGACACACAAATTATTTAAAAAAAAAACACTTTTTATTTCATAATTCTAAAACAAAACAACCTTTCAAGCCAATTCAACATACTTCTACTTAATATTGGAATAATTTTATTCAATACAATATATTTTCCCCTGATAAGTTTTAATTTTTTGCAGTGAAAGATTCTCACTGAAGAAACAGGAAATGGTGCGTCTCCAGTCGTCCAGACGGCCGGTTCTGGCCCCCGGGCCACATGTTTGACACCCTTGACTGAGCTGCTTCTTGCTGTCGTTAAGCTGCCGATGTTTGTGGGCTCCAGAGGGTTAAATAACATAAAGAAATATGATAAAAAGCCATTTGGCCTGATGAAAGTATGGTAAAAACCACTGTATGTTACACTGGAATTGTCCTTGAAGTGAAATGGCCATGTTTTCAACGATGCTGGGGGAGTCGCATCATCATCAGGAGTCCAACAATCCTTCACCCCGCCCCTGCTCCCATGCCCCTCTACAAGCTACTAGCTCACGGCAGAGCCTCTGATAGACAGGTCAGGTTTTACCATTGGTGCCACATCTCTGACCTCACTAACCAGCAGATTCACCCGACTCCTGGTGCTGCTCGTCGTCTTTAAACGTCTGAAACCACAGCACCGAACTCTCCAAAACAACTCAGAATAGAGGAGACTTGAGTTGTGACGTTGGGGAATAATAATATCTGGAATATATCCTTAAACTTTAGACCAGCGGTAAACTCCTGACTCGATTAAATTTGGCGTTTTTTTGCACAAACTCATTGGCGTTGGCGACCAAATCAGGTTTTTGCACAGCTTCAATCCACCAGCTCCAAATCACGTCAGGTCCATCATGGAAAAGTGTGAGTTCCAGTTAATAAAATATGTGGACGTGTAAAAATAAAGGGCAGATATGATAGAGGATGCAGGAATTTAATCTTAATTTATAAAATTAGCCCCCTGGTTCAGGCCAATGCAGGATATTTTCCATTTTTCTTACTTAACATAACGATTTACAGGTTCCTGATATTCAGGCAGAAAATTTAGAAATAAATAAGTTAAATTACAACAAGGAAATTTCCACCATATACCTCATAATGTTTTTTTCAGGAATAATAATAAATAAAAAGGGACATGCACGTTTATAATCGATTACTATGAAAATACATCAGGTAAAATCTGGTTTTTGGCCTAAATGTTCAACTTCTCAGTCCGTTTAAATTCTAGAAAAATAGTCTGGATTTTTAATCTTATTTTCCATCTATTGGCTTGGATTGGACCCACCTGTGATGCACTTACAGCACATTTTGATTTGAGAACAGCTGTAAACAGCTAAACTCATCTTCAGTAACTATAATCACACCAGTGCGTTTCTATACTTTATACACAATTCAGACAAATGTGCAAAACGGTTGTGCTCTTTAAATGATATTAGACAAAACCAAGGCTAGTAGCTAATAGCCTAATACGCTAGCTAACGGCCTAATTCGCTAGCTAACAGCCTAACGCGCTAGCTAACGGCCTAACACGCTAGCTAGCGGCCTAATACGCTAGCTAAGGGCCTAATGCGCTAGCTAACGGCCTAATGCGCTAGCTAGCGGCCTAATACGCTAGCTAACAGCCTAATACGCTAGCTAACAGCCTAATACGCTAGCTAACAGCCTAATACGCTTGCTAAACACTAAAGGTTGTTCTGCCAACATAGAAATTAAATACAGCATCCAGGTTCATGTTCAGAACTTAATTATAAGGAATAAATGTCCTCCTCACTGTACATAGGTTTAAAATATATTTTTTTCTCCCAAAAAAGTGTTTCAAAGCTGCAAATATCCATATAAAATCCTCCATAAAACCCTCTATTGCATTAAATATATTTTAGACATGGTAATCTTAATGGTTTTATTGCTTAAAATGGCCTAAATAATAGATATATTTAAGTTGTAAACATAGTCTCAGGCTGTGTAAGTCAATGGGACTCCATTAGGTTGGAATTTTACATATTTGCATATTTTGGATGCATGGCAACAAATCTATTTTAGCATATTGAAAAGTTATAACATCAAAATTGAATTTAATTCAAGCTTAAATTCTCACATTCTTACAAGTCAAATGTCCATCAGCAATAGGGATATCCTGGTCATGTGACCCTTATGAATAGTTTTCCTTCAAATTAAAAGCCCCCTTTTCAAACCTAACTGTATAAAACATGGGTTTTATACCACAGCTTTTTAGAAAAAGGATAAATTAATTGTATATGTCAACACTATGCGATAGAGGCTTAAAAAGGTGCTATAGACTGTTAAAATATAAACGGTTAGTTCAGTGATTCCAGGAGCAGCCGGGGGATTCGATATGAGTGAATGAGACAGAACGAGAGTTTTTTTTCCAGCCATAACTTTTCATATGATGAGAACAGCAGCATAACAATAAATTTACACTTACAACGACTCTACCGCAGCACTGTGGAGCCAACATGGCTGACGACAACATGGTGCAACGACCCAAACCCGGCTCTATCAGCGGCTCTGCCTCCCTCACACAACACCTTACCTGCATAGTATCAGTGATCATTCTACTACTTGAATATAGTGCTATGAACTCTGTTTACAAAATACTGTCATCTTTTGGGAGACACAGTGTTGTCTTATAAAGGCTGCTTGGTATGTTCAGTCCATCCACCCGGTGTATCTCCAGTTATTAACACACTGAAGTCATAGAAACATGAAACCTGCTGTTGCTTTTTTATACTGTATATGCCTTAATTCATATGTTTGGCAATCATGATTAAAGGATGTTTATATATATGGTTTTCTCTGTGGACTTTTTTTTATTGTGGCACTAAGAGTATAAATATGAGTATATTATTACATCAAGGAGTTGATCATAATGAAGAGACGACAGAAAACTACTATTAATTATCATTACCATTACTATTGCTGTTTTGGGGTGATGGTTTTTCGATTAAACGCTATTGGAGGATTTTCTGCAATGACCTAGAAACATGAGAGCAACAATTCAGATATCAGCCGACTGTCTGGGATCTTTACTGAAATTAAATGAATAATTTATTATTATTCCGAGTAGCAAGCACCAATATGTATATGTATCGTATCATATCATCTATAAATCAAGGAATGTTAACTCCAAAATCTTTTCTCAATCGGCCACGAAGGTTGTTTAAAGTTTCTGTTTCTGCTTATTTTCCTTTGAAATACATCTGTCATTACTTTCTTGTACTTTCTATTCTTTAATATTTAGCATAGCAGCACAAAACCATAGATTCCAATCTTTGATTTGATCCATTAAATAAATAAAATAGTTAATAGTAGTTATGTGCATATTCTGGTATGAGTCTCTAGATATCTGTGATGATTTTCATTTATAATAATTAGACGCTAACAACAATACATTATTTCTGCATCAGTATATTTTTAAATTCTATTTTAAAACTTAGCAAATTGTCACCAGCACCATTATGAGTATCTAATATAATAACATATATAATAATAATAGGCAGATACATATATATAATCTTCATAATTGACACCTTTATCTCTTGTGTATTTTCAGCGGTGGCTGCAGTTCCACCTCCGTCCAGCAGGGGTCGCTCCGCCCCGCGGCGCCTCCTCATCACTTCCGCTTTCAAACTAAACGGGAAGCGCCAAAGCTTAACAACAAAGCGGCTGTTTGCTGCGTCTGTAACGGACACACTGAGTCTTTCCTCCCGGTAAATTATTAAATCTCCGCCGTGTGGACATTCCGGATTTAAACGAAGGTTAAAAAATAGTTTCACTGGACGTGTGGACAGTTTTTAACCTGTACAAATGTCAGCATGGCTTCTAAAACAGACCAACTTCTCATCGTTGTGTCCATCCTGGAAGGTAAAGTTAATAATATTATTCACCTTATTACCAGTCTGTCAATTAAACCTTATATATTTATAGTCTTTTGTTATATTATTCACCTTATTAACAACCTGTTAGTTAAACCTTTTATGTTCTATATTTATAGAATATTTTATATTATTTACTTTATTAACAACCTGTCAGTTAAACCTTATATATTATATATTTATAGAATATTTTTATATTATATATGAGCTGTGTTACTGTGTCTTTGCAGTAGTTACATACAGTAGCAACCTGTTGCTGCTTGGTTGTTAAAAGATTAATTCACAATGTTTCGATGGTTAAATATCAGTTTATTAAACGTATTTAAAGTTGCACCTCCTTATAATAATAATACAAAATTTAATTATTTATATACTATATAAATGGGTCAATGACAAATAATGTTTGGCAAGGTGAGAAAGTCAAAAACCTTTTAGAATACAGTTTTAAAAAGCTTTTATCAGGTCTCTATGAATGTAAAGTGAAATGAAAAGTCCATTTGTGTAATTTGTTTTTACAAAAATCATGATTTTGTGGGATTTTTTCCACGAAATGTCAAATGGTGTCACCGAAAAATAATGATAAATGTTAAATATATAATCCACCTAGAATATAAAACTAGTTGATATGTGTTTTTAATTGTTTAAAACACTTTTAAGAGAGTTAAACTCTCTGGTAGAAAGTTTTTAGTTTTACACCACACCACATCACATTTCTGTCACTGACCATTATACATGTGCAGTAGAAAATCTGTTAAGTTGCATGCAGGTGTACAATATTCAAGTGGTATCAGGAGGTAATTAATGGGTATTGCTTATATCTACTCTATAATCTAATTTACAGGCTACTTTTATTTTATGAGCAATAAATCAGGGAAATTTACACTTAGAATCCTTCTGCATCTGATTCATGTCCAGTGGAAGTTTAACAGTAAAGAAAATCCATTCTCCATCATATGAATGTTTTCTCTTCTCCCTGCCAGGTCGCCACTTCCCGAAGAATCCCCGGCTGAGTCTGGTGGTCCAGGCGAGTTTCGATGGCGAGCATCTGGCCACGGACCCGGTGGAGCACCGGGATCAGCCGCAGTTCAACACGGAGCTGGCCTGGGAGCTGGACCGCAGGACGCTGCACCAGCACAGGTCATCATCAGTTCTATCAGGAATTTATATTTATTTATATTTATATTCACGTCTGACCTTTTCTTTCCATCTGACAATTATTTGGCTCATTGATTAATCATTTAAGTTCATAAAATATCAGAAAACTTTCCCAAAACCTACATTCAAACTCAAACTGTTCATTATATTTTTATTTTCACACAAATAAAGCATCAGATAGTCACATATCACAGAAGAATTTACTGGAATAATGACTTATATCAAAGTTCATTCATGTTCCTGTGGTTGCTGCAGCTCTAAATGTGATTAAATGTTGTGATTCGTCTTTTTCTTCGTCTCAGACTGCAGAGAACTCCCATCAAACTTCAGTGTTTTGCTGTTGACTCCATCAGCAACAAGAAAGATTCGGTCGGTTACCTCATCCTCGACCTGCGATCCGTACAAGAGGCTAAACAGGTAAATCTCCCGGTCAATCAATTAATCAAAATTATTTATAGAGCACATTGGACAAAACAAATAGCAGAGCAACAAAACATTTAGATTAAAATAGAAAATATAATGGAGACAGCAAATATTCAATCCTATCAAAAGAACAAAACACAAACAGGTGATATCAGGATGGTTTGATGAATTGATGTTGTCAGGAGCGCCAAAAATAATGATTTTTCCTTTATTGTCATTGAGTTGAAGGAAATTTGCTGCTGTCCAGTATTTTATTTTATTTATGCATTTAGTGATGTTTGAGATTTTAGAATTGTCATGGGTTTGGCAGGGAGATAAAGCTGGGTGTCATCAGCATAGCAGTGGAAAGAAATATCATGTTTTTGAATAATTTGACCAATTTGACTTCCTGTATATGGAGAACAGGAAGGGACCTAGGATTGAGCCTTGGGGGACTCCGCAGGACACAGGACACAGTCAGCGATAAAAGCCTAAATTAGAGTTTGTTTTCCTGTGTTTTTATGTGTCAGGAGCCTCGCTGGTATCCACTGCTCAGCAGTAAATACACCAAACAGAGACCAGCCCTCCTCATCAGCGCGGTGCTGGAGAACGACACCAAACCCTCCGAACCTTCTCCTGAGAGGTTCAAGGCCAAGAAGGCTCCACCTCGACAAGGTCAGCTGCTGCCTCAGTATATCCATGATCTTTACTGACCAGTTTACAAACCTCCTCAAACATATCGTTGACATTTCAGTTCAGTTGAAACTAAACTGTGGTAAGAGCTGCTCGATTATGGGGAATAAAATTATTATCATGATGATTAAAACGATTATTTATTAGTTACACAATCCTCTCTCTTTCAGAAGTTGTGTAATTAAAAATGTTGAATATCTGTTCAATTATATGATATATGATGATGATATATATGATTATATAATCGTCTCAATTATGATTTTTGGAGATAATTTAACACACAAATCAAAATCACAGTTAAAATTAAATTAATTGCACAATAATAATTGAGGGATTTAAAATGTTTTAAAAATTTTAAAATAGGCCTAAAACCAAAAATCTACTAAAACTAATATTCAATTTTCAAATTATTCCTTGATTTTTTCAATTCTTCTCTAAACTAAACTAAAAAAAAAATAATATAATTATAGATAAATATATATAATAAGATTTTGCTGCTCATCTATTCCACAAACTCCATTAAAATGAACAATTTAAATAATTAAATAATAATTAATGATTTTTAATACGACTGGTTGTGTTATTTTCTGGTTTAATCTTTTATCTTTTTTTAGCATATTATGGAAAACAAAACAAATGTGTAACATCATAATTGAATTAAATGTTAAAAGTAATGAGCTCAATTTTCCAACCTTTAGTTATAAATGTCCAGGATATCCTGGTCATGTGACCTCATAAATTGTATCTCCTTCAAAATAAAAGCCCCCTTTAGGCCACACTATGCTTATAATGTCTTTAACTTGCTGCTGTTCCTCTTCTATTTAACCTGCAGGTTCTCCAGCTGTGACCGAGCTCCTCCCAGAGCAGCTGGAGGCCGTGCTGGTTTCAGACCAGGGTTACCATCAGGTCGGACCAGCTGACCGCTGCTCGGACATGTTCGTCCTGTCCGTCACCGTGGCGTTTGCTGCTAAACTAGAACAGGTAAAAACCAACCAGAGCTGATGAAGTGTTGTTAATCCTGATGAAAACATCTGGAATCAGGCTCAATAACAGAAAAAGGACAAAGACTCGGCCGGTAATTGTTGTTAAAACCTTATCGCTTCAACATAAACGTCTGTTCTCCAGAGTCAGAATAAAAAAAAAACAGCTTTAACCTGCTGTGACATGCACTTAATATCTAATATCAAGTGCTTTCACCACAGAATGTCCTTAAATATTCTCCCTTCACCATTTAAAGGCTTTAAATTGGATTTAATGTGGTAATAAAAAGTCTTATACTGAATAAGATGATCGCTGCAGAAACCCTTGTACAAAAAATACACTTTCTGATTCATTTGGTAATTTATTAATTTTAATTTTGAGTCATTTCCTTTAACAAAAAAACATTTCTTTTCATTATTTTACTATGAAAGTGACTGAATTCAAAGACGTTTTTGGACGTTTGATGCGTCACCAACAGATTATTATTGTATTAATGAAGTATTATTATTTAAATATATATATATAAATAAATGATGCAACAAAATCAAAGATTAAACCTATAAAAGGGTCAGTGACAATTAATATTTGGCAAAATGAGAATGTTTCTTGTTATTTAAAAGTCGATTTGTTATTTATTTATTTTTATATAAGTCACCTAGAATATAAAACTTGTTGAAATCATGTGTTTATAATTTTTTAAACCGTTTTCTTCCTTGATTATTATGACAATGAAAAGGTATAAGTTTGATTTTACGTGGTATTTAATTATATAATCACTGCAGAAACACATGTACAGATATATTAAAATTCACTTTTCATTAGACATTTATAGATCAATACGTCAAAAACTATAAAGTCATTAGTTTCCATCTTATTTCCTCTTCCGCTGAGTGACAGAAACAACCAGTTAAAGCAGGTTTAATGATCAAATATTAAAGTTTAATGTAATAAATATCGGTTGTTCCACAGCTGATCCCCAGCACCATGAAGCTGTCGGCAGAAGGATCCGACTTCTTCTTCTACTACAGTTTACTGGGCAACGACATCACCAGCGAGCCGTTCCACAACCTGCTGAGCCCCGACTTCGAGCCGGAGCGCGCCTCCGTACGCATCCGCAGCAGAAAACAGGTCCTGGACGCCTTCCTGTCGCAGCAGCCCAGTCTACAGGTGAGAGATACAGGAAGTCAGGGGTTATTCACTTCCTGTTTGATCCATAGAAGATGGAAGTACTATAAATATATATTAAATAAGTAATAATACATAAATGGACAAAGAAAGACGCCATCATTTAATTTACATATTTAAATAAATCCGTTAATCTGAGAACGTATGGGAAGAAGTCCAAATTTATTCTTCATGAATTGTTAATAATAAATTCTTTCTCTTACATTACTGTTTGTTCATTTCTATTTAAACACAACAATAAATAATGCAAAAATTAATATATATTTATATATAAAGCAATAATTAAAGAAGAACAGTGATTTTATTTTATTATCCTATTTTTGCTACCGCACTTATGTTTTAAATTTTAATACATATTATACTTTACCATCAAATTTTACTGCTGCATTTTATTTTTAATTTTGGCAAATTTTAATTAATAGTTTATTTTATCATGTATTGTGACCTCTTGGCCAGGTCACCATTGTGTGGTTTATCACCTGGTTAAATAAAGGTTAAATAAAAAAATTAAATTTATATATTCATATATATTTATTCAAATAAAAATATTAAATTACTGAATTAACAACATACATAGAGTAACACGGCGAGAAAAGCAGCAAAAGAAAAATAAATCATAATCTTTATTTTTGACTTTATTAAAACGTTATTTTGTAAAAAATCACATAATGGAGTTAAAATGATAATTGACATTTTTAATTATCTCCATGGCAACACAACAAATCTGTTAATCTGTAATAATTGTGATTTTAATATTCATAATATTAATGATAATGATATTTTTCATAACCAAGCAGCTCTAATTATTATAATACTATAATAATAATATATATTGACTGATTTGTATTGTTATAATATAAAGTATGTGGGAGGATGTGTGGATCATTGTATTAAATTGTTTATTATTTACTTTATAAAGCTCTGAAGTTTTGATGTGTGGAAATATTATATAATAATATTTATTATTATTATTAACAGAAAAAATCTTCACAACATCAGATTAAAATAATCCAGGATTAAATATAATAATAACAAAGGGAATTAGCTTGTTTTTATCTTAAATTGGAGCCAATCAGATCAGTTGACAGCAGGAGTTTCCCATCATGCACTGGGCCGCCTGCTTATCCACCTGTTCACCGTGTCTCCGCCCACCTGCAGATCCACCTGTGCTGTGGGAACCACTCTCTGGGCTGCACCGACGTGTCTCTCTCGGCTCTGATTGGTCGGTCCGTGGATCTGGAGGAGGAGGCGGCGACGGTGGAGGGGGCGTACGTCCTCCAACCCCCCAAACGCGTCAAACAGACGCTGCCGACGCTGCCCTCTGACCTCCAGCCGACCATCGGAGTGGCCGTCACCCTCAGGAGGGAGAAGATGACGTCACAGGTGAATAGATAGAATAGCTTTCTTTATTCTTCTATAATAGTAAACTGACATTTTAGGTTGAAATTAATTGATTAATCGTTTCAATTAACGATAGATTGATCAACTATCAATATAGTCGTTAGTTGCAGCTCTACTTTAGACTAATATGCCCCTAAAATATTCTTTGTTTCACTACATTGTAAAGATCACGTTCTGTTTTAAAGAGAGAAACCTCCTGAAAGATGAACATTGACCAGGAGACAACAACTCCCATGATGCAACACTGCTTCCTGTCATATTATACAGCATTAGAGACTAATCAGTACCTGATCAGGTTGTTCAGCATCATATTAACTCGTCTTGTTCTTCCTCCAGTCTACAGGGAATAAATCAGGAGTTCAGATGCTCTCTGTCGTTCCTCCTGCTGAATCCAGACCTAGAAGCTCGTCTCCAGTGAGAAAACCTCCTGATGCTGCTTCGTCTCCTCCTGGTCCTCCTGGTCCTCCTGGTCCTCCTGGTCCTCCTCCTCCTCCTGCAGCCTCTCACACAGAGAGTGAGGCTGAGAGTCTTCTGGAGGAGATCCAACATGCTAACGTAGCAGCAGCAGGTATTTTACCTAATGCATATATCAGTATTGAGCAGATGTGTTCCATAATGGAGCAGCTCTACATTAAAGGTTTATATTTGTGTTATTTCAGGTGTGGAGGGTCCTGTTCAGCCTGCAGCAGCAGAGGGTGGAGCCTCCTCCATCAGTGTTTCTGCTCCTAAAGTCTCCATCCCCTCCTCCTCCCATCACTACAGCTTCTCTCTGGACCTCTGCAGCCTGGGAAACCTCAGCCTGAGCCACAGCATCGCTGCTACACTCAGGTTAACTACACAATAACTACACACAACTACACAATAACTACACACAACTACACAACAACTGTACACAACTACACAACAACTATACACAACGAAACCTCAGCCTGAGCCACAGCATCGCTGCTACACTCAGGTTAACTACACAATAACTACACAATAACTACACAATAACTACACAATAACTACACAATAACTACACAATAACTACACAATAACTACACACAACTACACAATAACTACACAATAACTACACAATAACTACACAATAACTACACACAACTACACAATAACTACACAATAACTACACAACGACTATACACAATGAAACCTCAGCCTGAGCCACAGCATCGCTGCTACACTCAGGTTAACTACACACAACTACACAATAACTACACAATAACTACACAATAACTACACAACGACTATACACAATGAAACCTCAGCCTGAGCCACAGCATCACTGCTACACTCAGGTTAACTACACAATAACTACACACAACTACACAATAACTACACAATAACTACACAATAACTACACAATAACTACACAATAACTACACAACAACTATACACAACTATACACAACGAAACCTCAGCCTGAGCCACAGCATCGCTGCTACACTCAGGTTAACTACACAATAACTACACAATAACTACACACAACTACACAATAACTACACAATAACTACACAATAACTACACAATAACTACACAATAACTACACAATTACTACACAATAACTACACAATAACTACACACAACTACACAATAACTACACAATAACTACACAATAACTACACAATAACTACACAATAACTACACAACAACTATACACAATGAAACCTCAGCCTGAGCCACAGCATCGCTGCTACACTCAGGTTAACTACACAATAACTACACACAACTACACAATAACTACACAATAAATACACAATAAATACACAACTACACAACAACTATACACAACTACACAACAACTATACACAACGAAACCTCAGCCTGAGCCACAGCATCGCTGTTACACTCAGGTTAATGACTACACAATAACTACACACAACTATACAACAACTACACAATAACTACACAACTACACAATGACTATACACAACGAAACCTCAGCCTGAGCCACAGCATCGCTGCTACACTCAGGTTAACTACACAACGACTACACAACTACTACACAATAACTACACAACTACTACACAATAACTATACACGCCATCGCTGCTACACTCAGGTTAATAACTACACAATTACTACACAACAACTATATGACTACACAACGACTACACACAACTATACGACTACACACAACTACACAACAACTATACAAGGACTACACAATGACTATACACAACTATACACAACTATACAACAACTACACAATGACTATACACAACTATACAACAACTATACAACAACTACATGACTACGCAACACATATACAACTATTCACAATGACTATACAACTACACAACAACCACACAACTACACAACATCCATACAACAACAATACAACGACCACACAACAAATATACAACTATACACAACTATACAACAACTACACAACTACACAACAACCATACAACAACCACACAACAACCACACAACAGTTTTATTTTATTTTAATTTTAGCCCCTGGACCAGACAAGTACATACCTTCATTGTGTTTCCTTGTCATTTATTGGCTGTTGTGTGTTTTTTTTTGTGTGTTTTTTGTGTTTCAGATATTCATATCAGTTCTTCGGCAGTGCGGCTCCCATCATGACCAACCCTCCTGTAGAGCTGCAGAGGAACAGCGAGGTTTCTCTGCCTCAGTCCTACTGCGCCTTCGACTTCGCTGCTTTACCTCAACAAGTACAGGACACCTTCCTCAGGTAGGAGCACACACACACACACACACACACACACACACACACACACACACACACACACAGGCGAAAGAACCAGGGTTTTAATTTGAATACCTCTAAAACCTCTGCATTTCCACCTCTGTCCAGCAGGTGGTGCAGTAAGAGCAGGTCAACATGTTCCACCAGTGACAGTAGTGGATTTCGTTCTGTTGTAGTTTCGGTGGTGATGTTAATTTTCTGGTAACGTTGCAGGGTTCCTCTGGTGGTGGAGGTCTGGCACAGAGACTCCAGCAGAGACCAGCTGATAGGACGAGCCTCCATCCAGCTGTCCCACCTGATGACCTCTGACCGGACCAGAGTCCTGGGGTCAACAGGAGAACCCAGCTGGAGACAAACCCACCAGGACCGGATCCCTGTGCTCCGAACACGGTAAAAAGCAGCAGACTGACTGCAGCTAGAAGTGTTTTATCATCGTTATGGTGTAAAATTAATTTACATAGAATTATCAGAACCTTTTACTGCTTTATTTCACTCTTACTGCTCTTATAGCATCGTTTTGGTATATATTATATATTATAATATATATATTATATTTGTGTCTATGTTCATCAGGTCCAGTGAGAAAGTGGCAGAGTTGAGCTACGTGGCAACGCTAGAAGACCTGGGACTAGTTAAAGCCAGAGAAGTCATTGTGTCTGACTCTTCACAGGTGTGTGTGTGTGTGTGTGTGTGTGTGTGTGTGTGTGTGTGTGTGTGTGTGTGTGTGTGTGTGTGTGTGTGTGTGTGTGTGTGTGTGTGTGTGTGTGTGTGTGTGTGTGTGTGTGTGTGTGTGTGTGTGTGTACGGTGGATCTTACTGTTAACAGAGCAAATCTGTTATAGACCTTGAATGGTGGTGAATCTGTAGCTTATATGTCATAAGCTTTTGGAAAGAAAAGAAGGTCCATGACCCCGAAGATGTTTAAAAACCATTAAGAAAACCTTAAAAATGACCCTGAAACACACAGGAAGTAAATGCAGTGATTCTGGTTCTGTCGTAGTTGCAGACTTGTGATGTTCTTTTTAGGAAGACCAGAAAAAAGGCAAATCAATAATCACTGAGATAAAAACATGCACATGTGATGGTTATGAGGTCACATGTTTTAACAGTTTTTTACTCTGATTACCACTGTTTCAGGTTTACCTGTTGTTTTATTCTCTCATAATCAGACTGAAGCTGCAGCTCCCGCACATCCATCTAGACCGGATCCACCCAGACCTGATCCACCCAGACCGGATCCACCCAGACCGGACCCACCCAGCCTGGCCCCCAGAGAGACTCTGGAGTATCGCACGGCCCTGGAACTGGAGCTGTGGAAGGAGGAGCAGGAGGATCTGTTTGATGATCAGGTAAAACCAAGATGGACTCCAGCGAATAATAACACTGATATATGATATATATACAACACCATTATTGCATAGTGTTGTCATATGGCAACAATTACTTTATCTTAATTGTCTAAAAAGCTGTGATATAAATTGTTTTAACGGTTCGGTGTGAAAAGGGGGCTTTTATTTTGAAGGTCATACAATTTATGAGGTCACATGACCAGGATGACCATGACCTTTTATTCAGAATTTATAGACAATTTTCATCAAATAAAAAAATTAACTCACTATCTATGATAAGAAAATTTATTTCACATTTATTTAAAGATTTATTGTCATATGTCATCATTTAATGTTTTGTGCATGTGTGTGTGTGCGTGCGTGTGTGCATGCGTGTGTGTGTTTGTGTGTTTGTGCGTGTGTGCGTGCGTGCGTGCGTGTGTGTGTGTGTGTGTGTGTGTGTGTGTGTGTGCGTGTGTGTGTTTTAGCTGAGGAAGAAGGAGTTGAGTCACATGCAGGCGTTGGCAGACGAGTGGAGGAGGAGAGACAGAGAGAGAGAAGCTCTGGTCAAGAAGAAGGTGGAGTCCACACGTCATCATTATATATAATATATTTATATATTTATATTATTATAATATATTTACTGCAACATTAACACATTTGAATCCGTCTATTTCTGTGTTTTCTGCAGGAAGTGGAGTATAACCTGCTGGAGGAGAAGCTCCAGAAGACTCTGTCTGATCTGGAGAAGAGAGAGAAACAGCTGGCTGAAGCTGAGCTGGAGGTCAGAATCACATGTTATAACACTGTAATATGGGATAAAAGGTATGAATTCACTTTACTAGAAAAAACAAAGACTTCAGAATGATTTTCACTACTTTCTGCTTTATATGTTCAACATTTATAAAGTAGAATTTGAGTTTGACTCGGCAGCATCAACTGGTCTCTACGACTTATAATCTGCACAAATTAAAGTGATATAAAGGAAATAAGTTACTTTAACTTCATTTTATTTATTTACAGTGTTTGTTTAGTTTTGTCTGTCAGTCCATGTTTTATGGTTTGAATCAGTGTGTTTGTGATTGTTAGTTGCATGAATAAAACCACATAATAATAATAATAATAATTATCAATTTTCCATCAATATTCTGTGATTTAATTAAACAAAAGTCTTTAAAAATGATGAATTTAACTTGTTAAAGCTGCACCAACTCTGACTGATGTTATATTTTATTATATTTAGTTTTAGTTTATTTATTTTGAACATGCAAAACCAAAATAAAACATCAACAAAGATTTATTAAATTTACAAAAGATTAAAAATAAAACAATCATTTAACATCAATTTAGAATTATTTATTAAATCCTACTTGTCTATCACTATATCAATATGCAAATAATAGTAATAATACTTATTTTTTTATTGATAATAGTAATTATATTATAATATTAATATAGTAATAAATAATAATATTTGAACATGAATGATGTTGTCTTCCATAATTATTAGAATTCTTCAGAACATTTAGACACATTCCCTCTGATGTGACTCAGTAATATCAAAGTGAAGTAGTGTGTTTTATTTTAGACCCACAGGCTGCAGAGGGAGCTCCAGGCCGACCATGAGCTGACCCAGAGGGAGCTGCAGGAGAGCGGCCGGAGGCTGCAGCAGGAGTGTGACCACCGGGTGGCGATGGAGAGAGAAAAGGCCCGACTGATGGAGGAGGAGAGAGCCAGGCTGCTGCAGCAGGTAGAAGGAGGAGAGCCGAGTTTGTACTTCTGCATATGAACCACAAGGGCTGTGATTGGTCAGTTCAGCTCCTCCAGGGCTGTGATTGGTCAGTTCAGCTCCTCCAGGGCTGTGATTGGTCAGTTCAGCTCCTCCAGGGCTGTGATTGGTCAGTTCAGCTCCTCCAGGGCTGTGATTGGTCAGTTCAGCTCCTCCAGGGATGTGATTGGTCAGCCCAGCTCCTCCAGGGCTGTGATTGGTCAGCCCAGCTCCTCCAGGGCTGTGATTGGTTAGTACAGCTCCTCCAGGGATGTGATTGGTCAGTTCAGCTCCTCCAGGGATGTGATTGGTCAGTTCAGCTCCTCCAGGGCTGTGATTGGTCAGTTCAGCTCCTCCAGGGCTGTGATTGTTTAGTACAGCTCCTCCAGGGATGTGATTGGTCAGTTCAGCTCCTCCAGGGATGTGATTGGTCAGTTCAGCTCCTCCAGGGATGTGATTGGTCAGTTCAGCTCCTCCAGGGCTGTGATTGGTCAGTTCAGCTCCTCCAGGGCTGTGATTGGTCAGTTCAGCTCCTCCAGGGCTGTGATTGGTCAGCCCAGCTCCTCCAGGGCTGTGATTGGTCAGTTCAGCTCCTCCAGGGATGTGATTGGTCAGTTCAGCTCCTCCAGATCATCACAGATATGTAGAGACTCATACCAGAATATGCTGATAACCACTATTAACTATTGATTTATTTAATGAATCTATGGTTTAGTGTTGCTATGCTAAATATTAAAGAATAGAAAGTAGCAGAAAGTAATGACAGATGTACTTCAACAAAGGAAAATAAGGAAAAACAGAAACTTTCCTGTTTTTAAACAACCTTCGTGGCCGATTGAGATAAAGCCTTGGGTTGGACACCCTAGTGGTACGTGAAGGTACTGCAGGTGTATGGGTCGTCTTTTTTTTTTTAGTCCCAATAACTCAGCTAACTGTCCTTGTCTTCTCTTCTGTAGATCGCAGACGGAGAGTCTCGGTATAAGCAGCTGGAGAAAGAGTTCCAGATCTACAGAGAACAGCAGAACATCAGACCTGAGTTCAGGCTGCAGTCAGAGGTCAACCTGCTGAGTCTGGAGAAGGTGATCAGCTGATTTAAACCGATTTTTTTACTTCCACAATGCATTTATTCAGCATGAGTGACAGCTAGAAATCATATAGCAAAATCCTGCAGGTTATATATCCATATATAAATATAAATTACCATTCAATAGTTTTAGAACGCACATTTTTTCTATTTTAGTTGAAATTAAAGTTGAATATCTTCTAGTTTTATTAGAGCCCTATATATATATTTGACTGTATATATGACAGGAGAGAGTGTATAAATACTGTCCCATGTTAATCCACAGAGAAACATACACAGCCTGTATTCAGACGTGAAGTTGTGATGTCACAAATATTCAATTACTGCCAGTTCCGCACCCATTCACAACCAGTCAAATCAGCCAATTAGAGGAGAAGCTTGAGAAAGGAAGTGTAAGACCATGTTTAATACTTAAAATCTTGTTAGTGATGTCATTAAAAACCAATAAAGTTTATAATATGGGACATTTAAATGCTGCAAAAATAATCAGAAACAATAAAGAATCCAAACATTTCCTATAAGTGACACAGTTTTTGAACCTCGTGATTAAAATCTAATTAATTGCACAGCCTTAATTTATGAGGATTAAATATTTTGGCTCTAAAAGTTGCTCATTTTCAAAAATAAACTACTCAGAACATCGTCTAAGGCTGCATTGAAAGGTAAATTATGGATATTGTGCTTCTTTTTCTTCTCTGTGGTTCTTAAGGTGGAACTGGAGAGGAAGCTGGAGTCCACCACTAAATCCAAGCTGCACTACAAGCAGCAGTGGGGTCGTGCCTTAAAGGAGCTGGCCAGGTTCAAACAGGTACTGTTCACCTGGGGCTTTTTTTAAGGTGGTATGTTAAGGAAACAGTAAATGACACTGGTTTATTATCTCAGATTTGGGAAGAAATGGGTCCGTATGTGGGTCAATGACAAAATATCATGTGGTGTCACCTTAAAAACCAGGTACCAGGTAGTTTAAATGAAAAAGGTTTAAAAAACATTAGTGGAAAACTAGACTGAGATGATCTTTGCTGCTTCTAATCTGGTTAGGGATTTAAAAGACTTTTATTTTGGTATATTATTAAATTCATATCATATTAAATTTACCTTGTTAACATGATAAATGTCTAAAAGACTTTTAATTTGGTAACATATTAAATTCACCTTGTTAACAATAAAAGTTTAAAAGACTTTTAATTTGGTAACATATTAAATTTACCTTGTTATTAGGATAAAGGTTAAAAAGACTTTTAATTTGGTAACATGATTAACTTGTTAACACAATAAAGGTTAAAAGACTTTTAATTTGGTAACATGATACATTTACCTTGTTATTAGGATAAAGGTTCAAAAGACTTTTATTTTGGTAACATATTTAATTTACTTTGTTAACATGATAAAAGTTTAAAAGACTTTTATTTTGGTAACATGATTAACTTTACCTTGTTAACATGATAAATGTTTAAAAGACTTTTAATTTGGTAACATGATTAACTTGTTAACACAATAAAGGTTCAAAAGACTTTTAATTTGGTAACATGATAAATTTACCTTGTTAACACAATAAAAGTTTATAAGACTTAATTTGGTAACATGATAAATTTACTTCGTTAACATGATAAAGGTTTCAAAGACTTTTAATTTGGTAACATGATTAATTGTTAACATGATAAAGGTTGAAAAGACTTTTAATTTGGTAACATGATAAATTTACTTCGTTAACATGATAAAGGTTGAAAAGACTTTTAATTTGGTAACATATATAACATACCCCAACATGAACACATAATGTACATATAGAGACACCTGAAAAATGCTTCTTAAAACTATTTGTAAAAGTTTTGAGTGAACATTGAGGCAGTTTCAGTCTGATGAACTCGTTTTTCAGCAGCAGTTTGTCTAAATGAAACAGGTTTTCTGCTTTAAAACAAAGTTTCCATGAACGCACCAAGAATAGAAGGTTAATTCGTGTTTACCTTCGTGGAAACTTCATCACCACGCGACATAAATTCAGTAACAAGTCTTCTCTGTGGCAGAAGATGAAGTCTCAGCGAGTTGGTTTTCTGAAACCAAGTGAAACCAGGCTACATGGATGATAAAGAGTCACTCTACAAACTCCTGTTACACGGAGTCAATGAGCTAAAACATGACAGAGACATGCGTAAACTCAACAAACATCTGATCTTCGGAGTCAGGACAACGCTACATCATGTTAAAGGAATAAAACCCAGAGATGGAAGTTTACCTTTTAACATACAGCTGAGCTCAGGGTCTGACAGCCGTCATATTTCACAGCAAATAATAGTAGTTTTTCTGCGTCGGGCCGTGTTTTTAATGTGCTGCTGGAGACGAGCTGACAGTGTTAGGACGTTTAACAGCTCTGTTTAAAACGCTGCACGAGCTGAGAGGAAACCGAGATCAGCCACGACGCCATCGCTCAGCCGGCATCACGGCTACAGACAGGGATTATTATCAGACACCAGCAAAAAACAACTATTAGCACATCAGAGGTAAAGAAATGGTGTTGAAATGTCATATTTAAGGGTCGGTGGGGAAAATGTGATGTGGTTTAACCCTAAAAACCTGTTATCGGATAGTTTAAAGGTCTTAAAAAGGTTTTAAAACAGTAAAAACACATGATATCAACTAGTTATATTTAAAATTTATCATTATTTTAAGGTTACACCATCAAAATATCACACAAAATCGTGTATAGTTTTATAGAAAGAAGTTTTATAATCCAGGTGGATTTTGAATTTGTTTTGGGTCTTCACAAAGGTCAAAGGTCGGCAACTTTATTTTCAAACGATTGTTTTAAATGTACAAAAAATGCTGCTTCTCTTAAAATGAGTTCATATTAAACACTCAAATAAAATTCACTCAAACAGAGATTAAAACACATGATATAAACAAGTTTTATATTCAAGGTGGATTAAATATTTAAAATTTAAAAAAATATTTAAAAATCAAAAAAATCTCACAAAATCGTGTTTTTAAAAAAAACCAAAATAAACAATGGACTATTAACTAATTAACTATTTTATAGTTTTATAAAAGAGGTTGTATATTCTAGGTGGATTAAATACATTTAAAATGTTGTTTTGAATTTGTTTCAGGTCATCACAAAGGTCAAAGGTCGGTAACTTTAATGATAGCTGTATGTTTTTCCTACTTTATTTTCAAAAGATTATTTTAAATGTACAAAAAAATGCTGCTTCTCTTAAAATTAGTAGAACAGATAAAAGGGTCAGTGACAAAAACACATGATATCAACTAGTTTTATATTCTAGGTGGATTAAATATTTAATATTTATCATTATTTTTAGGTTACACCATCGAAAAATCACACAAAATCTTGATTTTTGAAAAAAAAAAACAATACCAATAGACTTATATATTTTATAAAAGAAGTTTTATATTCTAGTTGGATTATACATTTAAAATTTAGTTAATTTAATTTTTAATTAATTAATTTCTCAACAAACTCGGGGGGAGAAGAGTTGATTTAATGGTAGATTTATTCCTCCCCGCCGGGTCAAAGGTCGTCAACTTTAATGATAGTTGATGTTTTTCCTACTTTTTTTTTTCAATATACAAAAACTTAATAACAGATAATTTAAATGTCTTAAAAAGGTTTTAAAACATTGAAATCATCAAGTAGTTTTATTTACAGAAAGTACAAAATTCCAATTTAATCTGCTGCAGCAATTAATTAGAACTAATTAATTAAACTGTTTTGATTTAATTATGCTTTGACTTTTATTTTTAGTGAAATTCATACAAATGGACTTTTAAATAACAAGAAACCAACATAAACACATAAAATACATTTACAGAGACCTGATGAATGATGAATAAAACTGATTATTGACTCTTAAATGTCAGAATAAAAACTTCACTCAAATAAAATGAGATTAAAAACAAAAAAGCTGAACTGTACAAATAATGTTAAAGTATATTCAGAATAAGTCTTTATTCCATATGGCAACAATTACTTTATCATCATTTTTCTAAAAAGCTGTGATATAAAATATATGTTTTTACAGTTAGGTGTAAAAAGGGGCTTTTATTTTGAAAGAACGTGCAATTTATGAGGTCACATGAGAGCATTAAAACAGTAAAAGCCATAACTCTAATGCAAGAATGATAAGTTATTTTACTTAAAATGCTATTTACAGTTTATTTAAGGAGTTTTGGGTATAAATATTTAAACACAAAAATACTGAACTGACCACAAGCTGCATTTAATATTTACGTATAAACTATAAATAAAATATATATTTACTAATAATCTCATAGATGGAACAAAAACCATTGTGTGTGTGCGTGTTTGTGTGTGTGTGTGTGTGTGTGTGTGTGTGTGTGTGTGTGTGTGTGTGTGTGTGTGTGTGTGTGTGTGCGTGTTTGTGTGTGTGTGTGTGTGTGTGTGTGTGTGTGTGTGTGTGTGTGTGTGTGTGTGTGAACTGATGGCTCTCACACATTTCATTGTCTACTTCACTTCAGCTAAATATTTGGTTCTGGTGTAAAAACACACCTCTCTCTCTCTTTTTCCTTAACACACACACACACACACACACACACACACACACACACACACACACACACACACACACACACACACACACACACACACACACACACACCCAGCACTAAGTGGGGCTTTACTCAGCCTTCGACTAATGTAAACACACACACAGGCTGAGTTTATCTGACAAACTAATAACTGTTACTGACATTAAGCAGCTGGAAAACTGGACATTTTTTGACTCCCTCCTTCTTTTCTTTTCCTCTTTCACTCCTCTTTTTTTATTCTTCACCTACTTTTTCCTTTTTTTTTTTTTAAACCAACGTAGGAAATAAAAATCAGACTGGTGTTAAACGTCTCCTCCAGCTTTCTCACTTTAATAATAATAATAATAATAAACTTAATTAACAGTACATTTAATAGAGAAATGTGCTGGTTACAGTTATACAGATGTTGTTATTTTAACTCATTTAAGCCCAATTATTTAAAAGGTTTAATGCATCTAAACTACTAATACGTTACGGATATAATGAAATATAAGTGATTTTTATTAAAATTCAGACAAAATAGTAAAAGCACTCCTGTAAATACCATTATCCCTGACTTATTGTGTGGTTTAATTATCACTAGAGTCACGAATAATTATGATATTTATCTACTTTTTAATATTGTTCTCTGCTTTGAAGAAAATAGTATTTTAATGACTGAAAACTATAGTTGCTGCTTGTATAAATACACACAGAAACAAAGACTATCATCCCAGATACTATATATATATATATATATATATATATATATATATATATATATTATTGAAAATCATAATAATTTAAATAAAATGACCTTTTCTGGGAGGGTTTGTCTTAGGAGGAAGTTATAGCACTTGTAAATTTATGTATGTTTTACCTTTTCACCTTTGTCACTGGAAAAAAAAGTGTGTAAGTAACATTTAGATGTTTTATTTTGAGTAAAAATAGACTAAACTACAGTTGTCGATGGAGTAAAACACTGTTTTAAAACCAGAATTGCATGAAAACCATTGAGATTGAGTGTTGCTTTCAGGGTTCTCTCAGTCATTAAAGGTCAGAGGTCATTAAAGCCATTTGTTCCATTTGTTTCCAGCCGCTAGCTTTGTTAAATTACCACTTTAAATACGTCAGTGTTTCTCCCAGTCATGTTAAATCCTACGTTCCCTGAAGGCAACGTCAGGGAACGTAGAAACTGTTGGATGGATTCTGAGAAAAGGGATCACAAAAATCCAAATATACCAAAGTGAAAAATGAAAATAATTTATTTAAACTTGGCAGAATGAATCATAATTATATTTAACCCTTGTTTTATTTTATATACGTTGATGAATTTCTAGGAATTCAAAACATTTGACCCAATATTAACTCCGTATACTCAAAAAAAATATTGATATTGATTTGTTGAGTGACATAAATGTAAATTAGTTGGTTCGACTTAATGTGTTTGTGTTACTGTGACTTAATTACAAGGAGTAAATCCAACATAACTATTAAAAGTTATTTCAACTTAATTAGAAAAGGTTAATTTAACGTGGTAGCATAATATTTTAAATATAGTTGTATCTACCCCATTAAATTGGGTCGAACATATTGAACTAATTAATTAACCTGCACCCAAAGAAATAAGGATATTAGTGATATTTAGTGTATTTTGAGTGTTTAGTTAGGGTTTAGTTGTAGTTGCTCCTCTGTTTTATGATGGACAGAAACTTCTTTTTGGAGTGATAATAAAATAATTTGACCCTTTTTGTAAATATTGTACAAACAATGCCTAAGGAATTCTATGCAATTTAATGAAAATAGTTGTAAATTACTCATAGTATTAGACATAGTTGTCAAAGTTTACAACTTATATTTGTATTCTGAGTTTTAAAAATTTGTTTTACAAATTTTTGTGATTTTCAAAGTAAAATTTTATGTTTTTTTGTGTGAATTTAGGTGTTAATATAGTATGTTGAAATGGAAAAATAAAGATTGTACTGAAAAAATGACACCAAACAACAGTTTATAAGATGAAATATAAAGGTAAAATCAAAATTAATAAATGAATTATTCAATAATTATAGCCATAGACCTCATAGGGTTAAATTGAAACAACCTGTAAAAGTTATGTTGGATTTACTCCTTATAATTAAGTCACAATAACATAAACACATTATGTTGTGTTATAATTAGATGGAAATACTTTCCAGAATTTATTTAATGTACATTTTATGCACATATTACAGTTTGTTGCATGCTCTTTCCTATTTTATTGTTTCTGTCTTGTTGCATCGGGGGTTGCAATGGAACTTTCATTGACATGGCATTGTCCAGTGACAAT
The DNA here is from genome assembly GCA_030544235.1 of Lepturacanthus savala. Classification (NCBI taxonomy): domain Eukaryota; kingdom Metazoa; phylum Chordata; class Actinopteri; order Scombriformes; family Trichiuridae; genus Lepturacanthus; species Lepturacanthus savala. The sequence continues at coordinate 1,945,156 of CM060473.1, read as the reverse complement.
AAAGTTAATTGAATTGAATATTCCAGTCACATGTTCATCATTGACTTTAAAACCTTCGTCTCTCTCAAACATGTCTTATCGGTAGATTCTATATCAACGTTTCTCACCTTCTCAGTGAGTTTCCACTGTTTTAGACCAGTTTCTGCTGTGGACGTTTGGTCGGATCAGTTTCTTCTGGAGCATCTGGCTCCGTCGTTAGCAGCAGCTTCCTCGGCTCCTGTCAGGATGAGGGATTCGGCTTTTGTTGCTTCGGTTTCTAACTCTAGACGCCGAAAATCCTCCTGCGCTTCGTCAGAGGAGCGAACGGAAGCGTCCGTCCTCTGCTGCTCGTTTCAGGATTTCAGTCTCTTGACAAACTCATCGTCCTTGGACTTATAGGCAGGATGTTTTATGTCATAGCGACATGCCGGTTTCTCTGCGGACAAACCATATCGAAGGTGGATCCATTGGACTGTCTGTCTGCATGGAAACAACGATTATATTTGTGTTTTCATGGAACATATAAACCTAGTTATTCTTATCCTTGTACGCAGGTTCACAACAGTATCCAGGATTCTGATTGTTCTCAACGTCTCAGCCACTGTGATCAGGTTAATCTGTCTGGTTTTCCTATACGATTACGATTATCGAGGTCCAGAATCAGAACTAACGATTCTCGAATTTCTTTGGCTATAATATAATATGGACGTTGAGGATTTCCTGCAGAAAAGTTGAGAAAGTTCAGTAATTTATTTGTGTGTAAATTAACAAGAAGAACAGATTGATAACGCTGGGATTTCCTGAGGGTCTGTGAACGCATCTCGATGGTTCTCTGGTTCTGAAAGAAGAACCGTGGCAGCACTTGTGAACGTTTCTTTACCAACTTTGTTGTTTTGGTGTTAGCTACGGCCAGATTAGCCTGTGTTAGCATAACATGCTAACGTCTTACCGTGTGTTTTTTGAAAGACCCGGGATAATTTTATCATCTCGTTGGGTGAAACGACAATCAATTTGCAAATTTAATAACATAACATAATCACGATTAATCAATAATTGCTTTTTTTCCACCACCTCTAACATAGAACAGTATCCCAGTATCATAGATTTGTGATGTTCTATATATTTATGGTAAATTTATTCCTCATTTGAATAAATCAGCTTGGCAGTTTTTGCTGTTTTTCTGCTTAATATCACATATTTAGTCTTTTTATTTGCATATATCACAGTTATAACTTTGCTAGTTATACATTTTTCTTGGTTTTCTTGGTTTTCATGACTATTTTAAGGTTAATAAGCCTGATGTGACAGTTGTTTTACATCAATTTAATTAAGAATTGTGGTGGGAACAGGTTAAATGTAATATAGGACACGTTATTTAGGGCCTTCATCAGTTTAAGTTGAGGATAAAGCTGGAAATGAGGAATTATTCACATTTAACATTTAAAGGGGCAGCGACACCAGAGTCACAGTGGATTATTATGGGTTAAATGACACGTCTGTTCTTGGTGTTGGATTTTATCAAATAAATTCCCCCCAAAAATGCGACTTATATATGTTTTTTCCTTCTTTATTATGCATTTTATGGCATAAAATCCCTCAACATTTCAGACGATTCCTAGAAAAACTAGGAACACATCACTGGAATTCTCCCAAAAACCTGATAAAGATTCTAATGCGCCTGTAAATCCGCTCATTGACTGTTTACAACATCTATTAAAGTTGAATCTGCTTAAGAACGTCATTAAATAAGCTGACATCATCTTATCCCTTGTTTCTCACTCTTCATTCTTTCTCTTTTTACCACCTCAACTTTATTTACACGTCTTTATTCCTCTGATATGACTTCATCTTTGTCTTTTGTCTCGTTTTTTTCCCTCCTCCCTCTTTAAGTGCCACATCATTGTAAAGAAAACACAGTGTGATTTATGCAGCTCTAAGGGGGTTCGGCACCGAGTGTCACCCCCCCGCCTATTAATCATCGCTGGGATTGTGTTGAGCAATAAGCTAGCCGGCCGCTAACTATTCAGATGTCACACTCTCGCTTTTTATAAAATATCAGGCCACTGTTTACACGATCATCCGTCTTTGGAGCCCGGCGATTTTCAAAGCCGGCGCTTGTTTGGTTTTCCTCGGCCTCGCTTCGCCTATTTATTCTCTCCTCTCAGCGCCTCGCATGGCGTGCTGTTTAGCTCAAGTCGGATCATAAAAATTCTTGTCCGGGGAATAATGTGCTTTTCAACCCAGGAGGCGCGGGCAGCCGGAGAGGCCGAGCGAGAATTAATACCCGCACGGAGCTGAGGTGCGAGATCAGAGAGTCAAACTCCCTCTTTTTAGATTCAAAATATTGGGATAAGGAGCTTAAGTTGGGGGGCGACATGGTGGCGCAGGGGTTAGCGCTGTTGCCTCACAGCAAGAAGGTCACAGGTTCAAGACCGCCTTGCGTCCTGGGTCTGGGACCTTTCTGTGTGGAGTTTGCATGTTCTCCCCGTGTCTGCGTGGGTTTTCACCGGGTACTCCAGCTTCCTCCCACAGTCCAAAAACATGCTGAGGTTAATTGGCAACTCTAAATTGCCCATAGGTGTGAGTGTGTGAGTGAATGGTGTGTGTGCCCCACGATTGGCTGGCGACCATCTGGGGTGTATCCCTGCCTCTCGCCGTAACGTGCTGGGATAGGCTCCAGCAGACCCCTGCGACCCTAATGAGGAATAAGCAGGTATAGAAAATGACTGACTGACTGAGCTTAAGTTGGTCTTTTCAAAGCAAAAATATTGGGACAGAGAGATTAAAGTATTGAGCCCCGGAGTTAAATTTGGTATTTTTTAAAGCTTGAGTAGAAGGTCAGGCGACTAAATTTGGCTTTTTTTAAAAGCCGCCGTGTTGAAAGAGAGACACAGAACTAAACTTGGTCATTTTTTGAGGCTGAGACAAAGAATTCATGACAGATTTATTTATTATTGCTGTGAATCCAACAGTAAGAAACAGTCTGAGGAGCTAAAGTCCTGTTTTTACATATTCTCTCCATTAAGTTTAACTCCATAAGTTGATCTGAATGTTCAAACTCAAGATATTCAGTTTTCTATCATAGATTATTAATTAATTATTATCAATCTATTAATCAGCTGTTTCTGCTCCGTCAGGCCTTAAACTTACTATTGCATTAAATATTACATAGTCATTATTACTGGTAAAAGTGGTGTCGCTGCCCCTTTAAATGTTAAATGTGAATAATTCCTCATTTCCAGCTTTATCCTCAACTTAAACTGATGAAGGCCCTAAATAACGTGTCCTATATTACATTTAACCTGTTCCCACCACAATTCTTAATTAAACTGATGTAAAACAACTGTCACATCAGGCTTATTAACCTTAAAATAGTCATGAAAACCAAGAAAACCAAGAAAAATGTATAACTAGCAAAGTTATAACTGTGATATATGCAAATAAAAAGACTAAATATGTGATATTAAGCAGAAAAACAGCAAAAACTGCCAAGCTGATTTATTCAAATGAGGAATAAATTGACCATAAATATATATAACATCACAAATCTATGATACTGGGAGTTAGTATTCCAAGAAATGTGTCAGAAATGTGATATTTGATCTGTTTAATATCACTGAGAATGTTCCTTAAAGGAGAAATGGGTTAAAATGACCTAAATAATAGATTTATTTAAAATAAAATCCATTCCATTAGGTTCAATGTGTATTTGCATATTAGAAAAAAACACTTATAGCATCAAAACTAAATAAAAATCAAGGTACATTTTTTATTTGGTGATTTTTTTTTTCCAATTTCTGAATAAAAGACAATGATCAATGAGAAAAAGGGATCAGCAATAGGGATATCCTCATGAATCACATGCCCTTCAAAATAAAAGCCCCCTTTTCACGTCTCACTGTAAAAACGTTGATTTTATATCACAGCTTTTTTAGAAAAGTTAAGATAAAGTAATTGTTTTGAGAACATTATGCAATAGATGGTTATTTAAGTATAGTTTAAAGGTTGAGAAATTTAGTTGATTTAGTCTGAAAAATGTTTTGAAATGTTGGAAATATCAAATTTAAAGAGCAAAATGCTGAATATTTGATGGTTTCAGCTCCTCAAATGTGAAGATTTAAAGCTCAATTTGGATTTTTTATTGTTGATTGAACAAAATGAGACATTTGAAGACGTCACTTTGAGCTTTTAGAACTTATAACGGGCAGTTTTATTCTATTTTCTGACATTTTACAGACCAAACGATTCATGGATCGCTCTATAAAGTATTTCACAGTTTTGCCGGAGCTCATAAAGTCTTGGGTTCAGAGCGGATCAGCAGGTCGTAGCTTGGTACCGGTGGTTTTGAGTTGCTAAAAGGGTTTTAATTCCCTCCGGAGCCATCTCATCCTCTCATGATGCTGTTTGTATAAAGCTGTCAATCAAACATCCAACATGGCGGCTCCAGTGTTACTGGTCCCAGTGGAGCCTTTGATGGTTCCCACTGGTCATTCCTGGAATATTAGCTGTGGAGTGAGTGGGTGTTCCAGACCCGGAGGAATGAGGCATTTTAAGGAATATTAAGCTTGATGTGTTTTCCACAGACAGTTGTGGTTCCATTTGATGGTTTTCAGTCCAATTGGAGATGAAACTAGACTGAAAAACATCAACAAACCCCAGAAGAGAAGAGACGACTTTATCATAGACGACTTTGATGATAGTTTATGTTTCTCAAGCTTCTTTATAGTCAAACAGAGATAAATGAGTCACTGACAAATTATATTTGGCAAAATGCAAAAGTAAAATCCAGTTTATTCATCATTCATCAGGTCTATAAATGTATATTATGTGTTCATGTTGGTTTCTTGTCATTTAAAAGTCCATTTGTTTTATTATTATTATTATTTTTACAAAAATATTTTTGTGCAATTTTTTTACATGAAATATTCATTAATTATTATTATTAAATAAATTAATAAAGTTATTAATTATTATTCATCATTTAATTAATAATTATTATTTATATTACCAATGTAATTAATTAATATTAATTAATTATTAGTATTAAATAAATACATAAATAAATAATAATTATTAGTATTTATTATTATTATTAATTTAAATAATATTAATTAATTATTATTATTAATACATAAATAAATAAATTATTAATTATTATTATTATTCATTTAATTAATTAATAATTATTATTTATATTACCAATTTAATTAATTAATATTAATTAATTATTAGTATTAAATACATACATAAATAAATAATAATTATTAGTAATTATTATTATTATTATTAATTTAATTAATATTAATTTATTATTATTATTAATACATAAATAAATTATTAATTATTATTATTATTCATCATTTAATTAATTAATAATTATTATTTATATTACCAATTTAATTAATTAATATTAATGTATTATTATTATTAATACATAAATAATAATTAATATTAAGTAACTAAAAAATAATTATATATTTTAAATATTTTATCGACCTAGAATATAATAATAATAAAAATTAAAAATGCATGTTATCAACTAGTTTTATATTCTAGTTGGATTATATATTTAACATTTATCATCCTAATAAATGTATAATAAAAAAATTTAATAAATAAATAAATACAAATAAAAATAATAACAAATAATTTAGGCCTTTTAAAGTAATAAACATGTTTTACTATGTCTCAGTAATGCAGTAGAGGATTGAATGAATTCTTGATCAATTAAATTTATTTATAATATGATTTATAATAAATTTATAATTAAAAGTTAAATTAATTAATAAAAATATAAAAATAATAAATAAATGAAAAAATAAATAATAATAATTTAGACCATTTTAAGTATTTAAGTAGTAAAAACACATGACATTTTGATATTTTGTGTTAAAAAAATCCACAAAATCATGATTTCTGTAAAAAAGAAATAATAATAATAAGAAACTAACACGAACACAGAATAGTTTTTAACTTTCTCATCTTTTCAAACATAATTTGCCACTGAACCACATATAAAACCTGTTTAATTCAGGTGATTGTTTAGTTTAAACACATGAAGCTGCAGCTTCGTTATTATCAGTATTTCATGTAAATCTCCGTCAGCAGCAGCTTCTATCACACACACACATTCTTAAACTCTGCTCCTGTGTCTAATCTGCTGCTTATCGGACTGAAAACACTGATCTCAGCTTCTCCACAGACGCCTTTCACACTGATAGAAAGCAGCGCTGCAGCTGTTTAACCCCGTGATGAACGGCTGATCACACACTTTAGATGAAGTTAATGGAAAAGTCGTAATTTAACATGTTGCTGGGTTGAATTTGGCTCAACAGCTGCAGATGTGGTGATTTATTGTCACTTTTCTAGATTTATTCTCCTCTTTATACTAAAAGTCAGTCAATTCTGACAGTGAAACTCATATAAATTCATATTTTAAGCCTTTATCCTTGTAATTATGAGGATTCTGGTTCAAACATAATGAAAATCCATAACTTTTCATGATATTCCAGCACCTGTACAGCTGCAGTAATCGATTAATTAATCAAATAAATATGATCAAACCAAACAAATGTTAATTGATGAGAAGAGTCTTAGACATTAGTTGTTTGGCCCAAGATTTAAAATAATAATAATAATAATAATAATTCAGTAGTTGTGCCTCGTTAAAATTAAGCCAAAACTTTGTATATGGCTGCACTGTGCTTTTATTTTGAAATGACAGACACCTTGTTTGAGGATAAAGAGACAAACTCAAGGAAGTGATGTGTAAATATCAACATGTGAAACTGATATATATGTTTAAATAATTAAATTAATATCATAGACATGCAATGACTATATGTATTTAACCATAAACAGCAGCTAATTAATTAATCCAGTGAATTTAGTGATCCTCGATTTTTGTTTTTGAAACATCTCATCAACCATCAGATATGAAAAATTAGATTTTGGTTCAGTATTTTTACTTTAGAAATATTTAAAATCTTTAAAAAATAACCAACCTAGCTTCATTCTTCATTTCTGATCTCAAAAACATGATTTATTTGTTTTTACCTCTCAAAGCATCATGTTTATTCATAGAATTAATAAATTATCTCTTTCAGTAGAATAAAACTCTTCATACACAGAGATAAGAGAGGCCTAGAATTTATAAGTTTATATATAGTTATATACCCCTTTTACAAGGTTTTCACACTGTTGCTGGTATTTTAGCCCATTCCCCCATGCAGATCTCCTCCTTTGAAATATAGTTTTATTTATTTTATTAAATATAAACAATTTGTATCAGTGAACCTGACAAATACATTCATATTTCAACACGTGACCTCCAGGAAACATAAAACCAGTCAAAACTCAAATATGCAAAATGCTAAATTTATATTAATCTCTGTTATGGTAGGAAATAAATATATATATATATATATATATATATATATATATATATATATATATATATAAATAACTAAAATGTGTTGACAGAAATAAATGTATGAGTTAAATTATAAACATATTTTATTTACAAAATAAATTGATAACTTTAGAAATAAAGATTTGCTCACAAAATAAAAAATAATCAACTTCTCCTAGGATCACTTCATCACTCGTTAGAGTGTGTCGTCATGGTAACGGCAGGTTGTTAACGAGGCTGTATAGGAGACGCTGGGTTAACGAGTCAAACTAACTGTTGTTTTTTTTTTTTAGGATAATAAAATTAAATAGTGAATCTAAAATTTGGTGTAGAAAGACACATAAAAGCTTCCCTGCAGTACCTCCACGTACCACCAGGGGGACACTGACCCTCTGCAGTACCTCCACGTACCACCAGGGGGACACTGACCCCCTGCAGTACCTCCACGTACCACCAGGGGGGGGGACACTGACCCCCTGCAGTACCTCCACGTACCACCAGGGGGACACTGACCCCCTGCAGTACCTCCACGTACCACTAGGGGAACACTGACCCCCTGCAGTACCTCCACGTACCACCAGGGGGACACAGACCCCCTGCAGTACCTCCACGTACCACCAGGGGGACACTGACCCCCTGCAGTACCTCTACGTACCACCAGGGGGACACTGACCCCCTGCAGTACCTCCACGTACCACCAGGGGGACACTGACCCCCTGCAGTACCTCCACGTACCACCAGGGGGACACTGACCCCCTGCAGTACCTCCACGTACCACCAGGGGGACACTGACGCCCATTTGAGAAGCACTGCTCTAGAGCGCTGATGATTTGGGGAATAATTTACAAATAAATTCTTAATATTGTCTCTTATAGTTGAGATGATGAAAATTACAGGCCTCTGTCATCGTTTTAAGTGGGAGAACGTTTTAATTGATGCCTACTAAATGCTTGTTTTGCCCTGCTGTATATATTTTTAATAATTCACTCGTTTGTCTGTTTTTCCTCGTTATTCCTGCCTGTCTTGTGCAGTTTTCTGCGTTAATTCGATTCCCTTCAGGTGAGCAGCAGCTGCCTCAGCCTCAGTCGCTCAAACTTCTTCTTTTTTCCTCATATTTTTGTGATTTCAGCTGTTACAGAAACTCTCATTTATCTCCAACGTGAGGAGTCCCAGTTGTCCTCTTTGCTGGCTTCATGTTTTATCCATCACCCCCTTAAACAAAAAAAAAAAAAAAAAAAAGCAGCGGCGGTGGAAAAACTCCCCCTGAACTCCCACAGGTGGCGAGCTGCTCAGAAAACTCCATCTGAGCTGAGAAAAGTGTGCACACATGTGAGCGATGGGCTGAAAGTGTTTGTCGGAGACGTCCTCCCCCGGCTGCTCGGGCCTCGTTGACCTCTGAGAGGAGCGGAGGAACCCGGAGGGGGAGGAGAAGTCGTTTTCAGGTCGTCCGTTGCAGAAAAACGTCTCGAAACTCGCTGCAGCGGGTCTGGATTTCCTCTCAGGACGTCACCGACGTGTCTTCACGTGTCTCCGATGCTGCAGATATCGAGTTTCTTACTGAATCCTGTAGCGGCGACATATGAACCTAATCACGACCAGTTTATTTAAACGACGCCTCCTCAACGTCCTTTATCTTGATTCCTGTGAGCTCACCCCGCTAAAACCGACAGATTACGTAAAATAAACCCCCACTGTTGGGAGAAACGCGAAATAAGTGGCTTTTATTTTGAAGGGCGTACAATTTAAGAGGTCACATGACCAGGATATCCCTATTGCTGATGGACATTTGACATGTGAGGATTATATAAGGTTGTCTTTGTGGAAAATCTTTGAAATTGAACTCGCTATCTAGGGTAGGTAAATTTTATTTATTTATTTTTAATTCTTCCAATTTAAACATTTACAGTAATAGTTCACATTTATATTGTATAAGTTGAAATTATAAGTTAGTGGAAGTCGTGTTTTTATCTAAACAGAAATACACACACACACATTTGTTTTATCCAAATTATATTATTTTATTAAGATTTAATTATTGATCAGTTTATTAATTAAACACTCAGTTAGCTTTAGTTAACTTAGCTTTAGCGGTGTGAAGCTATTGAATTAGCATTAAAATAACTCCACAAGCAGCAGCTTAAACTCAGATAAAAAGTCAGAAAACGTTCAAATTAACGTGTTAAAGGTTATTTTCAGACTCTTTGCATAACCAGCTCTTAGCTTAGCTTAGCTTCAGCTAAAGATTATTTGTTTTATCCAGACAAAATTATACTTTATCAGATAATTATTTATTAAATACAACTAAATCAAAAATATAAATGTAAAAACATAGATTGACAACAACTACTTTATCTTCATTTTTGTAAAAAGCTGTGAAATAAATCTATATTTTTACAGCTAGGTGTCAAAAGGAGGCTTTTATTTTGAAGGACAATGAATTTATGCGGTCACATGACCAGGATATCCCTATTGCTGATGGACATTTTACATGTGAAGATTATATAAGGGTTTTTTTTTGGACATTTTTAACCAAATACATTTTTTAATTTATTTTTACATTCAATTCAATTTTGATGTTTGTGTGTCTAATATGCTAAAAACAGATTTATTACCATATATCAACAATATGCAAATATGATAAATTCCTAGTGTATAAACCTAATGGAGTCCCATTGACTTACATAGCATGAGTTTACAACTTTTTCTTATATATTTGTGTTAAATAAATCTATTATTTAGCCCATTTTAAGTAATAAAAACATCCAGAGCAGTGTTTTTACCATGTCTAAGTGATATTTCATGCATTAGAGAGTCATATCCATCCTCTCCTGTTATAAGGAACCAGACATTTTCCACTTGTGCAGCAGTATCGTTGCTTGATGACGTAACTCTCCAGTTTCTGTATCAGGGCTCTGAGTTTTAGCAGCTTTAGTAGTTTTAGTAGCTTTTCTCCTCCATCTTCCTCCTCTCCCCCCCGCCGAGGCCTCGGTATCACCTCGTCCTCTAATTGTTTCAGGACTCGGCCTCAGATTGTCTTTGGCAGCGGGCACTAGAGAAAATGTTTAGCCTGTTTGTTTTTCTAGTAATTAGCCTTAAAGCGGCCTGTAATACAGACTGCTAATGGTCCACAGAGAGCTAGGCCTGTGTCAACAGTGTGTGTGTGTGTGTGTGTGTGTGTGTGTGTGTGTGTGTGTGTGTTTTCCTCTGTTTTTTTTCTGTTAGGAGGTGAGGTGGTCAGGCGTGTGAAAATGGAAGCTTTCCGTGTGTGTGTGTGTGTGAGTTGTCGGGTATTATGTGAAAACGTTAGCTTTCCCATCCAGAATCAGCCTCGTTCTGCTCTGTATCACACACACACACACACACACACACACACACACACACACACACACACACACACACACACACACAGCTTCTCAGTGCTGGTTGGCATCATTTGTGTTTCTGCTCCGTTAGAAAAGCAGCTGGAGGATGAAGATGAAGATGATTCAGGATGTTCCTCCAATCCTGCTTTTATATTTAACCCATTAAAGTCTATGACTGTTAATTTATACTTAAAATAATCTAAATGTTACTCAAACAGATTTTTTTACTAATGACTTGATAGTAGACAACTTAGACAAAAGCTTTAAACACATAGAGAAGACAAATCCTCCCAGGAAGAGGTAATTTTATTTAGATTATTCTGATTTTCAACCCTGACATGTAAATATAATATCTAATATAATCCCCCCAAAATAATTTGCTAACAAAATAGGAGAAAATAGATAAATTATAAGATTCTTAGTGACTGAAATGATATATATATGTCATTTAAAGTAGATGTGAAGCTGATATGAGGATATCAAGATAATTGATATAAAATAAGTCAAAATTATGGCATGAAAAGTCACATATATTAGGGTGATATCAGGTAAATGGGGCCACTTTTTGGTAAATCACTTGGGACAATAACACAATACTAAATATGTCTTTTCCATATATATTTATGATTAATAATGACTGTTTCTGATCATTTTCTGTTGGAATTATGTGATAAAATATAATTATTTAGGCCCTATAAATCTGGAAATATCTACTGTGCCAATTTTTTTTTCTGCATGAGTGGTTTCAGGTAAAATGGGCCGTTTTATCAGGTAAAATGGGCCATCTCACCAGGTAAAATGGGCCATCTCACCAGGTAAAATGGGCCATCTCACCAGGTAAAATGGGCCATCTCACCAGGTAAAATGGGCCGTCTCATCGGGTAAAATGGGCCATATCATCATGTAAAATGGGTGATATCATCAGGTAAAATGGGCCATCTCATCGGGTAAAATGGGCCATCTCATCGGGTAAAATGGGCCATATCATCATGTAAAATGGGCCATATCATCAGGTAAAATGGGCCGTTTCATCAGGTAAAATGGGTGATATCATCAGGTAAAATGGGCCGTTTCATCAGGTAAAATGGGCCATCTCATCATGTAAAATGGGCCATCTCATCAGGTAAAATGGGCCATATCATCATGTAAAATGGGCCACCTCATCGGGTAAAATGGGCCATCTCATTAGGTAAAATGGGCCATCTCATCAGGTAAAATGGGCCACCTCATCGGGTAAAATGGGCCACCTCATCGGGTAAAATGGGCCACCTCATCATGTAAAATGGGCCTTATCATCAGGTAAAATGGGCCAGTCCAATGATAAAGGGAAATTCAAAATCTCAATTAATGTTAACACATAACCACATAACTATTTATTATTGCTGTATATATTATACTATATCCCTTCTATTTAATATGTAACTTGTATCTTATATCTACTATACTTGTATTATAATCTTTATATATTTATATAATTCATAATAATGTACACAGAATAGTGTACAATAATTCCATGTGTAATAATCTCCTCACCTACTTCAGACCATGTGACCTTTATAATAACCATGTAGTAATAACAAGGTGTGTATAGTCAGTATTTAGGGTGTTTATTTTTTATTTATTTCCATATTTCTCTAGTGTGTGTGTGTCTATAGTTCTATAACAGTCTGTGTGTGATGTGTTGGAACCTCCCAAAGGATCAATAACGTCTGATCTAATCTAAACTTTTAAAATGCATTAAATTAACTCGTATTGCTGCTGCTGTTCTAATGCATCATTTCCATCCTGTTCACATTATCTATTACAACTTATCCTGTAGAGAATTCTCTTTTTTTTTTGCTATACAAATAAAACTGACAGGCTAAGCTAACGCCCAGCTAACCTAGTGACTAGTCTGACTAAGTGGTCACGCTGCCTCTATAAGTCTTTGTTAACAGGGTTAAACTTGCTGCTCTCAGAGTTTCGCAGCAGCTTCTCAGCCTTTAGTGTGTAGCTGAGAGCAGCTCGGACACAGACGTGGTGTTTTTGTTTAGTTTCTCTGATTTACAGACGTCCTGCTGCCAGCAGCCTGAGCCCAGATTGGTATTACAGGTAATTTTTGGGAAGTCTGGGCCCAAGCAGCTGAGAGAAATACGACGTTTTCGACGTTTTTATGAAGTTTTCTTTCTGTTCTCATGCTGTTGCTGTTGGTCTGCGTGTGTGAATTCTTCAGGCTCCTCGCGGCATTTTTTCTCAGGGAGGATTTATGAAAACGTGATACGAGACAAATTTATTACCAAACGTCCCTCTGTGTAATTAGGAAAAACAGTTTCTTGGCGTCCGACGCACACATTTCAGCGCCGGGGTCAGGAGGTTTATTTGTAAATATTCTCAGCTCAGATTTGTGATGAAAAGTCCGGTCGTGTTCGAGTCACGTCAGGAAAAATGAAGGCAGCAGTCCTGAACCCTTTCACACGACCCTGAGCGTGTGTTGATCGACGCGTTTTTTTGTGTTTTCGTTAAACAGCGGGAGCAGGAGAACGCCATGACGCGACTGAAGAAGCAGCAGGAGGAGCTGGAGGCCATGAGGCTGCGTTACCTAGCAACCGAGGAGAAGGAGGCGGTGAGACAGGACCGACAGGAGCTGGACGACATCAGGAACCAACTCAACAGGTGATGAGATGATGTTTAATCTCCTTCAGTTAAACCTCTACTGCATTAAATCTTACTTAGACATGTTAATTAATGTTTTAATTATTTAAAATGGCCTAAATAATAGATATAGTCAGTGATAAATGATGTTACAAGATGAGAAAATCCACCAAAAAATTTAAATACAGTCAAAAAACTATTTCTTGTTATTTAATTATTTTATTTTTTACAGAAATCATGATTTTGTGCAACACAAAAGGTGTTTTTATGACTTAAAACGTTCTAATTATTATTATATTATACATTTATTATAAATTATATTATAAATTTTAAATATATAATTGATCAAGAGTTCATTCAACCCTCTATTGCATTACTTAGACATGTTTTTATTACTTAAAATGGCCTAAATTATAAATACGTCAGTGACAAATAATGTTTATTAGATGAGAAAATTAAAACAAATATTAAAATTCAGTTTTATTAAAATTAAAATTATTTAAAAGTCCATTTTGTGCATTTTTTTTATGTGAAATGTCAAATAAAAAGATAAATGTTAAATATATAAGAATATAAAACTAGTTGATATCATGTGTTTATATATATATATATTTTAAATAGTTATTATAGAATAGATATAGAATGTATAGAATAATAGGAATAAAATGAAAGAAGCCATGTCTCATAGCTTTTTTTCAGATTCATTATAATATATTATTATTTTATTTAAATTTGTTGTTTGCCAGGTTAAAGCAGCAGGAGGATCGTTTAGGCTCCGCCCCCTCCGGTCCCAACCTGAATGAAAGCGCTGACGAACACCTGAGTCGCCTCCTGGAGGAGAGAGACACGCTGCTGAGGACCGGAGTTTATACCCAGGACGACCGGATCATCAGCGAGCTCAACAGACAGATACAGGACGCCATGAGGCACAGAGGAGACCTCTGACAGCCAATCAGAGACCAGCTCTCACCTGACAGCCAATCAGAGACCAGCTCTCACCTGACAGCCAATCAGAGACCAGCTTTCACCTGACAGCCAATCAGAGACCAGCTCTCACTTGACAGCCAATCAGAGACCAGCTCTCACCTGACAGCCCAATCAGAGACCTGCTCTAATCTGACAGTCCAATCAGAGACCAGCTCTCACCTGACAGCCAATCAGAGACCAGCTTTCACCTGACAGCCAATCAGAGACCAGCTCTCACCTGACAGCCAATCAGAGACCAGCTCTCACCTGACAGCCCAATCAGAGACCTGCTCTAATCTGACAGTCCAATCAGAGACCAGCTTTCTCTTGACAGCCAATCAGAGACCAGCTCTAACCTCAGAGACCAGCTCTAACCTGACAGCCAATCAGAGACCAGCTCTAATCTGACAGCCAATCAGAGACCAGCTCTAACCTCAGAGACCAGCTCTAACCTGACAGCCAATCAGAGACCAGTTCTAACCTGACAGCCAATCAGAGACCAGCTCTAATGTGACAGTGCAGGTAAACCAGCAGCCATTAAATTAAATTATTTAATGTAACATCAGTGTGTTTAAAGCCAAAATCTGTATAATAATTATTATTTTAATGAATTGGTAATTATTTATTATTATTATTTTATATCCTAAATTAAAATGTGAAGAAAAACGTGTCAATTTTTTAAATTTCTTTATAGGAAATTATATTAAACTGATCAAATATTTACTGTATAAACTGATTTATTCAGGATTAATGATTCCTGTGAATCACTAAAGTCATATTTAGTGGTTTTAACCATAGATTCTGACACCTCATTCATTTATGAACAGACTAATATTAATTTTACTTAATTTCCTGTAATTTAATTAAAAATCAAGACATTTTTCTTCACATTTTGATTCAGGATATAAAACCTGTGCACCAAAATAAAAATTATTATAAAGATTTTTACTTTAAACACATTTTTAAACATTATTCCTTTATTATATATAAATTCCTGTCAGAGAAACAAAGACTAAAATACTAAATTAACTTTTTATTCCTCATCCTGATGATTTTATCTTTAGTCAAATGAAGGATTTAACCTTTAAAATGTGAGTTATAATAACCTGTAGAAGTCTGAGCTGTTTATCTGTTTATAGATTATATATTTATATTTCTTTGTGTTTTTTAGTTTATTTGCTGCAGAAATGTTTTAATAATTTGTTGTTAAAGGTTTTTATGTGATTCAACACATTTAATCCATTAAATGTCTGTAAAATGTCGACAAATCTAATATATAAAGTCTACAGTTATTTTCATTCAGCGATTAAGTCTCTTTCTTTATTTTTTAAATAAAAGCTCATAGAATTCTCTTGTTCTAGCTTCTTAAATGTGAATATTTTAGTTTCTTTAGTCGTCGGTGAAAATTCTCTTTGACATTTTATCACAAATAATTTATTAAAACACCAATAATCATAAAAAGTTGTGTTTTTTATGATGTTTATTAACAAAAAAACATGGAATTCTCACATTTAAGAAGCTGCAACCAACAGAAGTTTATGGATTTTAATTAAAAAACTATAATTTAATAATTAAAATAGTTGTGGAGTCAAATGAGCAATAATCACAGTAATTAAAGTAAATATGTGCATCAGGAAACATCAAATTAAAACCTTTTCATATTAAACCAATAGTTTTTAAGATTTTCTTCCTTTTCAGTCTTTGAGTTTGTTTTATTTTGAAGGAACACTTCCTGTCTGATCCTCCTTAAATTTTATTTTATTTTAATAGAATCTTTAATCTTCAGAATTTCCCACATTTTGAAGTGTCAGTGAACGCAACAAATCAGTTTATTTATATTTATATTAACGTTTTTTGCTGCTTATTTTCTCAATTAAATGTTAAAGTGACAGAAAATGTCAAAAATCTCAATATTTAAATTCTTCACATCTTTTCTTTGAATAAAACAGCCTGAAATTCATAGAAGATGAACTAGAACAGTAAATATCTACGTTTTTGATGCTTTTTCTGTATAGAAAATATTAAATATTTCATAAATTCCTTGATAAATTAACAGTTTGTTCATTTATTATTATTAACATGTTTATTTTACAGGAAATAAACGAACCTGCTGCTTGAAAAGGAATAAAATCTAATGTAAATGAGATGTTTAACAGATAAAATCAGCTGTTTGCTCCTTTAATGAGTTGCAGAAACATGTTTTAGAGCCTGAAGTTAATGAGGTTTCATTTATTTCTAGTGTTGATGCTGTGATTCTGCTGTTTATCTCAGATTGAGGAGGTTTCTCCTCCAGCAGCAGGTGGCGCTGCAGCTTCAGTAAAAACCTCCAGTCACATCATTTTTTTTAGACTTTGAAGCTGCAATAAATTATTCTGAGATTAAATCTCAGTGTTTCTGATGTTTCTGCTTCATTAAAGACAGATTCTCACTAAGTACTGATATTTAAACTCATCAGAATTTACCAATAACCAGTTATTTAAATATTTTATACTCTTTTCATTTACTGGGTTTAAATTATTATTATTATTGTTATTAATAATTATTTAAATTATTATTATTTATATATAATATTATTTATATATATATATAGATATATAATATTATTCTGATTTAATTTATATTCTATATCTGAAGCTTCTGTAAAACAATTATTTAATATGGAAGTTATTACCTGGTGGAATAATAATAATTAATTAATTTAAAATAAACAAATATAATATATTGTTATGTTGTTAAATTATTTATTTTTAATAAATAAAAATAATAATATAATAATAAATAATATGAATATAAATATGAATCATATAAATAAATAATATATATTATTAATTAATTATTATTATTAAATATTATTTAAAAGTAAATTAAATAGCTTATTTAAATATTTTAATATATATATAATTTATGAATTTATCTAAATTTAAATTCAGGAACACATTTCTGTTTTCTGCTGCAGTAACATGTTAAAACACTTAATAATTAATAATAAAATATAATTGTATATTGTGCACATTAAAGTAAGTAAAATATAGTAATATAATAAAAATATGCATATAAATATGGATAATATGAATGAATAATAAATATTTTTAAGTAAATTAATATAGTTTATTTAAATATATACATTTAAAGAATAATAATAGATGCAGGAGAGTAAAACTTTTACACCTTTTCTGGTTTTATGTGAAGTTGTGATGTCACTAATCTGATATATTTGTTGTTTTAGGAGCCAAAAATCATCTTTAGTAGAGTTTTATGGTCGTTTAGTGACGTCTCATTAATATTAATGAACGTCTAAAAGAAGAAAAAGCAGCAAACAGAAAATAAATGGTTCAATAAAGCATTTAAAATAATTTAACATTCAAAACTATTAGGAATAAAAGTTATGACTGAATAAAATAAATATAAGAGAATTTAATTAAAACTGAATCAGGTGTCGAGAAGCAGCGAAACAGAACCAGACGACACGTGTTAGAACATGTTAACACACACGTGTGTGTGTGTGTGTGTGTGTGTGTGTGTGTGTGTGTGTGTGTGTGTGTGTGTGTGTGTGTGTGTGTGTGTGTGTGTGTGTGTGTCTGTGTGTCTGTGTGTCTGTGTGTCTGTGTGTGTGTGTGTGTCTGTGTGTGTGTGTGTGTGTGTGTGTCTGTGTGTGTGTGTGTGTGTGTGTGTCTGTCTGTCTGTCTGTCTGTCTGTCTGTCTGTCTGTCTGTCTGTCTGTCTGTCTGTGTGTGTGTGTGTGTGTGTGTGTGTGTGTGTGTGTGTGTGTGTGTGTGTGTGTGTGTGTGTGTGTGTGTGTGTGTGTGTGTGTGTGTGTGTGTGTGTGTGTGTGTGTAACATCTGGATCTGACAGTGACCAGATGTTCCAGACTCGTCCTGAGGAGGAGCTGGAAGATAAAGACAAGACAGAACGGAGGAAACAAAGCAGAAATCAGCCGTGGCAGCTTCAAGTGGATCCTCCTCTGTTTTATCAGCTGCTTTATCTGAAATCCACACTTGTAAAACTTGTTCTGACTGATAACCGAGTCCAGATGTGAAATAAATGGATGTAAATGGAGAATTTGTCCAGATATGAACAGATAATTCACTGAGAAACACGTCGGGAGGAAAAGAAACTGGAGCTGGAAGTTAGGGACCGTCTGAAAAGTACAAAACAGCCAAGAAACGTTTATATATATATATATATATATATATATATATATATAAAATAGAAATATAAGGGTTGTTTCATGCTATGTAATTTATCATATTTGCATATTGTCGCCATATGGAAACATCTATTTTTGCTTTTTGGAAAAAAATACTTATAACATCAAAATTGAATTAAATGTAAAATAATTTTAAAAAATTAAAAAGTTTAAAAAACTATAAATAACTTCCAGAATCCTGAGACAATGATGCTCACATGTTAAATGTCCATCAGCAATAGGGATATCCTGGTCATGTGACCTCATAAATTGCATGTCCTTCAAAATAAAAGCCCCCTTTTTACATCTAACTGTAAAAACAAATTTTATATCACAGCTTTTTAGAGAAATATATTTCTAATGTATATTCTTCTCTTTAGATGTATTTCTTAATAATAAATATTAATTTGATATTTATTTCTGTTTAGATAAAACAGGAAATTTAAATTAATTGACTTCCTTCAACAAGAAGTCTTATAATATAATATATAATATAATTCCTACAGACAGAAAATACAGTTTAAGACAAGTTGATTTAACTCATACAATATAAATGTGAATTATTACTGTGAATTTGTAAATTGGATGAATTTTATACATATTATTTAATTTAATTTTATTCTGAAAATCATGCATTTATTATTAGACTCCTGTTCTCTCTTCAGTCAAATCCTAATATTATTATTAGTATATTAAATGTGTAATATCTTTATTTAAATAAAAGAAAGCTCTTCAGTTTCCTCTCAGTATATTTACACTAACTGTGGAATTTACTACGATACAAAGAGGTGAAAACATAAAGTCCTGTCGAGGTTCTGGTCGGACCTGACACACACACACACACACACACACACACACACACACACACACTCTGACATGTTGTATGTTGTTGTAATCGGTCGTCGGGTTAACAGCAGACATATTTTCTCACAGTGAAACTTTCCCACTTTTCTCCTCCAACATGTTTCCAATTAAAACAAAAAAGCTCCACAGCTTCATGTCTAATTGGTTTTGAAAGTGCGACCTCTCGTCTGTTTAATATTTTCCTCCCCGACAGGAAATTCCACCAAAAGCAAACCATTACAACCATTAAACCCATTAAACACACACACACACACACACACACACTGGTGAAGCCGAGGAGACGTTTTCTAATCTGTTGCTTTTATTCTGTTTAATTCTGTCGTTTACACTCGAGTTAAATTTAATGCACTAATCATTAACATTTACCTTCTTTTTGTTAAACCTCTGAGCTTTGATAATTAAGTTTGTCCATTTTAAATCCTTAAAATAATAAAAATAATGATCAATAAAATAAATCAATGAAATAATAAAATGTTGATCTGAAGATTTTCAGCATTTTATACAGATTCTTTGCTTCTTTTGACTCATTCAGGCCTCCGTACTTCACAGCTGTGAGTTGGCTTCATGTGACAGGAAGTCATGACCATTAAAGGACTGAATAAGCCCCGCCTCCACTGGTGAAATAAGCTCCGCCTCCACTGGTGAAATAAGCTCCACCTCCACTGAGGAAATAAGCTCCGCCTCCACTGAGGAAATAAGCTCCGCCTCCACTGAGGAAATAAGACCCGCCTCCATGAAGGAAATAAGCTCCGCCTCCACCAAAAGTCCATATATTTTCCATATTTGTTTGTCCTTTACAA